>NW_027019541.1:3356791-3833858 GCF_013076305.1 Rhopilema esculentum | reverse complement strand
GAGAATGAAGAAACCTGTAAATATGACTTTTCAAGTCTTATTGCAAATCAGTTTAAAAACCATTCGAGTTACTGTTTCGAATGATTGTCACGAAGCCTCTCATTCAAGAGTTTTATGTGTACCATTATTTCCCCTGTCCTTCTGTCTGCTTATTAGAAATTCACTTAAACCAGCCATGACAAAGTTCAATATTATTACAATTCTTAATCACATGGTACACTAACGTCAGTTTTCAAGGGCAAATTCAACCATTCCCCTCCCCCCCCTTTGAACAATGCTGGTTGATTACAAAATGACGTAGGGGATTAGGAAGAATGCTTCTTCTGCCACTTCTGTGATATTTCTCTAAATTATCAACTTTACTTAGGGGGGAAGGGGGTGCGGAAATTGAAAAGAATTGAAAAAATATAAAAACATAACGAAAATTTATGGGTGTTCAAAGTACTTTTGGCAATGATTGTAGCTATATGATGTGTTCCGGGTACCCATTCCACCCATGTCCTTTATTTTGAATAAAGACAATATAAATTCACCCAAAGACCTGTTTGCACTACAACTTGGGTTATCTCTAACCTGGGTTGAGCCCAGGTTGGACCCACTTTTGTTTACGCTACCTTGACCACAAAGGATGGTGTAAACGCAAAGTTAGGTTGACACGGGTTATTGCCACCACGCATGCGTTTAATGTGAATTTAGCTCATTGGCATCTTTCAAAATGGGGGGGGGGGGCGGCTATGGTGAGAAATTGATCTGGGGAATGAATTCACTGTGGTGCAATTGTAGTAACCTTCCCTTTGCAATCTTCGTGCAATCTTTTCGAATATAGGCCGCTTTCTTGTACAAGAATCTAGCTGTTGCTGGATCCCTTCGTCCTTCCATATTTAGAAAAATGTCATAATTTCGCAGTTAGTTTCACAGTGTACCTCTTTCAGTCTTTTCCTCATTAATTTTCAAAATTTATTGCTTCAAATGAAAAGAACTCTTCCCACGAGCATTGCAAGAGAACTTTTGCTTTGACAATGACTTGATCTGTTGGCGCCTTTTGGTGCATTGCTCGAAAAGTTCGGTATTCTATGTTCCTGCTTCTCCGTGACATCCCCTTAATTTGCTATACCTATGGCCTACTCTATTTGAAATCAGAAAATGTTATGCTGAATAATAAAAGTCTTCAAGAGGTGATTATCAGTAAAACTAACAGTTTTGTTATCATTAAAACTAAAAGTAATACAGGTGACGCTGACTTTTCGTCTTTGCACAGCTGAAGCTCATAACTGTGGCTTTATCATCTTTTTTTATTCCCGTACATAATCTCGAAGATGTGCGCTCACCTTTAATAGCATAAATCATTTACAAAATGTTGCATCACCTACATTTCACATATCATACGGAGCATTAACTCGGATGAGTAACTTGTGTAGCATAATGATACCCGGTCTAATAATTCAAACCGTCCTGTTCTGTGTTCTATTAAACTATAAAAATCTTTATATACGCGACGAGCACTCTACAAGAAACCAGCAATCAATCATCAACTATCCTATCAAATATTTTTCGCCTTCAAATTCTTAATTTTTCCTGGTGGACCACAGGCTTTCAGGATTTGTGCAAATCTGTAATCTAATTTGTCTATAGTTTCATAGCCGCAAGTTTTTGCCACAATACTTTCTTTTTGCAAAATCAGCTGTTTGAAGTCATCTAATTGAGTCAGAGGGGCTACAATGCTCTTGTGGATTGCTCTTCTAAATCTCATTTCTTAACACAAGAAAGAAAGCATTTTGTCATTGGTTTGAATATTCAAAACAAAATATTCATCGGAAATCAAACTTATGCGCAGCCTCATGTTTCATGTGTCGCTGATCTTAAAGGCAACTGTTGCAGATGTGTTTGTATTGCGTCGTCACGTACAAGAAGGAAAGAATAAATACTTTTGTTACGAATAAAATTTCATACCTTTTGTTCGGAAATATCAGGCCTCATCCATCATTGCGCTGAAAATCAGAAGAAGATTCTGCACCATCATTATATTTTGAGTGTCATCTCTTCTTGTATCAGCTAATCCAAAACACAACATATATCATTGAATGGGTCGACAATTCCAATGACGGAAATGCCATCCAATAGATTACTTAAAGAGATAAATCAATTATTCATTAAGGTACTTAGCATTGAAAAATACACTTGCTTGAGTTTAGATAGTAAGTCCTGGTGTTCAGAATAATTCAAACGCAGGTGAATATATGGAAGATATTTTGAAAGAGCATTAACTTCATTAATGTGGTGTTAGGGAGGAGCGTCGTATACCACATATCTATAAGGAGGGACTTGAGATGAAAAGTCGGAGCCAAAAACCTTAGAAAATGCTCTTCACCAATTAATCAAAAGCTAGGTTAGAAAATTCATATCCTAGAAAGTAAATTTGTGGATATTTCTTCATATTGTCAAGATCATATTGTTATTTGTAATTTTGGTAGATTTGAATGAATTAGGAATTATTGAATTTTTTAAACAATCATTTTGTGGTACAAAAATTAAAAATGATTTTGAGAAAAGCAGACATTTGAGTATGCTAAAGCTTTTCGTCTAAAATTTTTTGTCTGACGTTTTATACACTGAAGAGTGTGAGACGAATTTTTAAGTTTTCAAATGGTTTTTTTGTCAAAAACACCTTGCCGAGAGCATTTTTTGGGGCAAAATAAAGATAAGACCCTCGATGACGTCATTTTTGCAAAATTGTGTAAAACCTTTTGGAATTCCTCTCAGTTGGGGGCTGGGGCAATCTGACCCCCATGTCCCTGTCCCCGGCGGGCCTGCAACGCATTCACAAAGCTGATGTTTTCTTTATTTTTGTTTGCGTAACAACTTTTGCTAAATTTTACATTTGAGTAAAACATTATACAGCAAGTTATTTCTACATTTTATTTGTTAATTTGTTGATTTGTCTTGCAACCAAGAGAGCGAGATCCAATCGTTTTAGATGTCATATAGGTCTATCGTCAATAATTAAGGATATCCCCTTGATCCTGGACCATGAATCTTCTCATTCACTTCTCATTCAGAAATATTCCAACTTCTTGAAAGTAGTCATTTAGAAATATTCCAACTTGATGTCGGAGTGTATGGCAATAAACGCTATTTTTTCACTTTATTACAGTCTTTTCAAATATTTACTCAATAGCAAAATGAAAAGATATTTTAAAAACATATTTTATTGAAAGAGGCAGATAAAAACAATTTATTGCTCAAGAAAGTTATAGAGGGAACTTTGACATCACACAAGTTCTCGAAATCCGGAGTTCCCCAAGTCTTCAAGTGTAGAGGTTAACATAGGAGCGCCTATAAGAACCCATCCAGGTAAACTATTCCTTTTTCGCGATCTTATTATATTGAAATCAAGCTTTAGAACGTTAAGATATCTAATATGTTTGCACTCACCTGGCTCCTTGGTTGCAGTTCGGAAATGTGTCTCTGGGATTCGTTGCGATTTCAATACTGTTGCCAGCATCATTCTATCCAATCACTTGCTAGATATCGCAACATAATTACGTTATTGTGAATTGAGACAAACAGTGTCTAGGAAATTCTAACAGTGTCTAACTTTCTTATCACTAGAATGTTTATATTAGGTTTGCTCTGTATCCAACAGCGCGCATTACTAAAAGTCTAGTTAAGATAACTCTAGCGATTACAGCCTTCATTGGAACGCTCCAGGTCAGAAAGGCAAGCTCTGGATGCAAAAACCGTGGAATTATCCGGCAAACCTGAATTATACTTCAGCATATTTGTGTTTTTTCAGCTAATAACTAGTCAATTTAAGTTCAGACTGGCTGTTCTTGAGTTTTTTCGAAAATTTGCGGCTGAATTGTTTTTGAGTTTTTAGAATGTTGGCGATCATGGTTTTCCATCCACCTCTACCTCCTGACAATGCCAACATTTATGAATCTCCTCTTCTGACAGTATTGAAGTCCATGTTCGATCTCCTAATGTACATCTGTCTTTGTCTTTCTTTACTTCTTCTACCCTCAATTTTCCTGTTAGCACTAAATTTTCCATTCGTTCAGATCTCATCACATTTCCCAAAAACTACAGCTGTCTTTTCCATATAACATTTATCAGGCTTCTTTCTACTCTTGCTCTTCTTAAAACTTCTTCATTAAAAACTCTGCCAGTAAAATTGTAAAGTAACGATTATTCTCAAGAACAATATTTCCAATGATTTAATACTTTCTTTCATGCTTTCCCTAATTGTCAAAGCATCACATCCATAGAGTAAAACTGATCACACACAAAATATTAATACTCTCATCTTAGTTTCACTTTTAGCTGCCTGTTCTTGAATACAGTATTCATCTTGTTGGAAACCTCCTTTGCCATCCCAATTCTTTCCTCGATTTCAGTTACACACTTTCCATCTAATGTTATGAAGCTGCCTAGATAGATAAATTTCAAAACACTATTTTTTACTAGGAACATTTGATTTTCCGTTTATATAAACATGTATTCTGTGTTTTTTACATTCATTTGAAGACCTTTCTTTTCACTTTCTGACACAATCTTATCCAGAATATTTTGAAAGGCTGCTTCATTTTCTATCTTCCTCAAAATGTCTTCACTGTATAGATTTAAAAGATGTGAAGATAACACATATCCTTGTCTTACACCTCTCATAATTGATGCAAACTTGCTGGTCTCTCCTTAAATTCTAATGGCTGCACTCCAGGGGCGGATCTAGAAAATATTCTGACTGTCGCACACAAGGGTGTGGTCGGAAATATCATTCGTGACCACACCCCTTGGTTTTTAAGGATATTCGCCCCCTTCTCATTTGAGCAGTCGACACGCACATTAAATTGGCTTTTATTCAGAACGTGGCCAAACTGTTGTTTATTCCTTATCTGAGTTTTCAATTGATACTACAGAATCATTTGTGTTGTTTCTTAGCCAAGCGTAAAGCAAGAAAGCGTATTGACGGTTTTCCTTTCATAGTCAGGCAAAAATTCGAGTCGTCTTTTTCGATTTGTTTATAGTATACGATGACAAACCAGGCCACGCGAAAAAATAAAAAAACATCATTGCAATGAATTTTCAGAACTAACCAAATAGAACAAATTTACACAAATATTCATAAAACCTGCATTAATAACTAATATTATTTAATAGCTAAACCAAATCAGCGTGTAAACATGTATTTTACTCCGAAGAAACCCCTTCGAATTCAGGGGAATACCCAAACAAGTAAACATTACCCGGAAATATCTGAAAGCTGATAAAGAACTGAAAATCCACATTGAAAAGATTCACTTTGAAAGTTTTGTCTAAGTGAAAATTTTTCTCTGCCAACGTCCTGAACATTATTTCTTCGCCAGAGCCAAATCGCAGGTATCGCCCACTGATTATCACCCCAGTCCAGTGCATTTATTGACATTAGTAGGCCCTCGATCCATGGAGGAGGTAATGAACATCGAAACTTGAAAACATCCCGTGTCGAATGTTACTCTGAAAATCTAGCGACCTTTGTCTTCCAAATTACCAGGTTTAACGTATTCGTTTTACATGTAGCCAGCCGACTCCATAACACAAAATTCTTTTTCTCCAGTGAAAAACTTGCCCATGCCAGGCATAAATAAGCTCAAAACTGCACAATACACGCAATGAGGACGGATTAATCTTAGCCCAGTGGCTAGTTAGCCCATTAAGCTTACTAAAAAACATACTGTGCACCGAAGTTCGCACTATCTAGCAATTTGATTGGCTAAATATTTTGAAACAAAAGCTGTGCGAATCGGTGCGAACGTGCTACTAATCATACTGTGCACCGATATACCCTAATCTAACTACATTGGTACCCTGTTGTTTTTTAGTCAGGATGCTTTGAGATTTGAATCAGATTGAATCAAGATCGAGATAGAATTAGAGATTGTGTTTAGATTTTGCTTCTGTTTATGGCCAGGTTTAAATCATGCATGATTCAGACCTTGGATCTTCCTGCTCCTGCACGGTGTTCAGTTGTCAAATATAACTGAAGCATAATTCCCGAGTAAATAGAATCAAAACACAAATTTGCCAATAAGCGAAAAAGTTGTTGTTCAGCAAAAACCTCTCTCGAGACCAATTCTTAGTATAATTTTAAAAGTTTGACTGTCGCATGTGCGAACGGTGCGAACGTCTAGATCCGCCCCTGCTGCACTCTGTTCCCAATAGAAGTTCCTTATCAGTTGTAAATCCTTTCTATCAATCTGTAATGCTTCCAGAACTCTAAACTTTTCTTAATGGTCTACTTTATCAGATGCCCAGTAATGAAGCCAGGGTGGCATGATTTAGGGGGGGGGGGGTGCAAAGACTAGCTACGCAAGAGAAAATTGAGGGTCCAAGCCCTTTTGAATGTCAGAAAACGCCCTTTTTTCAAAGAGATTTCTTGCCATTGGGGAGGGGGCTTTTCCTCGCTATGCCACTGCATAACAAAGTGTAGGCCTAAGAAAGTGTAAAGACAAATGACTTTACATATCGTCATAAACTGATTTTCATTGAAGAAAACGATGAAGAATAATGTCTTTTAGGTCCTATTTTTCTCTCTTTACGAAAAAACAGCATAAAAACAGCACAAGATGAAATGTTTAAAGTTCATAGGCCCTCTAAAAATTGGAACCAGTTTTATAATGACCAAATCCACTAATATAATCACTAATATGACATTAAAATCACCACAAGCAATCAGTGCCTGACAGAACAATTACCCCCAATTTTCGGGGTTTGACCCCCTGTTTTTCAGAAACGCCCCCTAAAAACTTGATCAACATTCAGATTCGTAATCTACGCCCAAAACTACACTAGAATTGGTGTGGTAAATTCTCCACTCGGCTGACAATACCCCCCTTCAGCCTCTGGACTATAGCTAAAGCTATAAGCAAATCGGAAATGTAGAAACCATTTCAGAAATGATGAGTTTAGAGGCACTGATGGAAGGCAAGGCGGCTATAGAGAACGTATTGAATTCGGAGAAAATTGGATACAAATTTGGTAATAAGTTTCACAAACAGATTAGAAATGGAACGATTACAGATTACTGGGTCAACTTTTGCTTCACTGCGCAATATATCCTTTGAAACCTATATAGAAAACACAAACCCTAATGTTGCATTATGTTCATTCAGGCAAGCTGTGAGTGATTAAAGTAAATGAAATATGTTCATCCATTTTCCCTAAAAAATATTCCATGTTTCATAATTATTTATAAGAGGTGCGTAGGCGACATCTAATAGGCTTTTAGAGAAAACCTCTTTGTATTTCGAATTTATCTTTCCTAAAAACTTTGTACATGATATTTTAATTAAAATATGTTAATAGCTATACTTGTGACAATATCCTAATTATTTTTCTGTACAATGTTCAATTGTGCAGTTTCACGGACATGCAATTTATTATCAGCTTGAAATTTCTTTTAATTTCTTCACTATTTGAATGAATATATGTTTTATAGGTGAATCTATCAAATTTTTGCTAACAATGGATTTTAAACTTAGGTTGCAAGAAATGTTCTGCCAGCAGCTACTAGATACATTAATGTAGAGTATTGTTTTGTTCTGAGTGAGGGACAGGGTTGTTGCTAGCTATTGTGCTAAAGGAGGTTGCTTAGGCTCAATTTGCCAACAACGTTGGTAAATCAACCTTTATTGACCTAGGCCTACACGTCTAAAAATGTGCCAAAAGTATCTCTACCTGGCAAGAAACTCCCCATTTTGCAACAGAAATTTTTTAAGCGAAGGGTGGCACACTCCTCAACGCCTCACCATAGTGAAGACCTTAGTGTTTGTTGGGGGGGGGGGCAAAGAAGACTGCAGAAAATATGAAGGGGCTAATTTTGTTAACTAAATATCTAGTAAGAAGCTTTTGACGTAATAAAATAAGAAATTTTCAAAGTATCATAGTTTGAAAACATGCAATGAAGCGATGGTATCAATGCTGTCATTCTTCGAGGCACCTTTTTAGGACTAAATTTATTTTCTTTTCTTGACTCTACTGGATACGCAGTAAATGAGACTTAAATTGAACAGAGAAAAGCATCATTACAATTAAAGCTTCTAAAATGTTTTCGATGTTGAAAGATTTGGAAAACGTCTCTATTTTAGACCACATACTTCTTCAAAACATGCAATATTTAGAGACTCACGGTGAATGAATATCTTTATATCATTTTTGTTGCAATGTATGTAAATATTGTGGTCTTTTTCTCAATGATGCTGATTTGTATTTTCGGTTTATCGTTGACACTGTATTTCTGATACAACAGTATCACAGCTGTCGATTGATTCTGTAATAATTAAAAATGAATGATCTTAATCTTTGTTGTTCGCAAATTTATGGATGAAAACAGGGTCCTGATTATAACCTCGATGACAACTTAAATGCTAAGAGGCAAAGGAGCAGTCACAAAGAAATACGTATTTACAATTCACTCGTAGTTTCTATGATTCTTTCACAATTTATATTACGATTTGCTGAAGAAATTTTGAAAATTGCCCAACCTCTAGGATATAAAAGGGTTAAGAGCTCTTTAAAAAATGACGTTATCCAAAATTGAATTCACTAAAATGAGAAGGTAGTGAAGACAAGGACCCGCCCGTCAAATAAACGTTTTGGCTAATCCTGCCCCTCCAATCAAAGGGCAAGAGGAATGAGGACCTCCTAGCCCCCTCTTCGACATTCCTGCTAATCCTCATTGAGTGATTTAAAAGTTATTATCGATCAAGTTGTTTAAGAACCTTTAGGATATGTTGATTTTTGCAAGCGCGAAACACGAATCACGGCAACACGGCGAGCTTTAATGTAAAATTGAAAAATTGTTTAAAAAGAAAGAATGAAGATTAAGGAAATGATGATGACTTCTGGTGATCGACTAAACTGGTCGAATTTCCGCCACTGGAGGAATGAGTTGGAAAAGGTGCAAGCGATACGAAGAGTCAGAATCATAGCAGCTGACTCTAGGATAATCTGGACTGAAGCAAAGCAAAGCTGTGAAAAAATAGAAGAAAATGGAAAAAGGCTTGAAGTACAACAAAAACAAGCAACGTCTTAAAAATGTTCTGCGAAGATTTCCTTCTCAAATGAGCATGTAGAAAAGGCTACAGCTTTAGCTTTCTCTTCCTTGCACCCTTATTTGTGGCTAAAGATGACAGTTTTTGACCGGTGAAATGTGTTCGAGTAAAGCCAATCACCTCAAACTTTCCCAGTAATTCTATGAAATGACGTCCCTGAAGATAATTTTTTCACGATTACCGACAAACCAAGACCATTATCTCAACTGTTAGCGATTGTTATCTCCACTAAGGCTTGCCATATAAATGCAAAAAGAAAAAACCCTGTCTTGCCTGTAGAAGACAAAAACTAATCAGTAAGAAATCTTCAAAAGTAGTGAGTCATTCCATTCTTTGTTTAGATGTCAAACTATGTCTACATTTCTATGAGTATAAAAATTTATATCCAGTTGCATCTCGTCTTATTTTCTTGTTCGGTTTACAATGGCAGACATGTGTTAGAGCAAAGATTTTGTCACTGCTTTCTATGCGTTACACGATTCTTGTCTGATCGAAGCACAAACAAGGAGGGGGGCTGAGCCCTCCGCTGTTTCGATATAGATTCTCAAATCTATCTGGTTAGCATTAAAGTAATCTACCTTTCTAGAAATCGAGTAAAAAATCTGTAATTTCCTTGCAAACATTAAAATCGAGTTCCTGTAAAGAAATTTGTTTCTGATTTCGGAACTTTCATTAAGTATCGTATTATTGCATTAGGAACAGTGAGTCCTGGGCCCAGAATACTGCGTGCTTACATGGGGCCCCAAATTTTGGAAAATGTTTTTTTCTGTACTTAACTAGCTTAAAGTGGTATTTTTATCTATTCTGTATCAACTTTCTTCGAGAGAGTCTAGGTGTAATGGCAAGAGAAGAGGGCCCATAACAAACAATACAAATTGCCATTTCATAGTAAAATGGAGAAAAATTGCAATAATTTTGGAAGAGCCCATCGGGCGATCGCCCGGTAGCCCGACCGGCCAGTCCGCCCTTGCAGCTAACCCTCGCAAAATGGAACCTACAGGCTTTCATTCTTTGGTTAATCACCTGCTGTTTAAAATCCTATAACCAGACATAATGTTTTAACTTTAAAGGGACTGCATGTTGCTAGTTGACACCGCTATTACTACGCATAATCGACCCGATTCCTTATCAAAGTACACTTTTAAGATTAGATCCTGATGTAATCGACCCCACAAATCTCATATGAATCTTTAAAATAAGATCGATAAGCTGAATTGATAATTTGAAAAAGTAGGTTCATTTCTTTGTAACGCATTGACTTTCTCAATGCAAACCTTCTTGATATCAACATGCTACTGAATAAAACATAATGTCTTTTGCAAGTAAAAAGAGAATCATCCCCCCATATAGAAGAGTAGATCCTCAGAGTTTTTTATAAGCAGAATTCTTCTACACTTTTTTTGAAAGAGATTTAAATAATAATGATTTTGAATATGTGCTTAGACAGGTTAGCTTCGTATACATAGGTGACCTCGTATACCATTAAATACGGAAACTGTTTCTTAATTTCATCAGTTCACAGTAAACGACTAAAAATGCCCTTACCAGTCAACGAACAAAATTCTACAAACTAGTGACAAAACTCACAAAGTTCAACTCCCTTGAAATACGAAACAACCTCTTTTACAAATTTTACCAGCACCTAGAATAATAATTACGTAATACACAAAAATAAACACACGTGACAAATCGTGATGCAATCTTCATGTAATGTTCTGTAATGGGTGGAAAACCTGATATTTAACACTTGGAGAAGCTTCACTCCGAGAAGAAACACTTCTTTCCTTTCCGTTTAAGCTAAGTGATTGTTGACAGAGAAAAGACAAATTTTTTGTTAACATTACAGGCTCAAAGTAAGGTTTTATTTAATTTAAATCTTGTATATGTTGACGCCACTGTTCAAGATTCTCCATGTCGAGTTTCAAGTGCAATGCATTTGCGCAAATTAGGAAATAAGGAAAACCCAATTACTATTGTGAAAGAATATGCCCAATTACTCGTGTGAAAAAAGCCTTGGAAACCTGTTTACTTTTTAGACTACCTGTGGATTGTTAATTGTATGTAACGCCAAATCGTGTAGGCCTTTTGTTAAGAATCTTTCATTCCTGGAAAGGTTTCTCGCTGTTTTCCGCAAATAATTACCACAGTAATAAAGGAAAACGATTCTTATGCATTCAAACTTTTCATCGAATGAAATATTTTTCAGCAAATTTTAGCATTTCTAGTCTTTGCCTGCTGTTTTGAGCATAATAAAATTTTCTTGCGTAAATTCTTGATTTACCTCTGACGAAAATTAAGTGAAGAGACGATATTGAAGAAAAGGTCGACAACACATTGATGCAGATAGAGCAGAAAAGAAGAATGTAGAAAAAATTGCAAGGACCATTTAAAAGCAGCGACAAACTGTTATCATGATAATTATGATTCTAGGACTTCGACTGAATAAGAATGCTACTTCTGAAAACATCAAAGCGACAGGTCAGCTGAAGAAGAGGGGAGAGAGAAACCTGGAGCTCCCTCTTTAATTGCCAAATATGTTACATATCTCTAAAACAGACTTCTAAATTGGAAGTAACAGTTGCTTTGCTCTCTTTTCCTTCATTTCCACTCTAGAGTCAGGAAAATGTCACAGTCCCACGGTCACTGGCCGGAAGAAGGTTGTAGAAACAAAAAGAAACTGAAAAAGAAAACAAAAAATTTAGAAACTTGAGGAAGTTGAAGAAATCGTATTGCGTTTTGGTTTTTAAAATACAGTCAGACAAAATGAATTAAGAAAATAAAATCATATTTAAAAATATCCTTTTTTATATGAATGTTTCAGCAGAACCGCTTTGCCAGGTAATATTTTGGCACTAACTTTCTACAATTTTTATGTTTATATAATTCATCTGTTTGGAAATTATCTTTAACTGAAAGCAAGCAACAAAGAATCCTTTGGAAAAGAGTAGTGCAATGTGAGGGGATCCAGACTAGTTGAGTACCCCAACTTGCTGACCCCGTCCATTTCAGACCCATTAAGAACGAGGCAGGTTTTATAGTAAGGTTTTCTTTGTCAGAGAAAGATGGACAACTTTTCCAGACTCTGCTCCACCTTCTGTCGCGATCTATTGAGCTCCAAGGGGGGTATCCAGTTCCCATTTGCCGACATAGTAGGCGATCATCCTTTAGTTTCAGACAAGTTTGAAAATTTTTCAATGAAACACCCCCAGTAATGAAAAAACTCCTCGTTTTCCATCAAAGCTATAGTGATGGATAAGAAAATAGACAAACTGAGGCTTGGAATGATTGAATACTGAAGAATAAAGCTGATTGGGTGACTTTTTTAAAGTTCTCTGCTGCTTCACCAAATTTTTGTCGGCTTTTTCTCTTGAGATTGCTCGTAGCTCACACATATATTTCTGTTGTTAAGCAAACCTCCGTGTTACCATAACTTCACAATGTAGAGATCCCACTCTGAAAATTACCCCTGCTCTTGGTATAAAGCACGACTATATTCCTTGTTACCGTTCATGGATTTAACTCACGGTCAATGTCCTACACTCGCTGGCAATGTTAATTCGTTAAGACCTGAGTATGGAACATAAACATGCATAGAAAACATTTTTGCCGGGGAGACAAACCAGCATTTGTCTAAAGGACCGTTAGCTTTTCAAAATTTTGCATCATGTGCACATGCGCAGTTAAAGTCGATGTCTTTATTTTCACACCGCGAAACATTTTCTGTGATAGGAAAATTTGTAGCACTTATGTGAATTAGCCTGAATCAGATAAAAAGGCGAAGGAAATTTAGTGTAAAGGGTGTCATGAGAAGTGTAAGAGCGAAACTCTGTTTAACATATACAAGCATAATTTTGATTAAATAATTTGAAGCGCCATTTGATTTAAATTTTGCCTTCGCCCTAATGCGCATGTCCATATGATTCACGTTTTCATTGGTTCAGACAAATGGATAGAATAATGGCCATAAACAATGAGAATTTAGACTCATCTCCCCAACAAAGTTAATTCAAGGATAGCCCTTGAAATTTTCAATGACAAATCATTTTTACCCGGCTCCCGAAAAGCTGCATAACTATAGTTTTGCAGCTACTTGTTGTCCTTAGGAGACCGACAATCGCTTCAAAAAATGTTTTCTTAGAAAGACATTAATTCTCATTAAAACGACATTGATTGTTTATGCCACCTCCCTATAAAGCAGTTTTGTCTTGAAACTCTTGGACATACCTGGGCATTTTACAGCCTGCGGGCCACATTGGGCCCTTTCGACGTTTCTATCAGGCCTGCGTTTTTGTGAGGGTTTGGTCTATCAGCAGATGAATTTTTAAAGTAGAATTTTTCCAGTTGAGCCGCACCACAATTTCATGGATTTTTATACACATTTACGTAAAAATTTTATCTTTCTGATATCTAGTACTAGCTAATATATTTCATGAATAATTGCTCTTCGCATTTGGAGAAAATAAAAATTTTGCAGAATAAAATTCTCGTTCGTTCTGACCTCCAACACTGTTTGGGTTTCTTATGTGGTCCCTTGCAAAAATTCATTGTTCATCCCTGTTCTAGGATCTACCATCAACATCGTATGAGAATCTTAACAACATTTTTGCTTTGTTGGAGAAGGGCGAAAAAAGAGTGAAGGAGGTTAACCCTTGAAGAGGTTTGGAGTATAGGCTAGGCCGTCGGGGAGCGGTGCATTCAAAATGCTTTCTTAAGAGCATTAATCAAAATTTAAATTCACCAATTTATTGCATTTGAATAGGTGAAACTCTTTTTGTGAAAGACTTGAAAAGCATCGCAAAAGCCGCTACTGCGCATGCGTTAACAGTATAGCTATTACCGCATCTGACTTTAATCCCCGCTATAAAACAATGAGAATCTTGTCTTGTACCGGAGGCGCACTTGATTCGTCGACACTGCGCTAGTTATGATCGGTTTGAGAAATAATCGCCTGATCTAACTTGCGTGTGCCCAAGTAGGATCGTTTCCATATTTCGGCTATCGGCTCTCCCGAAGCCATTCGTCGCCCGGTTGAGAGTCACACCAGAATTTCGTCTGGCTACACGGTTTACAAGTAATTAACTTCCGCCTACGAGTATATTGTACTCTACGTTTGAGTGGGGGCTAATTCTGATTAATAGCGCTTCCAACGGCCCCACCAGGGTGGGTCGCCATTGTTTTCGTTGCTATTTCTAATATGCTAGTTAATTTCTTGTACATTGCTGATGCTGCTGGAAATCAACACTTCCTACATAAATTCTTACAAATGACAAGAAGCAAACACCGCATTCGTAGTCTCAAATCATCAAAAACTTTTTATATTTTAGTCAAAACAACTTCGAAGTCAGGGTAGTTATACACACAAGCACAAGTGATGGCAGAAGCCCCCTTCCGAGAATGAATGAGACCCCCACTATTTTGGAGGAAAAACATTGGCCTCACTGCCACAATCTTTATTCAGTTTGAGGCTGGCGAGAGAAATGAACATGGCCGAAGTTGAATGTTGATGTTGGTTTTCAAGTATGGGGAATCAACTCTCTGGGGTTGCTCCGTCTCAAATCCTCAGTGTCGAGAGCTATTTCACTGATCTTCCAGAATTCCAGTTCCATTCCAGGTAAGGCATCTGAACTCCATAAGCGTCAGATTGTGACTATTGTGTCGGCAGTGTCATGAATGATGAAATTTCGAGAGAATTTTTGCACAGTCTTGGCAGCCAATGTAGCTTACACCGGAGATATCCGGCGTAGACTAAAGATTTCCCATTGTCTTTCTAATGTTTATTGGCGTATGTCCGGCGTGAGCTTCACATGGATTCCATCCTGGCTTGGCAGTGATAAATTCACACACTGCTTTACCAATTCATTGGCTCTGTTTACGAATAGATGCACAAACACTAGCTACATTGGGGCTTTTGAGGCTCAAACCTCCTCTTAGAAAAGTTTTTAGAGGGGTTTAGCAATCTTTGGTAGCTTCTTACCCTCTATTAGCCCAGAGAAAAGTGTTACAACATCACTAGTGTTATAACATCCAATGCTCAAGCTTCACTGCAAATTACTTGGAGAAATCATCAAATATGAGTATATTTTGTTATCCTGACCTCCCTGTAAAGATTTTAGCAGATGCATGGCTGATCAGGTGCCTCAAAGCAAAATCTTTTTCAAGGCATGAAATTCTTAACTTCCGGTTTAAATCTTGCAGAAAAGTAATAATATGAGTACCACTGATGTTACAGCTTTTGTGCCATTTTTAAGCTTTGTGTTGCCAAAGGGTTATATAACTATTGTCTTTCAAGTGTTATGTACACCCACAAAAGAAACTTCTTTTGTTTTGATCCCAAAATAAGTTCTTAACAGCAAGCCTAACGAGACTATTAGCATGTTTTGATCTAAGAATTACTTCCTGTAATGATAACAGTGGCAACGCAGATTTAAAGTGGTTCTTTCATTACACTCAACCATCACATCAGACAGTTTTCCAGTGTTGAACATGCATTTCGTGTCATGCTCATGTGACTGCCGTAATTTAAAAAATATTCCTTGATCAAAAAGACAAAATTTCTGATTAAAAAGTATTAATCTGAAATGGCTGAGGTGCATGATGTCAATACTTTTTGAAAGGCAGGTGCTTGACAAAATGTGCGTCTTGTCTCACCTAGGCATGGACATGCAATCACCTGCCTCAAACTGAGAGGCTTGGTCATCAATTATTAATTTTTTCCTCATTAGCTTGAAAGCTTGTTCCCTTAAAGTTTACATTTCACCACTAAGAAAGCTTATCATGATCCACTTTCCATAAATTCTTTGAATTGTAAATGTGTCCCATTATTTTTTGAAGTTAGTATATAGTTCAGTTTCTTTAGTCAGTTAGTCATATTTCTTTATTCAGTTTGTCCTATGTTGCATTAATCATGCCTATTTTGAATATGAAGCATACTGTCACAAATAACACAGTCTCTGCTTTTGTTAACAAGCAACATTTAAGTCAAAGGTTTGTACCAGTAACTTTAAAATAATTATCATCTCTACTGATTATTTCTCTGATAAAGTTGTAATGAAGAACTAATTGTGAACAAAATATAATTTCACATTATTGAAATTGCTGACCAAACAATTTTTGTTCTTTTGACTTGCACTTTAAGGGATAGTGACAGATTATAGATAAATTCAGTTTATTCATTTTGTACTTTAGCTATAACCAATTTGTTTCTAATAGATTGTTAAATTTGAAGACAAACTTCCATGGTGTGTGTTGTGTCTGCATGTTTTACCTTTAATTAGAGCTTGATGGAATGATTTTGCATTTTGGGTCCAAGTTCTAATTCTTTAACTATCAGTTTTGCATCTAACAGACTGACTGGAGCCAACTTTAAGAGCATACAATGTGATGTGATCTTGTACTAATGTTCCATGCTGTAAGTGTTGATTGGTTTTAAGGCCCCTGGATTTGATGCACAGTTGCTAGATCTATTGGGTCTTTAAATAGGCTAACTAAAACATTCCAAGGAGATGCAGTGCTAATCTTTCTTGGATTGCTGGTTCATTTTTTTAAAATTTGTCGTTACTTTTTTTGATAAAGATATGATTTTTTGCCATTTATGGGATCTGTGTAATCTATTTGATTTTTCCTTTTTTATTAACAGCAATAGCTTGATAAGGGGATAGGGATAACCTGTATGGGGAAGAGATGGAATAAGTGGGGTTGGTGAACCTAAGGAGAATATTTAGAAAAATTTTGTCTGTTTCTCAAGATTAAATGGAAATTTATTAGGCTTTGGATAATTCATTTTGGTAAAGGTAATTATTGTAGTTAACATCTATTTTGAGTTTGCATCAGGGCCCATGAAAAATGATAAACAAAGCAAAAAAAGCTAAAATGGAAAGAAAAAATAGCAAAGAAGATATTGCACACAAGGCGCAGGTGAAAAATGTCTCAAATTTTAATGTCTCAGAATTGTCCTGCTAAATTATTTTTTTCCAAACTCAGGAAACTTCCCAGATTATCAATCATTTGTTCTTTCTAAATTGGCACTTACTGAGAGTATTCGGAAATTGACTATTTTAAGACAGACTTAATCCTTCCTGGATATGCAGTTGTTAATAATTGAATGGGATCCTGTGAAGACTAACAACAACATCAGTTAAGCTCAGCCATTCATTCTGATATCATTGCATTGAGTCACTTGGTCCAGTGGAGTGGAATAAACGACACAGGAAACTGAAATTTAATTCCAGCCCAGAGCAGTTAGTAAACACAAATTGTCAGCAATCTTATAAACATAAATATCTATGCTTTGGTGCAAAGTCAACATGATGGTTCTAAGTTGAAACTGTGAATTTCATGCTTATTGCGGTCATCAGGCAACTGTTCTAATATATAAATATGTGAAATAGCAAATGTATTGAAAATTTTGACCTATTAATGATTTGAGAAGCCAGCCTTGGATATCATAACGATGGGGCGCAAAAGTGTTTTCATTTTAAATCTCTTTAGTCACTTTGAATGTTGTTGCCGAATTCCCGTTGTTGCCGAATTGTTGCCGTTGTTGCCGAACTTTGAATGTTGTTGCTGATTGGTGTCAGCCCCAAGCCTAGATGTGGATGTTATTTTGCAAAAATTTTCTGTTTGTTTCGCTTGTGATGTGCATGAGAAGGATGATGTGGAGATTTGAGAAGGAGATTTCCTCAAAATGGGCCAACTTCTGCTGTAAATTATTAATACTTGTGTTTCCTGTAAACTTTTTTCCAGGTACCTATGACGTTTTAGCCCAAGTTTGTTTCAATTTAAACTGTCGCTCTTTGTCTTTCGAAATGATGACCAAATGTACCGTGAGAATTTAACCGATGTTGAAAGTGCGGTTATCGTAAGCTGTACAAAGAGAAAGGGTTGGCCTCTCGAAATATTTTGTGAGAAAAAAATATATATATTTTTGATAAAATAGCTGTTTTGTGATAATCTTTTTTGAGTCATTATTGAGTGATTTGGCTCTTAACTCGTGTAGCTTTGTCAAGACAACTTTTGATTGTCCAAACAATGTTCTCGGCTCTTCTTTTTCCAGTCGATATTTGAACTGGCTACCTTACGCTATATTTCATTATACGTTTCTTGTTTAGAAGAATTTTGTTTACAATCATTTTTATAAGAAACTATCAACAAGAAACCCTCAACGTTAAGTAACTGCTCGAAAGTCACTCTTCGCTCGGTTGAATATGGTTCTATTCGATGATTACGCACCTCTTACGCATGTTTAATTGACATAGATATTTAGAAGGAAGCACTCCTTGTAACTCATTATATGTTCTATTCAATTTTATCTTATTTTATGATTTTGTGTTTCTAAAATTTATCTCTTTTGCATTTGGCATTTAAGATACTTTTATGGAATTTTTAGCACTTGAAACAACGTCAAAAATGAAGAAACTTAGCGCTGATGCCGAGCTTAGGCTCTTTCTAAAATAGGCGTCAAAGGCTGAGATCTCTATACGACCCTAAACGAATAATATATGTAACACATGGGCTCCGAAGCAGGTTGGAAATTGGTTGGGCCAAGAGAAAATTTCAAAATCATAACAAAAGATTTTGAAGAAAGCTCTATTGCTTGGCCCCCTGCCCCCCCCCCCTTCGTCGGAGGCCCTGTAACAATGTCCGCGTCGAAAATGTAAACGAAACGTATAGGAACAAAATAAATTAAACTCGAGAAGCATATACAGTTAATCCTCTTTAAATTGCCCCCTCTTATTAACACAAATACAAATTGAATTCATTAAAGGACACAGTGTCAAATTATATGAATTGGGTTAGATTGAAATAAGCTTAAACGATTTTTTATAACATGTATAGCTTTCCCAACACCTTTCAATTTTTTAAAGGAAATTTATGATAAGAAATTTGGAGTGCAAAGTAACACATACAAATGTAGGGTACGAAATCTTTTCCACGGTCAATTGACGAAATCGCGAGTTGTTTTCTTTCTATTAACTACGTTTTCTGATAAAAGTTTTGTTAACTCGCAAACTTACAACTCGTAAACTTACAGCAAATTAAGATTCGACGTTACAAATGGGTGGAACTTAAGTAGAGCACACTTCGATCGAAAGCAAGCCAAGCTAGACTTCTTCCGGGACCAAAAGAAGGTCTTAGTCTATCAGCTAGTGATGTTGTTGTAATCAAATTGAATATATTGTCATTCAATCTGTTGCTTATTATTTTTATTTGCAGTCTTGGCAGCACAAGGTTTCTCAAAGTAGCCAGAGCAAAGCATAAGTATGTTTTCTTCTTTTTCGAAATGTCTTCTCATATGAATTCTTGAGAAAAAGTGACAGTTTTTAAGATTTATGAGCGAACTTATCACGAGTTATTGAGCATTTAAAAAATTCTGTTAAGATTTGCAACTAAGAGAAAATAATATACAATGAAAACATGAAAAAGTTGATGTGGGTAGAATTTTTTTCGTTTTATTATGAATCGATTTAGATTAGTCATCAATCAATCAAGGCCAAAAATTCGATTCGTATCTGTCTAATATTCATTCAATTTCTTCACAGAGAAGGCTACGTAGTGATCAAAGTCTTTGCCATACACGATCCGTCGTTGCCACTTAAAGTGTACCAGGATCAGATATCGCTGATTAAGAGAAAATTGTCAGGAACCACAAATGTTTTGCCCTTCCAAGGTGCCCAGCTTACTGAAAAGGCCGGCTTGTTGTTCCGACAGTACGTTCACGATAATCTGTATGATCGCATAAGGTAAGCTTATGTGTCTCTCTCACACTGTGTCAATTAAAGAAGGAAAATCCTCTTATATTCTCTGCATACTACTGGAGATTGCAAATGGAAGCTTTTGTCAACAGAGCTGTTCTCGGAATCATTAAAATTTCTCATGCTTACGACTGAGACCATTATATCTGTGTATATCGTAAATTTGTACGAGAATGAATTTTACATTGATTCTTCCTATCAATATTTACCTAGATTGCTACAATTATGTAGCTTACGTAGCTATAATTGAGAAACAAGCAAATATTCATTCTTTGCCTATGAATTTTTCTCTTTTAAGAACTTTATCCTGGCTGCTTTATTGTTATTGTTTATTTGTTTCCAATCAATCGTCAATTATGAAATAATTATCAGCCAAATAAGCTTGTAAAGAAAGACTGGTCTTGTTCTCTTGATTTCTCTCTGTTTGGCAAGGTGTCCTTGCGTCATCGTATTTCATATTCAGCAGATTCACAAAAGTGCATATACGGTGAATTAACCTCCTTAAATTCATACTTAACTTCTTTAATCTTTCAAAATTTCAAAATATTTCCCAAGCCCACTTACTTACGTCATTTGCTGCCTCGTCCTACAAACTTGAATGTTTCATCGCTTGTAATTATGTTGTTTTCGTGATCATTTCGTTGTTCTTTCATTTATTGATCAGAGTCAAGTTTAAAGGCAATCTGTCTCGTTGTGGATTGAACGAGAACAATAGCTGGAACAATAGCCTAAAACAATTCCAGTCCGCCATATTTTTTACAATGCGATAATTTAAAGGGGGACTGGAAACACTGAAAAATCCCTTTGCCTCAACAAATGCAAGCACGAAAACAGATAAAAACGATAATTCAGTTTCTCTTCTTCTTCGATTCTCCCCTTCTTAGCTTTATAATCTCTCCTGCTACCTGTCCATATCTTCGCTTCAATTCTCTCTTTTCTCTCTCGCCCACCATTCAGAACATCAGTAACTCTTTTTGCAGTACCCTGATTACTCACATCCTCACAGAACCGAGACCTGCAATATAGAATTTCACTCGCCATGTTGAAAAATGACTGGCGTGAAAATAGAAAACCTAAATCTTTATTCATAACACTACTTCTTTTTAAATTTGCAAAGGAATTCAAGCTCAAAAAGGACACCAAAAAGGTTTATAAAAGATTGTGTATAGTTGTTACATCCAAAAATCAGGGTTTCTATGTTTCATTGTTCTTTGGTCCGCTACATTCCCATCAGATAAAGTGCATATGGTTATTCTTTATTTCATGTTTTCTCTGTGTTTTCATTCTTAATTTCTTCTAAAAAAAGATTAGCTGTGAGTATATTTGATTGTTTGAAACTTTGATTGGCTTCGCCCGCTCTAAGCCACTCCTTTTTAAGGCAGGTGCTGCTATAATCAAGACGAAGGAAAACTGTGACTTCAGAAAGTCTCCACCCTGCAGGGAGATTTGCTAAGTGATTTTTCGTTGGCGTAAAGAAATTGACGTCTATGTTACGTAAAGCGGAAGCTAAAACAGTTTGCTTTTAGGTTTTTATCAAGTTCTCAGTAACTTACGTATGTATAAACGTCGATGGAAGAAGTTTATTTCATCGTTCAAAGGAAAATCTCGCTCATTCATTTCCATGTCACTTTCGGTCCTCCATTTTAAAGTTTTTAATGTATTTGTGGGCATCTCTGTATTGCTGAGGTATGTAGGCTTCTGTCTCGTTTCTTTTTGGGCACTTTTTATACCTGCTCCTTGAAAGATTCTCCATTCAAAGATTCCATCACTCGAGCTTTTTTCGTTCTCTATTTCAATCTTTCGTAAATTCCTTGAAAGACCCTTGATGTAAATTATGGGATTTGATGTAAGTTGATTTAAACATTTTTGATATAAATTCAAGGCTAGTTGATGTCTTCCCCCTTTCCAGAGAATATAATGACTTTGTAATCTAATAGCGTGTAAGGTCTGATGGACTGGGTTAGAAACGCTTTGAAAAGCAACGAGGTTTCAGAAATGGGTGGGAAGGGGCGCAAGGTACACTAAAGCCGAGAATTTGAGCACCAATGGCATTGCATTTCTAAGATTAGAGGGTCTAGATCAGTAGATACCCTTTAGTTTGATCAAGGTCTAGGGCCGCTGAAACTTTTAGGGTTTTTAGCTTGTTTTTGGTGAAATACACAAGATATGCACAAGTAAAAGGGGCGACTTAAAGTGAGGTAGGGAGAGTGGTCGTTGGTTTCTTTCTTGGTGGTGGATTCTTCAAAAAATGAATGAAATCAGTAATTTTAGGTCTTTGTTGAGGGACACAAGTGGTAGCCACAGATAGAAATTCTCCCCCCCCCCTTCTTGGCATGCATATTTGTTTCTATCTAACATAACAAGTTACCCGAGACATTGGCCTTGAAGGTAGGCAAAGCCTATTTTGGTTTTGGTTTCACGTACGTTTTTGCTGCTAGATTTGTTTTTCTCCGTGAAGTAAGGAAAGTAAAGGTATCCCACTGGGAATTGTATAGTGTGTACCATGTTTCTCATTATTTCATTCTATTTTATATTATTTATCTCTGTTTAGCACAAGACCTTTTCTCAATCTCATCGAGAAGAAGTGGATAGTTTTCCAACTATTGTGTGCCTTAGAGCAAGCGCACTCTGTAAAGGTATTTCAATGTTTTGAATAATCAAATTTTCCACGCTTTTGCACTATCAGGATATATTAGTTTCAATTATGCAAAGAATGAAAAGTGGATATTAGCCGCTGTAAGATTGATGAGGAATCGATGAAGAGGAAAGTGAACTTCTGCAAAGTAGGGGTCGCTGTGACTGTTCTGACGTCTTTACACAGAGTTTTATTGTAGCAATTTTCGTAAATATTATCGCTGAATCAAATCATGAAAGGGAGCCTACAACGTTTACCTTGGGATTTTTGAAACATTGATATAAGCAGTGAATGATAAATATTTTAACCATCGATTTGCTTTTAGTGAATGTAACATAAATTGCTTCTTGTATTCAGATTTATATTCTTTTCACTGTACCATGATAAAAGTCTAGCAATATTCACCATGTTTTATTTTCAATTGGCTTTTAAAAATTGTACGCGATATAAGAGCGTGAAAAAATACAATGCAATGTATTACTGTTTTCTTCCCTTGCTATATAATATCAGAGTTTCTTTGAATCTAATTTCGTAAGCATTGGTTTGTGTTTTATACACCTAGGTTTACCATGGTGATATCAAATCGGAAAATGTTCTTGTTACAAGCTGGAATTGGGTATTGCTCACTGATATCGCTAGTTTCAAACCAGTTTGCCTTCCCGTTGATAATCCAGCTGATTTCAATTACTTTTTTGATACATCACGAAGGCGAACCTGCTACATCGCACCTGAACGTTTCAAAGGAACAGGTCAGAAGTACACGGACTCACTTAGCGGTAGCCAATCAGATGGGGAAAGCAAACTAGGAAGCAGCCCCTCTACTCCGTTACTAGATTTGCCGATTACCGAACAGAGTGAAATGACTTTTGCGATGGATATATTTTCAGCCGGGTAGGTCAGGGATTTTTTCTGTTTGCTGTACAGCTTTCTCAATTTTATTCTCTCCTAATGAATTTGATTATCATATTATTGACACTTTGTATTTTTAAGCAGAAATGCTCGCAGTAAATTTTCGAAATAAGGGCCTTTTACGCTGTATACTTGATTTTTCTCATTGTGTTATAAGATTTTTTATCGATGAGAAGTGAAAATTCCAGTTTCAGTGAGTTCATGGGCTCAGTCATATGTGAAACCTCCATACAACTGACACCTGTCTAGAAGCTTTTTGATGTAAATAGGAAACAGTTGTCTTGGTGTATTTTGTAAGGCTTCGTAACCGCGTGAAAGAAAACCTAGGCTTTAACTCTATATGTTTTGTAAATGGAAGTCGTCAACCCTTATGACATGCAGACACTTTTTTGGTGGCACGAAAATTAATAACGGCTTTGAAATAGCAAACTTTTTTAAACATACTAAACGTGGGACACTTTTCATAGTATAGAACTCCAGAACATAGATCGATGTCTCTCTTCTCTAGGAAAGCGGTACTTTTTTGGCAATATTTACAGTTACGTGCTCGCGTTTCTGATCGGCCTGTTACGACACTGTAGTTCATAGTTTGGAGTTCTTGATGTTTCAAATTGTTTGCTTTTTCAAAGCAATGAATAGGACATGTCTGTTAACAACGATTTCTCTAGGAAGACTGTTAAAGAAACTTTAAAGCATCTAAACAAAGAAGTGACAGGATGTGATGTGACAATTTTAGACAGTATCTTTAATGCTCCTCTGTTGTCTATCTTCCTTGATTGCTTCATGTATTGCCAAACTACGTACCTCAGAAATATTTCTTATTTGATGCCATATTCTCAGTACGTTCATCGAAGAAACAAATTCACAATCTATTTCTGTATGTATTGCTTCTAACAAATTGAAATTCAGTTTTTAATGGCTATCTTGTTACTGGCTACAGATGTGTTATAGCAGAACTGTTTTGCGAAGGCAGCCCGTTATTCGACTTGTCACAGCTGCTTGCTTACAAGAACGGGGATTACAGTCCTGAAGTGAAGTTAAGCAAAATCGACAATAAAATCAAAGTTAGTTCTACACTTTATTTTCTTCCTTTCTTTCCTTTTTGGATTACTTCTATCCCTAATTTCTGTTTAACTAAGCAACGTGTGGCTTTCAAATTTCATTAAACCTTCTTTTCGATTTTATTTGTGTTTTATCCAAAAAAAGAGGGGTGTCGGCTTTTGCTTTGGATCCAAAACCATCTGAGCTACATTAAAACAGTCGGAGCTCTACATTGCGCTCGTCGCACGGAAAAGTGTATTAGATCCATTCGATTCAGTGTACGATTTCATGATGAATATAAATCGTTAGCTAAATTAGCTGTTTTCATGTTTTTTGATAGTTCAAAAAATTTTAAATTGAGATAAGGCATCTCCTGTCCTCTACTACGACTTCACTTGCTTTGAGCGTGTGTCATTTCAAATAAATGAAAAAGTCATTGACGTAACGGATACCAATAAATTCAATGTCATTTGTAATTTCCCTTAACTCGAAAAGAATGTTACAATGCCTACCTAGTGCCTTAAGTAGTCTTCCTGCAAAGAGTTTCATGCATTGGTTTTTTGCATAAGGTCTGCTTTTGAACATTTGCAATTTATAATCAACTGATAATCAGAAATTTCTCATAATCTCGTCAATGTATAGTTTAATTTTTTGTTAAGTTCATGTTAGGACCATTTGCTAATCTTAGATATAATGAGAAATCTCTCGCAGCTTCGTTAATATCTAGTTTCATGAAATGACCTTTTTTAGATAAGATCTGTTTCCGACTATTTGGATCTATGATAGATAAGAAGACGAGGCATTTGTCGCGCTTTTAGAAGTATTTACGATTGCCACTGTAGCACTTAAGAATCTGTAAGCAGGTTGCTATTCATATCAAGTGATAATTGATTTCTAGGAATTAATCAAACAGATGATTTCAAAAGATCCCTTAGAAAGATTATCAGCTAAGGAGTGTATGAATACATATCGAGGTGTGTGCAAATAGATAACTGTATTTTTGAAAGAATGTTTGTAGAAATGGACCATAAATCAACAGCGTTCAGTACATCGGATATCGAGCTTTGGGTTGGTTGGTTGGTTATTTGTCATGTGTCAGAATTCGGAATTTTTTACTATCTACGGGTAACAATTTCGCACTTTTCATGACACTTAAAGGCTGGGTATTTGCACTTATACAAAAAAATTATACGAGCTAGTAATTTAAGATTGAATAAGATATTACTGTATTTTGTAAATTATTTACTAGCACTGATTACAATCGCACAAACATCGTATTGTCCAATAGACAAATATTACAGCCTCACTACGAGATAATTTTCAAAACAAGCAAAGGCTTGTTATTTGAGATTTTAAGCTCAGATGTTGTTTGAGGCAGGTTGTACTTTGATTTTGTATGTCAATCAATCAATAAATCAATCAATCAATCAATCAAAAACTTTATTAATGTGTCAAAAAATATTTAGCTTACAAGCTAATTGGGGACACGTATCATCATTGACATTATGCTACTTAATGCCGTCTAGGCACAGCTGTACCGAGTTCCTTGCGTAGAACAGAACGTTTCAAATGACATCGTAATTGTAACCTACGTCATTTTGATAGCTTTTTTGAAATTCAGTCTTTTAGGGGCTTACGTGTATGGTTTTTGTAGATTCTTTGTAAAGTTAGCTTATAGATAAAGGAGGACGTAGAGTGCATCACTTCCATTTTCATAGGTCATGTTTTTCCTGAAGAATTTTACACATTCTTGAAGTCCTTTTTTGCAAAATTCGTTGGATCTCCAGTCATGACTCCTGATGAGAAAGTAATGAGGTAAATATATATTTCAGGAAGCTTTTATTTTTTACGCTTCATATGGATAATAGAATCTCGCCTCTGCAGAGCTTAGTTCTAATCTGCTGCCCACCTTATCCAGATTAGCCCAATTCCTACCTTGTCAAAAATAATCAATTTTTAGTGAATTATAATGACTCTTCAAAATCTGACTTAAACCAAAAGAGGTCATATTGAGGCCACAACAGTTGGCCAATTTTCTGGATCGCATTGTGGAGATGGATTAGTGTCAGACTTTGAATCACAAACATTTATTCATCCATTCATTGTTTTTGGTTTTTTAATTAATGACCGACAGGTTGCAATAAATCAATTGAGGTTGCTGCATAACATATATGGGCCCTCTTTTTGGAGCCCATAGTATCCTTTATATAAACCTGTAACTTTCTGATAATTGGTAATTTTTAGTAACAGAGTACCAATGTGCTTCATAGCTACTTGGCAACAACTATGTACTACATTAAAAGGTGTTTCTTTGTTTCTTAAAAGTCTTTGTTTCTTAGTGACAACGATAATCTGTATGTAATTGCCCTGATTCCTTGAAATGGCTTTTTCAATGGGTATGGTCAGGTGCTTGTGCCAACACCAAAGCAACATGTATACGCCTCCGAGTAAACTGTTTAACAAGCCACTATAAAAATTAACTTTGGAGTAAGATTTTTTCGATTTTGGTCCCCTAAATGTTTGACTGAAACCCCTTCTGAAAAGAATCCCAGCTGGTCTGTGTTATCTGAACTCCGTGTTGAAGGCATTATCAAAGTTGGTTGATATGACGAGTTAAGACAAAATAAAAGTGCACGTGACAGTAGAGAAATATAGCCAGTGAAGACCAAATCTAGCCAGTGAAGAACCAGCCCTTGATGGAAACATAATGGAATTCCTTCTATCTTTGTTAGAATTTTTGGCATATTCGACGTCATAGTGGCTCGATAGGGCGTGACTATTTCAAACGCTTATTTTTTTCCTTATTTTCATCTGACAGAATTCACAAAGACCTGAAGCAAATTAAAGAAGCACTTCTACCACACCCACCAGAAGGAGATGAAGAAAGAAAGGACATACCAAAAACAGACAGTGCGTATTATAAACAGTATTGAAACTTTTAACTAATTTTTAGCGATGGAGACAAATTTTTTAACGATGGAGACAAATAATCTCCGAGTCGTATATCTAACAAAATGATAGCCGACATCCTTTGCTTCATAAAGATAACTTGCCTTGATTCAATCATTTGTGACAACCTGAAGATACGTTTTATTATTTCTGATATGTTTTGATATTTTTTGTTTACGTTTAAGCAATAAATGCCAAATTTTCTGTCAGTATTTTTCAAAATCAAAGGCAAATCGATAGATCCAAATAAAGCACTTGCTATAAGGCTTTTTCACTAAAAACAAACATAAAATGCTTTTGTTTCTTAAAAAGAGAAGCAATTCAAAAAGTTATTATACATTGCATTTGTCCTATGAATCAGATAACAGAATTTACGCGTGAAAATGTCAGTTTGACTGTTTGAATATATGGCTAAGCTCTTTTAAGTCGTGTATAACTTGCTTTTCAATATTCTAGATTTTGATTTTTGTTTTGTGTGAAAATAAATTTATACATTGGCTTACTGATAAAATGAAATGCAAAGAACAGCTTTTTATCAGATAATCTATGTCAAATTTGGTTAATCAGGAAATTTAAGTCCCTCTCGTCTGCATTGCAAACTCAGGTTTGCATCTGTTAACAACATTGCTCTACACACGAATCTGTACCGGTTATTGCGTCAAGCAATTTAGTTTCCTTCTGTTGTCAGCCAAAGTTAGTGATTTCTTCCTGTGTTATTCCGCTAAGTTCTTACCATATCTGAGTACAATTGTTATTTTTCAGATTGTTTTGTTATGATTTGCTCACTGATCACAGCAACAATTAGAAGTCTGAAGGTAAAGGCTACGCTACTGACCTTGCTGAAACTGAAATGCTTTTCGGGGCGATGAATTTTTTATAACTTCTAGATAATCAGTAGATTCGCGTGACGAATATATTGATATATTCTTTATCAAAATTACCAGGTTCAACAAACGAGTTATTGGATCAGTATGAATCTTAGCAATTGTTTGAAATGAGATTTTCAATTTAAATCCAATATAATCCTTGTGATAAACAAGATTTATATTGCAAAGCAATAGTCTTCTTTACTTTGGCAAATTCCCTTTTCTTTTTTTGACCGATAATGTAGCAAATATGCTTAACAAAAGCTTAGGTGGAGATGTTCAGTAACGAAAATCGTTAATTTGTAGAACCTTTGGATTAGTAAGAATCGATTTTATGAATTCATTTTGCAGAGGAAGATGTTTGGTTTTCAAATTCTGATAATTTTTTGCCCATCTATGGACAGCTGTCATATTAGTTTAGGAAAGAAAACACTGATTAAAATCTGTTATGGATGATTAGGCCATGTTTAATGCAGTTTTCTGTTATGCGTCTAATGAAATTAGCATGGCTTTAGCTTCGAACACATCCTTAATCAGCTTCATGCAATTAATTTTCCTTTTTGCCTAGTTCACACAGTCAAAGTTGACAGCATTAGACTTAATGTTGGAAATGGCGCAATACGTAAGCGATGACGTAATATTAGAGCGCCTGCTCCCATACATGTTTCACTTGGTGACCGATGATGTACCGAGGGTGCGTGCTCACACCATAAGTACAATAACAAGCAGCCTCCGTTTGGTGAAAGATGTGCCTCGAAACGAAGGCAATATATTTCCAGAGTACATACTCCCAAATTTAGTGAGTATACCAACCTTTATCTAAAACTATGAAGTAAAGAGTATGTTTATTTCTTACCTCATTTTTGAACATTTTTTTGGTTTTTCTGGAATTTTTAACATATATTCCCACATTTCTTTGGTCAGAAAATTTTTTTTATATTTGATAAGGTAGTGATCAACACATTAAAAAATGGGCAGCAAATCGTAAGACAGCCCTTGTTTGTTATTAGATATTCTATACAAATATGTTCATGGATGCAGTTCAATGAACACAATGCAAATTCAATGACGTTAAACAATTTTTTAGCGATTGAATGATTAAGTTGTTAAATGATTTAATGATTTAATGATTAAGTGATTAAGTGATTAAGTGATTAAGTGATAAAGATTGCCTATCAGTTGTTAAAAATAGTGATCGTTGACCTTATAAACCAGATCTTGTTACTATAAATTAATATCCTGCTCTCTCCAGAATTACCTTACAAATGACCCAGAAGTTATAGTGCAAGTGGCATTTGCAGAGAACATAGCTTGCCTTGCCGAAACGGCCTTACGTTTTTTGGAGATCGTTCAACTGAACATGCTAAATACAGCCAATCAAGAGAAAGATTCTCAGATTCAGTACCAGGTTTGTCCTGCTCATTGTTCAATGCTTCGAGAAACCAAATCAAACATTTTGATGAGATTGATTTTTTTCATATGCGTCATGCTTGTGGTGTCAAATATCGTTATATCTTGTGAGTGCGCCCTAGCCATCTACGCTTGTCTGGTGTACGGTTGAACTAGATTGTATATAACAAATTGTGAGCTTGTTTGACGCTTCCACGAAGTTTAATTTTTCGCTTTCCTCGTGTAGTGCTATATCTTCGGGTTGGTGTGCTGTTCATTTTGAAAATTCCTTTATAGGTTTAAATTGACACGAGAGGGGAAATTGGAGTAGGAGAGTAGAGTTTAGCGAGAGTTTTATAAAAGGGTTGTCAAGTTTTAAGTAAGGAATAAGCTTCAATGTATAGTTCGGTGGTATGTGGTATATTTTAGGTTTTTGTCAGCCTTTTCGCTTCCTACGCGTTAGATCATTCGTTTCCATACAGTCAAAGCTGACAACATTCGACCAAATTTTTAGACGAAATCTTGAAACAGCTGCTCCATACATTTTTCATTTTTGTGACCGACGATGTACCAAAGGAGCAAGCACACACCATTACAACCATACCAAGCGGCCTCCATTTGGTGGAAGACGTATCTCAAAACGAGGGAAAAATGATTCCACTCTTGCGTGTCCACCAAATGCACTCTTAGGGTTAGCGTTTTGCTTTACTACTTGACTTGGCTGTTCTTGAGAGAGTTTAGTGAGAACTCGTGGGTCACTCTTTTCAGGCAGCATCAGGATAACATTCTTACTGACAGCTTGATCTATGTCACGCTATCACTTGATCTTTGCTTTTCAGTTTTTTCAATTATTTCGTAGGGTAGCTATGATGTTGAACTGCAAGCCCTTCACGAGCTGATTCAAAGCAAGGTTACAGCGTTGTTAACGAATTCTGAAAACATAGTCAAAAGAACATTACTTGAAAAAGGCTTAACGAGACTGTGCGTTTTCTTCGGTCGCCAGAAGGCTAACGATGTTTTACTTTCACATATCATAACATTTTTGAATGACAAAACCGATTGGAAGTTGCGTGGAGCGTTTTACGATACAATCGTTGGTGTTGCTGCATACATTGGCTTCCAGAGCATGAATATATTAACACCACTTTTGCAACAGGTTTGGGTATTAATATTTTAATAGTTAAGTCAAAAAGCATCTCCACTTTTGAAAGAAATCGTTGTATTTTCTAAGTAACTTCTTATCTCTTTTTGTTTTCTGCAGCCTTGGCCACTGTCAGAGAGTGCGCGATACAAATGTTTTCTTGATTTTTCTAAGACTGTTTCATTACAGTGTGATTCTTTTTAACATTGTTTTCTGGTTCCAGGGCTTGAAAGATAACGAAGAGTTTGTAATCTGCAAGGCTATCCATGCTCTCACCTGTCTGACTCAGCTGTGCCTACTTCAGAAACCAGTGCTAGAAAGTTTCATTTCGGAAGTTCTTCCATTCTTATGCCATCCGGTATTGCTATTCTTGTATAAAACTTGATTTTAGTAAGCCGTGTTCTTTTGTTTCTTTCTAAGGATTTAAAATCCACTAATTCGATGAATGTACCGTAAAAAATCAATCAACAATTTTCTTAAAAGCCTTTTGACAAGATCAAATTCATTTAACCATTGAAAATTGATGTTAAATTTAAGTATTTTACGAAATTGGTCATGTTCTCTGATTGAAAATGCGCCATTTTGATGACCTCTTGCTCTACGTGTTTTTAAATTGAAAATATTATTTTTCGCCATTATTATTTTCTCAATTCCATAATGATATATATCAGGTCTTCTTCCTTTCTGAAGAACTGATCAAAATGAATCGAAAGGTTTTTTCTTGTCATTAGAACGATTGGATTCGATATGCAGCAGCTGGGTTCATCTCAACCTGTGCAAAGGTAATGAACGTTGCTGATGTTTACTGCTGTTTGATGCCTGAAATCAAGTCATACCTGAAAATGCCAATAGTAGAGCTTCAGAATGAGGTACTAGTCTACTTATTTTTTGTACTAATAGTGTATTTTGACCGAATTTGACACTAATGGTGTATTATGACAGAATTTGACACTATCGGCTTATCATGCAGCTTGCTAGCAAGTTCCCGGGTAAAGGAATTTGCAGAAACACAGGTTTTGAGTTTTTCGGTAATTTGCAATATTCAGTACTGCAGATCCATTCATTCTTGGCAAATATCACCTTGTATTGTTAACTGGCATACAATTTAGGCCTTACTGAAATGGGCCCCATTAACATAGCTTTTCTGATAAACGAATTAGCAATTTTCGACTGTACCGTACTTTCCAGTGCAATATTCTCACACAATGCTACAAGCATCCCAACTCTTCAGAAATGAATTGAGTTTGTAATCAACGTCGGTTACAAGAGAATGGGGTAGCTCTTAGAGTTTGGTGCAAATTAAGATACCTTTGAGGTAGGGATAGCGTCTAGTACCACGTACCACGCGGTAGGGTTAGCGTGACCAGCTTTTGCTTTGATTTTCAGGAGCGCATTTCGATTAGCAAGGCTTTATTTCAATTTAGTAGATGGGCCTTACTTGAGATTTTTACAATAACTATGCCTTTTGAACTTGACTGGAGCCTCGCTGGAAATTATCTTGTTGAGCGATCTCGTAGCACTTGATAAGGTGAATTATGCACCAGGAGTTTCCCCTAGCTACCCTGGTTCCCACAAAGTTGGCAAAAACTACTGCAAAAATCTTAATGTGTAATTTTATAAATAGTCTAGGAAGCTAATGATTGACGCTGAAATCAGATTTGGCCAATTCGACAAAAATATCCTGTCATGACAAAGTCATATCGTCATAAACAGAGTAAATATCTCAGCATTTTACAATGAATGGTTTACCATAGATGTTAAGAATCAAAATCTAATACAAAATTCTTTCCTGTAGACCATTTTGATAAGCCTGCTGAAAGACCCGATTCCAAGACCAGTTTATGAATCCCTAACGAAGTCACAGTACGCAAGGCAAATTATTAAAAGGTAAGCATTAAAGTCCCTTAAACTGAATGTTTCATTTTCACCAGTGGCATTGACAAAGGTTTTAGAAGTTGCGTAGCATTTTGAGAGATACAGAGAGGATTTGATTCTGCTACAAAATACTGAGCTTTTTAATTCTGCCACAGCCATGCTCTTCTATGCTAGATTATCAGAAAGGGCTTTTTTGTTTTTATGGATTAGAAAATTCTTCTAAAGAGAAGCTCGTGAATTTTTGTCATCAATGTCTCACAAGGATCTTTTTCTTCATTAAAAGTTAGCAAGCTTTTTTGTATTTTAGATGCTTATTAGTGCAAAATTTTTACCAAAAGCAAAATTAGTTCAGTTTTTAAAGGAATGATAAATGTAGTAATGTAAGTTAGCAATAATATTCTAAAGTCCAAGACCTTTTCAAATATAGTTTGTACACTCAATTCAACGTAACAGTACACTGGAATAGGATGATATTATATATAGCTACCTTAGAAATTTGGTTGCTACAGTATCGTAATGTGTGCATTTGGGATATGCTTACCATCTCAGATTTGAACAAAAGCCGTCAAAGATGGATTTGACAAACGATGACGTCACCTCTCAAACAATGAGAAGATTGACGTCACAGGGTCTGAATGAGGAGGTTGAAGAGAAGGTTGTGAGGCTCAAGAATGTCATCTTGAAAATGAATGCAAGCAGAACTAGGTAAAATGTGCATTAGTATATATTTCTTTAAATTTATTTTCTCATGTATTGCTTTGGTATACATCAACGTTAAGGGTGGAGGGACGTTATGCAGAGTTTTCCGTCTATTCAGTCGGGGAAAGAGTTTAGGAGATACGAGGAAATCATACTCTCTCATGTTTACCTTTTTAAGGCGTGAGAATAAGTGTTTCTATTAGGATTATTGTTTTGTAACAGCCTTTTTAAGTTAAGCACTGTAGGTAGTTTGTAGACTTGATTTAATATACCGCGCAAAGGAATTTTCCTGTAAGTTCTTTTAGTTTTGAGTTATTTTCTGTTAATGCTGTTTAGCTTCAATTTTTCTAAATGATGATGCAAAATTGAGTTTTCAATCAAAATTTTCGGATTCAGCAATTGCAATTTCTCCCCAGCCTTGAGAAGCAAATCGACTTAACTGCACCTGGATATATCGACCTGTCAACTGTAACTAATGGTGACAAAATTATGCGCGTAATGGAGCTGGCGCGAAACGAGGAAGTGAAGCCGGTTTCTTCAAATCAGAAGAAAAGCAATCTAAAAAAGACGCCATCTATTGATCAAGTATGCTCAGAATTTATGGGTTTAAACTAATCTCTGTATTTGCCAAGTCTTTGAGTCTCCAGTATCTAGAATTTAATAAGCAATGCAACATGAACTGTACGAATAAGCTAGAACGAAGCAATTTCTATTTAGTTTGCATGGATTCATCTGTTCAGTTTGCGTGGTTTCAGATTTTTTGCAAGCGGTGGTTACCTCAAGCTCCTGCTGTGTAAAGTTCATCTTCTCTCTAGAATTCTTCCACTAGGTGAGAGGTTAGCGGTTGCTGATTGGCAGAAAACATAGGAACCAATCAAACGCGTCTTTCTTCTTCTCACGTGACTTTCGATCCACACCTGGATATAACTTACCTGCTTACTTTCGGTCATTATGCAATGCTTATACTCTGAAGAGTATCGAACGAAAAGTACTTCAGTACTTTTTGCTGTCACTTTTCCGTCTCATCTTCAAATTATGCGGTATCAACAAATTATTTGGTTATTTCTTTTATGTCCATAGCCTTCGGAACTTGAGGAAAATTAGTTGAAGTAGAGGTCGTTCTGGTTTTGTTTATTTTACAAGCATAAAATATCTACTCCCATTTCCCTACAGTGTTTCAGCACAAAGTATTGCTGGGCACTCGGGTTGCCAATGTTAAGTTGAATTACGCTAGGTCTGGGTTTTCGAATGTAGCAAAATATTTTGAAGAGCTGGCAAGATTCTGGATAAAAGTAGAAGTTGGGGAAACTAAGACTTCTGGGAGCTAGAGTCATGATTTTATTAAAAGGAGGCAAACTATGGGAATCGCATAACATTTTCAGGAGAAGGGGAAGAAAAAGGTGCGAGACCAAGAAATAAAATGCTAAAATCCCAAGAAAAAATTTGACTAAGCAGTCCGGAAGGGAAAATACTTAAGGCTTCGGTCTACATTATATGAATATGATTTCAGTTTGAACTAATTTTTATTCCATTAAACATTTAATTTATCCTTTGTTGTTCCACTCGTAGCAACAATCATCGGCTATTTTGGCACAGGCATTTAAAACGGACGAAAAAATAGAAGATGAAACACAAGTGACTGAAATTGAGAGCAGAAATGAGTCAAGCAAAAAGCAGAAAGGGGTTGGAAATATACCTGAAAATGTAATAAGCTAAATCTTTTATTTTGAGTACACCTCTTTGTTTGATAAAACTCTCACTCTATTCACAGTGCATACAAATTTTTTGCCTTTTCCTCTACTTATGCTAAGTACCTACTGAATAATTTGCGTGATGTTGCAAGAATTTCTAGCATCTCAAAGATACTAATTTTGTTTCAGCTATTTGCTTCAGGATGTTTGTCGCGCTGTTAGTGTTGCATAGTAAAATGCTGCAATTATCTGCCACTCGCTGATTTGACATAAAACACGATTTTCTATTATGGATTTTTCGATTTTGGTGTTTTGATGACCTGCACAAACGTTAATCGAAGCAAGCTGTTAGATGAACATAAGTTGGTATTGGGCGAGTATGTCGTAGATGTATAGCGAAACAGGCAATATAAAATTGTGGTGTTTGTGAGACTCTCCATAACTTTAAAGTCAGACATAAGCAACATAGTAGATTTCACGAACGTGTGTGGATTCCGTGACACTTCCAGCCAATTAGAATTTCTTAAACTCTTGTTTCCAAGGCTTTCGTCATAATTTAAAGATGGTGGTTTATTAATCGAAGGTTGGTAGATTATGTTTAAGATGAGGCTTATTCGCTTCTATTTTTGTGATGCTTACAGTGTTTTCTCATACTGTTAACAGTTAGATTTGAAAGCTCCAAAGCTGCAGGGCACCCAAGATTCATCACAGGTCAAAACAGCAACAAAAAACCCACAACAGCCACTGGAAAAGCAGCAAAGTCCTGCGCAGGGTCAATCACAAAAGCCACCGCAGCAGCAAACTATGACTGATCAGCCTAAATTTGCCAAGTGTAAACTAGATCTTCATAATTTGGCTGTACAAAAGAGAGCAGAGTACAGACGAGGTATAACGTTTTTCTAGCAATAGCTTGTAAACAATAAATTGAAAATAATGCTAAAGTTTTAACCGCTTTTGCAAACGCTGTCCAATATGGCAAACATCATCAGATATTGTGATAGATTTTCATCGTTGACATTTAAATAAACATCCCAAATCCATTAGAATGCATAGGCATTCTGAATGGAATGGAGGAGGGAATGTTTATGAATAAGAATTGGGAGATGTTTTTTATTCATGCTGCCCACCATGCGTTTAACCTTGATGTTTTTCTTGATGTTTAAAGGCAATCTGTCACGACGTTGATTGGTTATAAGAACAAAGGGATTTTTATTGTTTCCAGTCCCCCTTTAATTTATCGCATTGTAAAAAATATGGCGGAGCGCTGGAATCGTGTTTAGGCTATTGTTCCAGCTATTGTTCTCGTTAACCAATCCATAACGAGACAGATTGCCTTTAAATCAAAGGCTCAGCTGCTTTGTCCAGCAGTGCTTTACCTTTAGTGATCATTCTACCAAAGACAGTGGCTTTACTATTACTTTGCTCTAGAAGCAAATAAGCTTTCACTGTTCACCGTCTTTCTTCTGTTTTCAACTTGCCTACTGTTGCTTAATGTATTAGGAACACGTTTAGTCCTATGGCAACTTGTCGGCTGTAGCTTCTTTGCCAGTTTAATTTGCGCTTATCCAGTGTACTTATAGCAACTCTTCCGGCATGGTTTGTCCTGTTACTGTAATTCGTTCTGTGAGCGAGTCGTTTGGTGTTATTTGACCTGTCAGCAACTAGTTCAGTATAATTCGTCCTTTAAGCAAATCTTCAAGTTAAATTCTTCTCCTTAGCAACTTGTCCAATGTAATTCACCCAATTAGCGACGTATCGTCTTGTAAGCAAGTCGTCCGCTGTAATTTGTCCTGTTAGCACCTCATCTAGTGTAATTTTTCTCGCTAGCAACTTGTCCAATGTAATTCACCAATTAGCGACTTATCCAGCGTAATTCGTCCTGCTAGCAAATCATTTGGTATGATTTGTTCTGTTAGCACATCGTACGATGTGATTTGCCCTGTTAACAACCATCTAGTGTAATTCTTCCTGCTAGCGACTTATCCACTGTAATTTTTCCTGTCAACTACTCGGGTGTAATTCGTCCGATAAGTGACTTACCTAACGTAATTCATCTGTTATCAACACACCTGTTTTGGCTATAATTTTATTTCCCTTGTCCTCTTCAATAGAATGGAGCATTTTCTGCTGTGGGTACTGATTAACAAGATTGTTTAGAATCGAAATTCGGTCCTATCAAAAGGCCAGATTCAATAAAGATTCCCCTTCTAGCTACATATTTCATAGTAAAAACATCACATTTGTGAGGATATCTCAATGGTTGGGGTCGCTGACACAAATCCAAGGGCCTAGAGTTCGAGTCCAAATTAGCTCTCAGTGATTCTAGTCATAAGATACTGCTCGATAAGCAAAGCTTCTCAGTGTCCTGAAATTTCCTTTGGAAGCTACAATGCCTGCCAAAAGTACTTGGAACACCCAGCCATTTACGCAGCATTTGATATCTTTCATTCCTTTCATGAAAAAAATTTGCTACTTCCGCCCCCTTCCCCCTAAAACAATGTTGATGATTTAGAGAAATATCATAAAAGAAGTGCAAAAGAAAGTGCTTCCTAAAATCCTAACCCGTTTGATAGTAAACCAACATTGTTCTGTAGGGGAGAGGGGGATGATTGATTTTGACCTTGAAAATTGATGTCAGTGTTCCAAGACTTTTGGCAGGCATTTTAAATAGTAACAAGTACAAATACAGAAAAAAATAAGAATAGCGTCATATTTTACCCGTATATTCCCTTTTTTTTGCATTTGCTGTTAAAAAAGTACCAATGCCTGGATATTCTGACACTCGGCGTGCGGCAGTATTCCTCTCGCTCCATTCCCCAGCTTTGCATTTTATGTTTCCGATTCTAGTCTTGCTTTCTGCGAACAAGTTATATAATCGTTATTATTGCAGAGATCACTGTGTTATTTCTTTGCAGATGTGAAAGCGAACTCATTAGTATCCTCGTTAATTGAAAATAGAGGACGGCAAACAAGGTATGTAGTTTGGTAAAGATCTTCAGCGTATAAAATATCTTCCTTAATTATAACATTTTTATTTGTCAGTGATGTGAAACTTCAGTGATAATATATTTGTTTGAAGCTTCGAAAGTAAATAGATGCGAAAGTAAAATGCTAATCAAATGAAATTTTATCAGAGTTGATTTCACGAGGGATGTTGTAGACTTTGATTTCGCTAGGGGTTCTTATTTCAGCTAATTTATATTATTCTCACTTGGGTGTCATTTGTCATGCTTCAGTTTGGTATTTGAGTTCTTATGCGCTTCATTAGAGAAGAAGGAGTTCTGTAGTTTGGGCTTCTTCATGAAAATGTGGGTCCCTTGACTCAGATGGGTGTATTTAATTGCTTTGGGTCGGGATTATCGTGCTTACTTCGTATTTTGTTTCCATGCTGTTCTCTTCTCTAGTTACACCCTCCCCTTTTGGTATTAAGCGTAGTGTGTTTCTTCGAATCCTTATTTATTCTACTGCATTAGGCTAGGGCATGTTTACATCACGGTATTCATTTCAAAGTTCTTATTATTTTTCGTTTAGGAAAGATATTAGGCTCTTAATTCAGTCTTTTTTTCTCTTCCCCTCTCATATCTTAGGTATCTAAGGTAGGACTGGTGCATCGGCTCTATGGTGGGGAAAGTGAACTTTTCTTGTCCATTCCCTGCCCAGAACTTTAAGCTGCTTGTACTTGAATCCATTAAGCTATATCAAAGGTTACCGAATGAACAAATGATTTTCATTTTCAGTTGGCGGCCAAAAGGACAGCTAGTGGCACATCTACACGAACACAAATCATCTATTAATAAGTGAGTTTATTTGTTTATTTGATTAAACAAACACACTTCGTATCACCTTACATAGTATTTTTTGCTTTGGTGTTCTTTGAAAGCAAATGTATTTTCATAGGAATGCAGTTGATTTGAAAAATTGTCAAAACTCTTTAGAATTTACTGTTTTATGCTGTGCAGATATATATATTCACTGCAAAACATTTAAAACCTACATTGGTGTAATGAAATTGGAAAAATATATTGCTCTTTTCCCTAACAATTTCTCTTTTAACTTTTGCGTCACAAAATTGAGAGGACGCTGTTTCGTTTAATACATTTTATCGCACAATACTGTTTTATACGTGGTGCACGTGGTGATAAGAAACTCCTATGTTTAACAGTAGATCCTAGTAAATAACATAATGAGGAATTTGCTTGCAATAGCGCAAGTGAATAACATAATAAAGAATTGTGCTTTCATTATCTGATTATGGGTTTTAAGATCATTGGCTCTCTCAAAAAGAACTTTGTCAGAACTGAAATAAAGCATTACACGTCGTTTTTATAAGCAATCGGTTAAAAGGGGACCATATCTCATTTCCTTTCCTTGCTAAGAAATTAAATACTATGTGGTGTTGTAATATCAATTATTAAAAATTTGTTGTAGTTTTGTCTTGAAAACTGCTTTTCTTATTGCTTGGAAATACAGCAGTCCCCTTGCTTTTTCCAACAAAACAAAGCAAGGAAAACAGTTTAAAAACAGCTTTCAATGGGAAATATTATTAATTTATACCTTCGTTATTTGTTATGATAGTTATATTTCATCGCTTAAGATTGTCCTTTAGTTAGCAACCTCAAGCGGTTTTCATTGCTCCGAAGTCTTTCCTTCAAACATAAAAACAATAGCTTTGGGTTGTAAGACCCCCCCCCCCCCTGTTAGTTATGCCAGTGATGTTTTACTATAAAATTGTCTTTCAGGATCGTGGTCTCTGGTGATTGTGCCTTCTTTGCGACAGCTTCAAATGATGCCACTGTTAAAGTATGGGACACCCAAAGACTAGATGGGAAATCTGCGACGATGCGATCGAAGTTGACATACAGTAGATTAGGTAGATATAGTTCTGAGTAAAGGAGAAAATGACGTTCATTTTTCAATACATTTCATACAGCAATACCCGCCGAACTACTAGAAAATGACGACAAATGAATGTGCGAGCAGGAAGAGTGTATCAGATGTTTAGTAAAATGTTCACCTTCCTTCCAACATTTTTCAAGTAAGGAAGGAGGATCAGCCCACTGGAAATTGAAAAAAAGGGAGAAGATATGCATTTATTACAAGGACAATTACAGTGTTCCAGCTACTTTTGGCGGCCATGTTCTTTCCTTCCAGCTTTTTTCAAAGTAGAAAGAACGATCTTTCCAGGTCCTTAGGTTTTGCCGTTTGTAGTGAGATTTTTTTTATCACAATAAGAACAAATACAAAAAAACTCAAGTAGATCATTGTTGAGATGGAGGCAAAAAACATAACGTTATCGAGTTGCCTCCACACCCAACTCGTACAAATATTCCAGAACTTTGCATGATACAATATAAATACACTACAAATACACAACTGAGATCTACCACCTTTAAGAAAAGATCTACCACCTTTAAGAAAAGAGCACCTGCCAGCGAAGTTTCTAGAACTTTAGACTTGACATTATCTTATTCAAGCCACTGAGTGTATCAGCACTCAGCAGTGTTAACTAACCTCATTATAAATTTTTTGAATTTGTTTGTTTCATTCCCTTGCATGTCATATTTGCTTCCTTTTTCTTGTAACATTTTTGTAAAATTTGAAATTGGTTGCTAACAAGACATGTTTGTTTTATGCCTGCTTAAAGCTGAAACTCTCGAATTTCTTACCTTATCAATAATTGGTTATTGTAACATTGAAATCTGAAATATTTTAAATGTAAATTTTGCCTCTTGATCTCGGTGCAAATTGCTATCAGATTTTCAATTGTTTTTTCATAGTCGGTAAAATAAATTGCCTGACGTTTTGTCAGAACTCGCACACATTGGCCTGCTCTTCTGATAATGGATCGATTCACGTTCTAAGGTACAGTGAAATTTTAAATTGCTTCTGTTTTCACGTTGTTACATGAGGCATTGGAACGGTATTGGAAAAAGTATTGATCATCGATTAGTAAAAATTTATCAACAATCAAAGTTTTTTGTCACCCACCAAAAACGTCAGGGCTTTTTGTTTTTAGATATTTCTAGCTGAAATATGTAGTTTGGGAAATGTCTATAATTGAATTTCACCAGATAAGCCCATTGCAAACAGAGGTATTAAAATACCCCTGCCTACTAAGGGCGGTGAGAGTAATTATTTTGCCAGTTTTCTTTTCTCGGCTCTCGATGTGTATTAGAATCATTTGTTTCACCCATAAACTACTTTATTTTTTCATGAATATATTATGATTTTTGCTTTAAAGAATTGAGAGCAACCCATCTCGGCTTCCGCTAGTTGTGGAGAAGAAACTTGACGTTGCAGAAGAGGGTTTGGCGGTTGATTTGAATCATTTCGACACAGGTAAGAAACTGGCTTAAAATCCCCCTTTCATTGATTAAGACAAGACTTTAAAATATCTGCAGCATACTGTTTTCTACGCATTTGACTGTGGTGCGGTGTATGTACACTTATTGCATTTACGTTTGGCCCAGTTCCACTGCGTGATTTCAACCTTAATCCCTATTTCAACTTACAGTATTAATCTCTCATCCCACGTAATGTAGCTATGAAGTTCATCTGTGTTTTTCATCTGAACCAAGTGTCCTCGTACTGTTGGATCCGAATCCAGCTTGATTTTATGTATAATGAAATTAATCATTCATTCTTCTAAAAGGTCTTATTCAAATGTGACCCAAAAGCTCGTTCTTGAATATAGGATCAAGATTTTTTTCTTCTCTAAAATATCTCTTAAACGGCTTACACGCACTTTGCTTCTCGTCATGATTTAATCGATGGCTTTCATCTCAGGACAGCAATTCTAAGACCTTTCTTTACATTTACTTTATTTTAATATTGGATTAAGTTGAAGGAGAACTATACTGAGGCTTATGTGTAACTGGTGTTTTTAGTGCATTCAGCTATGCAGGTGTTTTCCTGCAAAGATAAGAAATTTTTCCATCCACGTTTAGTTGATTATCCTTCTGAACCTCTATTTATTTTACGTTAAACCCTTATTGGGTCTCTGACCCCAAATATCAATTCTCTGTCCTGAGGTGATCGTTTAATCTTTCTTTACAAGAAGTGCTTGGATGTTTTCATGACTGGCTATCATTTTGTTTTGCTCTAGCCACATGTTTACTTCACGTGCAAAGTCCCTTATAGGCCAGGAATAGTTTGTTTAGAATATGATGATAGATCGTCGTTAGCGTCGTTCTGTATAGGAGCATCTTTAATGAAATAAGATGTTTGGTATAAAAATTGAAGAGAATAGGGCCTAGAACAAGTCTTTGAGGTACTTCTATCAAGACATATTGACAGTCAATATAGACTTGTTCTAAATGATATGTTATAAATGTTATAAAAAATCATCTCGAATCTTCACAAAGCTTACAAATTTTGAATAAATCCACAATTTGAAGTAATTCTCTAGACAATAGCCCATTGTACAGAGAGATCGGCAAGATTGCTCGGAAGCCTTAGCTTCTATACTGGTTCAGAATTCTTTCAGACATTCAACGCGCCTCTAAAAATGTCATCCACATAGATTTAAAAGTGTGTATCCTTGTTTATCTTTCACTCATGATTCGGTTCAGTTCAATAAGCAGTGTTGTACAGTCGCAACATAAGCTGTCAGAGGTTTTGTCCAGGGAGAACATTTTAAACTGAAACCTTAGTATTGGCTGATTTTGAATCTATTTGAATAAATTTCTAAAGAAAAGTTCTGAATTGAATCATAGAGACTGCCTGCGTAGCTTTAGTATCTAGACTATTCCAAAGTTTAGCACCGTAGAACGAAAACGTCTACCCGTTTCATGTGTTTTTCTTTGGAAGCTTTACGTAAAGATTTACAATGTTTTTTGGAAAAATTTACCTTGCTTCATTTTTCAAATAGATATTTTGGAAGTTGTGGAGTTTCTTATCTAATGGAATATTACTTTAAAATATGTCATAACAAGCTGTTTTATTCTGATTTTAGTTTTATCATGATCATTGGTGTGGAGTTTAGTTTTAACTAAGGGGGTAGGGGACAAATTAAATAACTGAGATTCATACAGTGAAGCATGTGTACAGTTATTTTGGAAGAATTTGCACGTGTAATGGTCATGTTTTCGGAATCGAACAGCTGATATCAACTTTGTTTACAACAAAATGTATTCGAATGTACATCGAATCGATAACACCTTCATTGCAGATGTTTTCTATTCTGTTATGAAGTTATTGATATTGCAATGCATAATCAAAGTATGTCCACTGCTAATCCCTCATCTTAACAGTGCCTTAAAAGCAAGTTATTTAAAATCGTCATGACATTAGTACAATGTGCTTCAAATGTGATAATTGCATTCACAGGCTCACAAAGTACCATATGTTACGCAACTGTTTATGGCTACATCTGTGGCTGGGATTTACGCCAACCAGCTGATAAATGTGCTTGGAAATTTAAAAATGACCTACATCATGGTACGTATTTTTCGATCATTAATGACCTATCTGCCAAGTCAAAACTTTTTAAAAAGATTGTTGGCAGTTGGTCTGTGTTAAGTTCCAAGACAAAAACAAGGGTCTTTGTTATGTCACATAATTTTGAAAACTACAAACTTTGTTTAAGAGAATAATTTTTTTTGAAGAATTCTGAAGCGCGAAATTTTTGAAATTGAAAAAATAAATTAAGAATAATATCTAAGCTCGATTTCATTGGAAACTTAACTATTTATCGATCTGCCTTTTTGAGCAGTCGCGACTTTGAACCAGAGACAAGCGCGAGTTTCATGGAAATGGTTAAGGTAGACTCAACCAGCTTTTGTTGTGCTTATATGTTTTATTTCCTAAAGTGTTTTGTAATTAAAAAAACAGTTGCAAAGATTACTAAATTTACATATCTGGTTGCTTAAGAGTATTTAAGAATAACTTCAGGAACAGGCCTCCAAATATTTATTTCACCATCTATGTATTAGCCTATGGAAGTAAAGTGATACTTATTTCTGGGCTCTCGTTCTCCATTTCTAGGATTGATCACGTCTTTCGCAGTAGACCCTTTTCAATGTTGGCTCGGTTGTGGCACAAGTGAAGGTACCATCGTGTGTTGGGACATGAGATTCCAGTTACCAATCACTACCATTCAACATTCAAGAAGTAGGTCGAATTTTTTTCTATTATTTTTAATTCTGCTCCTCAAAGCAAAATTTAACTCTCCTTCCACTTGATCATTATGTTTACCTCTATAGAAGAAATTGATTTACTTTTCTAAGTATTTAATCTGTGTTGCTTTTCATGACTGTAGCATATTTTATTTATCAGCTGAAAGAGATCAGGTTGAATAAGGGCAAGTAAACATGATATGAATAGGTATAGTTTTCTGTGAATCGACGAAAGAGCGAAGCATATATATTTTGAACGTAGGAATATTTTGATCCACTGGCAGGGAATTCAGTTATTAACAGCTGACACTAAGAGCTGTAATAAGATTCCGCTACCTCTTGCTTCTCTCTCACTATACTACTGCAGCTATTTTCTCTTTAACAAGACAATGCGAAAATTCAATGTGGCTTAATACCAAAACAACAAGTTCTTCTATTCTATAAGTTGAAATCCAAAGCGTGTATCCTACAATTTTGTGTCTTGTCACCCTGATAAAATACTAAAACAGACCTTGGGTGTTGGTAGATGTTGTTTACTTTCTAACCATTTGATCGAAAGGCTTCATTGCTTCAAGTAATTAAGTTTTTGTTTTGTTTACAACTACGTGCAGGTCATAGTCCCTAAACAGTAACAAACTGCACAGTTTATGTCTATGCTCAAAGAAGCGAGCTGGCAAATACGATCCCTGCACATAAAATCAAACTAAAGAAAATACAGGAGAAAGTATTTGTTGCTCTCAATGCATATCTCGCACATGCAAGTTCAGATTTAAGCAGTCAGTGATTTAATATTTCATTCGAATTTTAATTATTTAGTTTTATGCTAAGTGCATAATGTCTTTCAGAGGCGCAAGTTCGTAAAGTAACAAGCCATCCGATAGAACAGTCTTGGATTGTGGCTTCATACCAAGGAAACAACGAGGTTTCCATGTGGGACCTTGAAACCGGTGCTAGACAGCAAACCCTTTGGGCCAGCCCGTACCCCCCACTTTCCCAATCTCAGGTATGTATTGTTTACCAAGGTTACACATTCTCACAGGATGCCATAGGCTCACAAGTTTAAATGAAGAAGCTTCCTTTAATGTTATTTGTTTAGACTCTTCTTGCGTGTTAAGTAGCTGCAAGACAAGTTTCTTTGTTAAAAATTTGTACCGTATTATAACATCTAAGCAATGCTATTACATCCCAGGATATTCATTTCCATATCTTTCCAACGCTTTGATGTCAGCAATGTATTTATAAAATTCTTGGTATTGAAGCCAACTCTGTCAACATTGAGCCATTTTTTAAATTCCATTGGCCTTCTTGCCTTTTTTAAAGGTATCGAATGACGCTATCCTTGCAATTCATGCGCCAGATCAAGAGAACAGAACATATTTCATTACTGGAGGCCTCGACAGAAGAATTCGCTTGTGGGATATCAGACATCCGGAGAAATCCTCCCTAGTTGCTGGTGCAGCTACAGACAACCTAGATCATGTTGCATTGAATTACACGTAAGTGCCGTCAGTGTAGATGGAGAGGAGAACATTTCAAATTATGTGTACAATTCCTCCCAAAATTCATCATCACCAAAATCACCATCGTCGATAAATAGCCACCAATGCTATTTTCGATGTATTAATGCTCATACCAATTCACTATAGAAGTAGTGTAAAAATGATACCACGGGGAGCATTGAAGTCCATTTCAACCCTCTTAACAAACCATTAACAGTTAACTTACATTCTCTGGAGTCTCTCCAAAAAATAAGTTAAGAATGATGGAGGTTGAGGGTTACGATGTTGTGGTCTGCAGGAAAAGCTCTAATTTTTGTTATGCGTCGCCTATTTCAATTTTGGTACAGACTTTAGTTACAAATAAAACACAAGGATATGAAAATTTCAAACAAGTTAAAAATAATTCTGGAAAGGTGTAGGACATTAGTAAGTTATCAAAAACGGTGCGATGTGTGGATGTTTTTAGCGTAGCCTTCATAATTTCATTGTTAATAACATTTGGTAGCTTTTCATCTCCATACAAAATAGCTTGAATTAGAGCTAGGTTATAAGGGCTTGACAGCCCATTCGCAAGCAATATTGCGTTGATACTCTCGCAACGATCCCATCTCTGAACATCGTACAAGAGACTGAAGATCTTGTCTCTGAACATCAATACTATCAATGGTAATAATAATCATAATTAATGAACATCATCATCATCCTTATAATTACAATTGTCATAATCATTATCATTATCGAAGATTCATTGACACAGTAAAGCGAGTTTAAAATACTTATGCGATCAGTCTAATCTGAGAGATACTAGCACCACTAGCTAGTTTGTCTTTAGGATTCGCAAAAGGTCCTTTCCATTAGGATGTGATAAACAGAAAATAGAATTCTCAACCACCTGTCTTCATTTTATGCGTAATGGTTTTAAATTGCTTGTACGCTTTGTCCTAAAATCAAGGGACAAAGTACACAATGACGTAGATCTAAAGCGTTAATGATTTAAGTCTTGGAATAATAACGTCAATTCTCTTTGTCATTGTCGTATTAAAGTGTCTTTTTTCTCCTCTGCTAAACGATGTTGGTTGAATGTAAAATGTACCTAAACCGTCAGAAGGATGACAAAATGCAGAGACGATATATAGTCGTTAGGCAGATATGCATTTCATACATGAGAACTATAGTTAGAGATGAAACGTGTATAAGCATCGCAATGAATTGACATAAAGCAGAATTCGCGGTCTAGCTTTATCATTGCATGATCGGTAGTCCTGTACAGATCATCTTGCCGACGAGGATGTAATGTCAAATCTTTGCTAATATGCTTTTGAGTATACTGTGATGTTTAAGTGATTGCCAGCGTTTTCTCTTACAGACAATCTCGTAACCGAGAATAAGCTGATTGCAATCGGAAAAAAATTCTTTGAAAAAGCCTCCCGCGTCTTCTGTTTTTTTTGTCAAGGTGTCCCGTTCTTCCTTTCAGACACGCTGGGATATTTAGGCGGCTTTTGGATCGAAATCCTTTTTTCTTTTTTATTTTCTTCCTTTTCTTTTTAATTTGATATCCTCCTAGTCATGAAGTTGTAAGATTGTTTGCGATGATTTTCTTTATTAATTCCTCTACGATATATCTTCCTAGTCATGAATTTGTAAGATTATATGCCGTGATGCACGTAATTTGGAGAGTTGCATTTTTTTGTCTGTTTACAACCGATATAGATTGATTTTTATCCTTGTATGATACAGTCAGATTTGATCGATTATATCATTTATGGGCTTAGATTAATAACCATTGAGTGATTAGCTTTTATTAACGAATCAGAGCCCCCGTCAGCCTCTTTCAGCCAATCAAACCCTGCTGTTTCTGAAACAGGTTACCAAATAGTTTATCGGTCTCTTTTTTGACAGGAATCGCCCTATTGACGGAACCGAAGTCATCTTTGAAACTTGTGAAAGAAAGCACCTGAATGAGGAATCTCCTAGAAAGGGACCGGACGACACACCGGTTGGACACAACGATTGTATTACTGATATTTCAATGACAAGGGTACCGCAAAACTTTTTGATCAGTGGCTCTAAAGATGGTGTTGTCAAAGTTTGGAAGTGATAATTTTCGTAGTTTCGTTTTTGTGTACGTACAAATTTATGTTTTTTCTTCTTTTATACAACAAGTTAAACTTTATTATGATGCTGCCACTAACTCCTTGAAGAATGAATATGATATCAATGATAGACTTTGTAGCCCAGGAACTCATTATTAAAAAGATTAGTTTTCCATTTTATTCTTTAAAAAATTTGAAATGATCGTGTTTTTTCAGGTAATTATCTACGATTCGGAATTGTATTGCATTTAGCAACAGTTCGTGAAATTTTATTAAATTCTAAAAAACTTGCATTTGTTAATAAATACGAGATTGTAGCACCCCTCGCGTTATTAGCACAGCTTTTCCTGCCATCTGACTTCTTCAATCCAGGACAAGCCTATGTTTTCTATTCATTGGACAGGTCTTGGTACGCTGTCAACTGTTTTTTCCTTTTAAATCCATTGACTTTCTCATAAAAAATGTCTAATGCAGTGAGGCCGCCTGTGGGCTAGAGTTATATCCAACATAATGAAATGGGCGTTAGCTGCATGTTTTTCTATAAGGCATCTCCTACCTATGAAAAAATTTTTCTATAAATTTTTTTTGCTTTTATGTGAAGTGGTCCTTAATCTAAAGGGTTCTTTTATTTGCTGTTGTCTGTTATTTAGCGTTTTACTGCAGTTAGCGCAAACTTTAGTATTGTATAAGTCATCAATCCTCGTAATCGATGAAAACGCTATTAGTTAACAAAGTTTCTCTCCTTAGTAATCTTTGAATCGTTCAATCCACAGCAATCTTAAGAAAAACTAGCCCTATCTTTGCATCTAAATATATGCTTGTTTTGATCTGCACCTCTTTGACCTTTAGTTGAGCATCTTTGTAGCAATTCATTGAAAATATGAATCAGTATCTGATTTACTTGTATATTTGTTAGTAATGCAGAATTAATTAACTTCAAACAATTAACTGAGCATTATTGTTATTTTTCTTATGTGTGCAACTTTCGCCAAGGCCAGGTATACAGCACAACCTGTAGCTATCACATGATGGGTTTGTTGTGTGACTTACTTCGGATTGGGCAGGTGTCAATATTCTACCAGATGGCTTTTCGAACGATCCGAAATTTCGCAAGATTAGAAAGACTCCTAGCTGACTCGATTCGGCTATTTAGATCGAGAGATTTTTCGACGCCCTCTTAAATTTTTAGATTTATCGTCTATTTTACACAACCTTTTAACCTTCAGATGGCAGAGTACAGTTGTTACCCACGACCTCGCCTTTTTATTGAAAAATAGCAAGTTAAAGGTCTGTCGGCCTTCGAAAACACAATGTATCACAGATTTTCCGGTTGCATGCATGTGCAATAGCATTCAAATGTTTCCCGGAACCCATTTCTAACGATACTGCAATGAAATTGAGTTTTCTTCCTTCTCAGGAACTGTGTAAACTAGCAAAGGTAGACCTACGTTTTCTCAGTCAGGCCTATATTGTAGTAAGCTCCAGCGTAAGTGTTGTTACTTCGGATCTGGTTTCATTTTTTAAAGCATAGAACGTCTAATCAATCATTGCAACCAATCAATTAATCAGTCAACCATTCATTAAAATCAATCAACCAATCATTAAAATCAATCAACCAAATCCAAACAGTTAATTAATTTGTAGAATAGTTTAACCACGGAAAATACTGTATTGAACGCGATCCAGTAGAAGAATAGCTTATCGAGACTGGACTACAAAAATGATCAAACCAATCAGCTTAAGCTTATAGAAAATAATCAAAGCAATAACATGAACGATACTTTAACAATAACACAAGTAAACTAGAATCAGCTAGCTGCAAGAGTGTGTTTGAAAAAAAAACAGTGATTTTGAGCGAGCTGGGAAATAATGTGTTTATCTGAATATGTTTTCTAAGTTGGCGGGAAAATGCTCTACTTGTTTATGTATATAATTGAGGTTGGTAATGCATACCTATTTTTCCTTAAAAATTTATTTGCTCTTAAACGCCGGTATGGTTCTGTATTTGTTTGATTAAGGAGACTTCTTAAAGATCATTTGCTTTGGTTCATCCATTTACTTTGCTAGATGACGCTGGCTGTATCGGTGAGTTTCAGTTTGAATAACCGATTATTGGAGCAAATCAACTGTTTTTGATATTTACAATGAAATGAGAAAAAATAAGTGTAATTCGCAAGTAAATCCAAGTAATTTAACGACATATTTGACACAAAGTGAACGCATATATCAAAGAAGTGGTCCTTAAAAGAAAAATTTTTAACTTTGAATATAAAGACCTTTGATGTAAAAAAGAATTTCATGAAAACATTTTGGACATTGCGAATGACCTAGATTCATACCTTGGCAACTAGTCCATAAGCAAGGCAGAACCAAGCTCTACAAATTCAAGTAAATTAGAGACCTATCTGGCTGACACTGTAAAATGGGAGTTTCAAAAGTGATGAATTCTCACATGATTAAGAAAACGCCAGTTTTAACCTATATTCGAACTGGTGCCATAAATCATCTTGAAGTCACATAGTGCAATCACTGCCATGCATAATGAACGCCCCTTTCAGGGCAGAGATGATGCTTAAGATTTGGAATCCTGTTTTCAAAGATTCTAAAAGACTTCAGCAACACAAGTCATATCTTATCTGTGTAAACATAATTTCTTATATTACGTATAGTTCCAGTTTGTGTATGGTCTCAGAAGAAGACTCGACTGGCTTATTAGCTATATCAAAAGAAAAAATTCACATATGTAAATGGAGAAGATTTCTCTCAAGACAAAAGTTGGCATTGGTGCTCCGCAAGGATCTCTTTCTGGGCCTTGTACTTTCCACAGTTTACGTAATTTCAAATCATACATGCTTAAAATCATGGGTCTTTTAGATAATTCAAAAATGCTTTGAAAGACTTAATCGGAAAGATCTGTCGAAGCTGCATATGAACGTTTTCAAAAATTGATAACGTACATCTCAATGAAATAGACGGCTATCCTTAAACAAAGTCATCAAAATTCTTCAGATCTTTTCCATTCTCTGTGAAAACGTAAGGTCGCTACCTGCCTCAATGGAAACTGGTTGGGTAATCAATTTTTTATGAACAATTTTTTATGAATTGTAGCAGCTAATGGAAGTAATTATTTGAGTATCTTAAATATACAAATGGTCTTCACGAAGACGACTGGTCAAAGCAAGGACTACAGGGCATAATACAGGTTGAGGGGGCTAAAAAAATTTTCTTTGGGCGGAGGGGGAGGCTAAGCATGCCAAAAATAAAAAGCAATACAATTATTTGTATGTCTTTAAGTACATTTTGAAAATTGTTGTGGGGGGTAAAGCCCCCTCAGCCTCCCCCGCTTCCGCGATCCCTGGGTTATAGTTTGTTATCAAACTATTACTTCTCTCTTAAGAACTCAAATTTCTTCTTTAGCCCGGTCCATCCTTGCCAAGTAATCAGTTTGATCTAAATACGTAGGCCTTTTATTGTAAGTTTTTAAAAATTCTTCACTCAAGGTACAACTCAGCCAAAGTCAGAACCTGCTAAATCTAAAAGTTAAATACATACTTACGTAATTAATTTGATGACTAAAATGGCGTGCTTTTAAATTATAGGATGTTAACGCTATCATTTAAAGTCTTGAGTTAGGAGAGAGTTAAAAAGGTTCCAGGAATGCTTCATAAATTGAGTTTCTTCGCTGCATTTTTCAATGGCTCGAATTGGACAATACCAATACAATGTTTTTATCTATAGCAGCTTCAAATTTTACAGTAGTATATCTATGAGTAAACCTTCGATCGAAGAACGTCTGAATGTTGGACCTCGACTTGAAACCGAGTCAAAATGGCCTACAGATCTTTACTTTGTGAAGGGAAGATTGCACGTGAATCAAGTTCACAACTTCATAAATGGTGAGGAATTGACAGCATTTATCGATCGAATTTTATATGATTTAGTAGGGTCTTTCTTAATAAAAGTCGTCTTTTCTTTTGCAAATAAAGCACCAGTCTATACGCAATTCCCGAGTTTTTCATTGAAGCTTTATTGAAAAAATGATTGTTTTCTATTTTATTCAATGCAAATAGAGGCAAGATTACTGCTTGTGTTAGAATACTGATTTTGTTGAATGTGATCTGTGTATAAATAGGCTATTCAATTTTTTTCAGGATCTGATATCGATCAGATATGATTTGGTAATTATTAGGTTTAATAAGATATTAGCCTAATAGGTATTACTTAGTAAGATACTTTCAAGTTTTTGGATCTAGATAGTATGTTCTTCTTACAGCCTTTGAGATTTGAAAAGATTTGTATATCTAATCTTATGAATCTTGGAAGATACCTTATTAGACGAAATTAGGGGTGCAACCAAAGTAAGGAATTGGAAATTAGGGGAAAATTGATTTAAGGATTTTTTTCAAAGAAATTGAGTGTCAATGACATTAATAAAGGAAATCTTTCCTCTCAAATGCGCTTTCACTTACATTAATTAAGGAATTTTTTCACTTAATTTTTGTTTTGAGAAATGATCTACAGATGCTTTCTTAGAGAAATGTCACATTTTGAATGACATTAGCCTCAATTTTAGCCCATTACGCATCCTTACATTAAAAATACTGTTTTTGTCTTGATTCTTTTTTCTATATTCACTGTATAAACATGCAAAAATTAAGAAATCGTAAATTTAGGGATATCAAAAAATAAGGCATGAGAAATGAAGAATATCCAAATTTTGTGGTTTGGTTCTTTTAAGGAATGTTTAAAGAAACATTCCTTGATAAAGTCCCACACATAATTTTGTGTAATAGATAAGGAGTAGATATTTAGTGTTAATTTGCATGTGATCTTATTTCTTTGAGTTGCCCATATATACATATATTAGATTATTTAGGACCTATCTCCTTTAATTTAGCATATGATTACGAGGTAGTTCCGGGTTAAGTATCATTCAGTTAAGATGAAGGAAACTTGTCAGTTGGTTCTAATATTTCTGTTTACAGAATTGGACACTGTAATTTCTTGTATGTGTCATGGCAGAGCAGAAAGAAGATATTTTTGGTTTTGAATCATTACAAGAATTTTCCCAGGTGAGTTACCAAAATATTCATTTGTTCATGTTGACTTCACTATAATCATCTATTATAAATGAATCTTTTTAGCTTTTCTTCAGATAAAGAAATGGAAATGGGATATCTAATTTGAAGAAAGGCAGCTATTTCCTCTGACTAACAGTAAGAACAAAGAATTGTTCAGTTGTTAAACTGCTCTTAATCAATTTTCTGCTGTTGACTTAAGGAAGGAAAACACATTACTGTTTGATGTGCAGCAATTACAGGCCCTTCAGTCTAACATGTGTGATATTGCTCGAGTGTGCATCTAAACCAAGCAGTCAATTGCACATGTTTACAAGAAAAAGGCAGCCAGCTTTAATCCTTGAAGCACAAAACAGTTGCTTGGCAGGGCCATGATGATGCTAAATCTTTCCAAAAAATTGACATGTTGTCTAAAATTTCTGCTAGGATCTCAATTTGGAACTATTAAATGTTTCTTTAGCTCAGTAATTCTTTGAACAAGGAATCTAAAGGTGTTTTGTCATTAATGACTTTTTTCAAACATTACCCCATAGATAAGGTTGCTTGGAAGGGCCATGATGATGCTAAATGGTCGTTTTGATAAGTTATAAGTACATGATTCGGATGGGAAATCTTTTGTGAATTTTTGTTGGTCAGGAAATGTAAAAGCTTCAAAATATTTGTGTTTAGCTGCTATAAAAAGTCTATTAAAATCTAAGATCTCTGAACAACCTTCATGATTTGCTGTTTTGAGGAATTTTTGAACTGTTGCAAAGTAGCAAGTATTTATGTATTGATTTCATGATCAAATTTAATATATTTAAAGAATGTTAGCCACAACCATTAGTTGTTGTAAATGAAGCATGATACACTGAACAAAAATTGATAATCTTTTTGGAGTTTGTCACAAATGAGTCAAGTAGAAAAAGATTCCACCATAAAGGAATCTTTTGAAATATATATTTAAAGTGAGGAAGGTGAAAGAAAGTTGAGAAATCAAGGGAAGGGACACTAGTATCCAACATTTGTAATGAAAGTGAGAGAAAGGAACATATTGAAGAAGGTAGGGAGGAAAAGTTGTATATGAAGCAGTAATGACAGCAGTGACAGTAACTTTGAGAAAGACAGCCAAGGTTTCCCAAATGTATAAATAATGACATTTAGGCTTTAACTGAAAAATAAAATTTCGATGCCAAGGTGGAAAATCCTCCTTTGTTCCAATAGACAATGCCCTGAATTCCTTCAATCTGCTGATCAGCTTGTATCACTTGTATCACTTTTTCATGGTGCTCACATTCTTGAATTTCAATTTTTCAAACACACAATAACTAAGCTACGAATTGCAAGAAATTCACAATTTCATATCAATAGCTACAAACATCACAGAATTGTAAATCCTGCCTTTTGATATTTGAATTCCAATTATAGTCTATATACATTTCTTGTATATCAAATGTTAGAATAAGGAAATCTCCGTATATAGGGAGCATTTTGTAACTGTACAGGCATGAATCTGCTTCGAAATAATTTGCAATTCAACATTGTTAATACCAGACTTATTTAAAAGCACGGAATACATTGAGTACTCCTCTATTACTGATTTATTAATTTTTACTGTCTTTTCTGAAGCTTGTTTCACTAAGAAGAGGTTTTCTTCCATAGACATGGCTAAAAAATCTTGTTATGTGCACCAAGGCATCAAATGAAATGATAAAATCTCATGATGATCATGAATTTTGGACTGGTTTTGAGCAGTATCAAGACTTTTGTGCAAGTACAGGGACAAGTGTGCTAAAAATGTAAGTCAAATAGTTAGTACCTAAGGTTACCTATATATTAGCAACTATTTCAATTATTTTTGGAACTTTAAGCTTTATTTTGTGCTTTTTGATCTGTGAAAAACCATTTGATTTGATATCCATTTAATAGAAAGCATTGAAATTGCTGGCATCCTGTTAATTCAATGAAGCTTTGAAATTTTAAATTCTCCAAGATAATAGACCAGAAAACTTTTTTGGTAAACCTCATGTTTGTAGTCACTTCCTGGAAGGTTCATTTATATTTTTAGACTTGGTTTGTTTATTTTATTTTGGTCAAGATGTAAAAATTGGGGTGAAAATGATTCTTTTAATCTTTGTCTTTGCTCTGAATCTAGCTTCCATGAAAGTTATCCATGTAAAAAGACTGTTATATAAACAATTAATTTCATCTTAGGATAGGAGATATTCTGCGTCACCAAGGAGTCCAATGCAGATGGTCCCAATCAGTGTCTAAACATTATCCTCACAATGATATTGATGATAGATTTGATAGCATTGTTGAGGCTAATGATATTCTTTTGGAAAGAATTGTAAGTTGACGAACTTTGATAACTTGCCCTTGCCAAGGATGTGTCACAGCTTATTTTTGGACTGAATATTTTTTATATTGAATGGCCTTTTTTTCAATTTTTGGGTGTAATCAATATAGTGTTATCAAACCAGATTTGAACATATTATGTTTAAATTACAATTGAATCATATTGGAATTTTCCCCAATAATATTTTAAAAATGTTGTTTTCATAGTTAATCCTTTGATTTTTGTTTCAAAAGTAGCATTGCTGTCAAAGTTTTGTTTTTTAGATCAAAATAGTTTTTCATTTATAACATGTACAATTTAAGGACACCCAGCTTGATGAAATCATCAACCCCAGCAATTCAAAGAAGATTCTACCATCAGCAACAACACCAGTTAATGTTTCTATTGACTCCAGCTGGAATAAGCGATCTGTAAGTGAACTTCTGCAAGCTTTTTTTCCTTACCAAATCATAACAACCAAACCTTTTAAATCAACAAGTTGCCATAAATTACTATTTCGACAAAGATGAGGCATTAAACATATTTGCATTCTTTTTATTTACTTGCATGTATATTGAACAAAATATGCTGACCAGAAAGTTAATAGCATACTATTCCTCATGGTAATCTTCGTTTTAAAGATTCTACAAATTATATCTTGCAGTTTTAAACAAATTTCTTTTGAATTACTGTTTATATTTTGTTTTCAAGTAAAATTTCAGAAACATATGTAGTTATCGTAAATAATTTCAAGATGTTGGAGAGTCCTTAAGAGAGACTTCCGACAGGCAATTGGTCTTGATCGGTTTTGAACTAGGCGGGGTTAGAGCAGATGAATTTGGTTATATGGATTTTGGTAAAACTACCGAAGGACAAAAAAATTTTATTGTGTGTCATTTTTCGCAAATAAAAAGGGCTTTGTTCCTAGATCTCTCGGTCAAGACAAAAATTTTTAATGTCAGATTCTCTTAATTGATTTTTCAATTTTGTTTTACATTTGAAATTTAGATAAACCGAAAGAAAGCAGTAAAAAGCATATTTACAAAGTTTGCAAGCTTTTCTAAGAACAATATTTTTCTTACTATCAAGTAAAATTAAATTTTCAAATCATGCGTCTGATAACGTATAGTTGCTTTAGATTTTTTTAGTAAGCTATTGGGTCACCCATAATTGATGGAATACCGTGAAAGTAACTGAGAAAGTAACTTACTGAATGTGATTCTCATCAAAATAAAATAGGAATCAGCTAGATGTATTGTGAAAAGCTAGAGGATCTTCGCCTACGTAAACCGAGCTTGTTGAGAAGTTTATTGTAATTTCGGGGATTTATTTGGAGTTAGGGATCACGTTGATTCCATATGTGGAGCTTAAAAACGTATAAATCAAATTCTGAATAAAACGTACTGAATAACCTTTCTTTTTATTTATTAGAACGAGAAAAAACTGAAGCATGATCGCTGGAGGAAGTTTAATCTAATAACAGCCCGGAATATTGAGCGACCGCAGCTAAAATGGAAAAGGAAAGTTGACAACAGCAATGCTCCCTTTGTCCCAATTCTCAAACAGAAACCAAACGCAATAAAGGAATGGAGGCCGTGTAGGTGTTTTACAATCAAAACTTGCCTTTTTTCCTTATTCTTAATGAAAAACCAAGAATAATCTTCCAATCAAGATCATTTAACAAGGATTATCTGAGCAGAGAAGTACATCGAACCAACCTCTTCTTTGTAGTCATGTCTTGCTTTTTTAGCCAATACTCGAAATCAATTTACGACCTTGTTTTCAAAATACGCCGAAAATTTTTGTACCAAATTTTATAAGGACCATGACTTTCTATCTTCATGCAAATTTTAATGATGCTTGTGCCTGTGATATTAATTCTATGGTGACGTAATTCTTCAATGGATATGATATGATTATCAATTGAAGGTGGAAAGTTTCATCTGGATTTTTGCTGTGAAGTTCCTGATGAATTCTCAGAATTCATCATAAAATCTATAGTGATAACAAAATCACCATAAAATTGTTTGACCTTTTTGCTACCTGAAGTCATGATCATTCATCACTTGAAAGCATTTTTGTAAAAGGAAGTTTGTGTTTGAGTATTCGGTTATTTCAAGCTCAAAGATTTGAAGAAGATGGTCGAGAGTCGAAGGTGATGTCTACTGTTGATGATTTCATTCACAGTCAGAGGCTTGGGGAGGATTTTGACATGTTTGAAGATAGGTTCGTTTTTTAAATAAAACTTTACACTTTGGCCAACATCGCGTCTAAACGATTTCGCAGAAGATTTGCAGAACTCTAACGGGACTAGAATTTTCGCTGGTAATTTTTTATAGAGGTTAAATAAATCTCCTGAGATATACAGTGGCCTGTAACTCTATTTGTACAAGTGACTTAACGTCGTTTTTATATTTGGTTTCAACGTCGTAACTCGTAGTTTTCAAAAAGGCTATTTCCTCGTTTCTCCGTTTCTCCATTAACTTAGCATCTCACCGTCTTTTGCGATAATTGCTTAACCATAACACCACCACCTATACGCGTGTATGCGTGCCACCTTAAGTTGAGTAACATTGGTGCCACACGTGTCCAGAGGACGGAGGGTTTGTCTTCATTTTTCTCTTCAAAAAAGCCAATACATTTCGTGCTATTTTTTGCTTTCTTTGCCTTCAGACATCCATACAGATTTGAACTAGAGTCTTTTGAGCCTGTGCCATGGCAGTTAGAAAAAGGAGCAATAGAGGTACGTAGTTTTTGTTTATGCAGGAACATTTTATGAAGCCTTACTGTACTTGAACTTATTAGGATCAACCTTTAATTTGTTCTACAGCTAGCGCATTGAAAATTTAAACAATATCTTTATTGAATAGTCTAATGCCTGTTAGCGTGTTTTTCCTAAATTTTTGGCATATATTTTCACTTGCTGTTATCCTCTTTTGTTTTCAAAGCCCTACAAAGGTATTGAAAAAACATCGTTGACTGTTATTGATGACGTCGAAAAGCTAAATGGTCTGCTTGAGAAATTGAAAGCTGTAAAAGAAGTAGCAATCGACTTGGAGGTTAGTTCTCATTTCTTTGGAATGGAATGGCCAACTTGCCAAGCCTTTAGTTTGTGTGGTGATGCAACAGTGTCTCGCATCAAGAATGTCTCTAGCAGGGGTCGAATAAGCAATTTACCCTAAAACATAGCTACAGTCATAAAACATAGCTCTTCGAATATTGCCATTTCTTTCTTGCTGCATCACCAAATGCCGTTGTCCCGAGAGACACTAGTATTGCCAGCGCCATTCAATTACTGTGAATTGAAAGAGAATAGGCATTGCTGTTGTGACCGGACGGTAATGACATAAAAACCTGCAAATAGAGACCAAAAGTTTTCAACCATACCTTTATCGATTCGTTATTAAAAGGTGTATTTTTGCAAAGCCAAGTTTTTAAGTATAAGGCGATTGGTTCAGTTCATTTTCATTTTAAAATTCCACTACATACAAATGCCATTAAAATAATTCAGTAAACTAACTAGTTACAATAGATTATAAAGTTGTCATGATTATAAAGGGATTTGTATGCAAGGAATTTCTTGAAACGAGGAACTCTCTCAATAGGCAAAGCAATTGCAGATTTATTGATGATAAACGAAAATTGCATTTATTCAATCATATCGTATTTTAAGTATGACTGCTAGTGTTGGGTGCATGGTTTTGCATAGAGATGTGTTGAAATCAATAAATATTTATTAAGATAAACTGATGAGATATATGAATTAATTTCTAAAGAGTGATTATCTATAATTATTGGTTGTTATGAATTTATTATTAATGCTTAAGCTAACAAATTTAAAGGAATTATATTCAAAAGTCATTAAACAGTAAAATGCTGAAAACAAGGCTGGTCTTATATTCACATTTTTTTATTGAGAGCTAATTAACTAACTGTTCAAGAGCCAATAAATTTAAAACATTGTCAGTGAGACTCTTTTTCATAGAAGCTTTTTTTTGTTGGCTCTAGTTTACGGTTTTTTAATGTAATGTTGACCAATGTAGAAAATATTACAACGACTTGTTTTTGCTGTCCAGTTTTTTGTATTGCTTTCGGGTCTCATAAGAAGCAATGCTAACTTTAGCATAAGAACTCAATGTTTCCATTTTTTTGATGAGCATCAATGGAGGAAGTTTAGCTTAAGCAGTTGTTAGGCAAGCTTTTCAGCCGAATATTTTTAAGGAAAATTTTCATCTAGGAGGGAGGCCTCTATAACAAACGCCACTAAAAATAGCATAAGAGTCACCTGTCAAAACGCCTTTTTATAAAAGTTCAGTTAAAAGTATGTTCAACGCGAATATAGATTTGATAACAAATTAGAAAGCGGAAGAAATCAAGAATTAAGCTGGAACCGAAAATCTCCTCTTTATATAAAAAATGAGCCTGGGGATCCCAGGATAACTCTTTACTAGTTTGAAAGTTTATTGCCATTGCTAGTTCACGTGTGCTACCCTTGTTTATAGGTAAAGACATGTTTCGTTTACCATCCCATTACTATTCTCCTTTACTTATACTTACAGTACTGTTAATACTTGAGAAATTTGCTTCTATTGACAGTCAGTTCGAAGATTTTTCTAATATTTGATTTTGCATCGTTGCCTGTATGACTGATGTGTTTATTCTAATTTTGCAGCATCATTCGTACCGGTCTTTCATGGGTTTCTGTTGCTTGATGCAGATTTCGACGCGGGAAGAAGACTTTATTGTAGATACTATTGTTTTGAGGGAAGACCTCCAAGTTTTAAATGAAGTTTTTACAAATCCTGGCATTTTAAAGGTTTGTGATTACATTTTTGCGTTTAAAGAATACCACTTTTATCGTGGTTAACACTTGAAACCAATAAGCCTTTTTTAGTCTAATCTTTCATTGATGCTTTGATGTCAGTATCGGATTTTGGAGGTATGAAAATTTTCATTCGATTAAAAATGTGTGATTTTTACAATCATTTCGCAATTTATGACGTCATTTTGCACCCCTTTCTATATTTCACTAAGATTTAATATGTAGCTTACGGGCTTAGGCTTTGTAGAATTGTGCTTGTTGTTTCAGGTTATGCATGGTGCAGATCAAGACATTGAATGGCTTCAGCGTGACTTTGGTTTGTACATAGTAAACATGTTTGATACTGGGCAGGCAGCTAGAATCCTGCAACTGGCCCGTTTCTCCCTTGCCTTTCTTCTGAAAGAGTACTGTGATATTGCTGCCGATAAACAATACCAGCTTGCCGATTGGAGATTGAGGTATAGATTGCACTTTCAGTGTTGTGCCTCGTGCCTGACTATTTTGTTTATTTGGCATATGTCAGTTTGAATATTAGCATAGCACGTAACTGGAAATGACGTAAGAATGTTGTAATAGTCTAACAGTAAAGGGGAATGATGACTTTTTACCTGGCTTGTCGCCCAATCCAAATGTTGGATTTCGCACACTGTTTTTAGTACCTCGAATATCTTCATATTTTAGGCCCTTACCAGATGAGATGGTAAAATATGCTCGTGAGGATACACACTATCTGCTGTACATTTATGATAAACTGAGAGATATTCTCTTCGAAAAAGCAGAAGGGCAGTCATCTTTAATGAAAGCCGTGTATCAGATGAGCAAAAAAATATGCTTAAAGGTTAGCCCTTGAACTTTCACCATCGACAGGCTATTCTTTCCACTTTTTAAAATGTATAATTCTTTCTACATTTCTATATTCAATTCTATGCTCCAATTTGCACTTTCGTGCTACAACATAGAACAGTCAAAATATTTTTTTGTTCATGGCCTAAGCAATTTTTTAAAATGACATTGCCCAGTGGTTGGAGTCTTTCATCAAGAGTTAGAAAAGTTCTAAGCCCAGGGATTCACAGTGTGTGATCTTCTCGAGATGGTAGCAACAAAGAAAACACAAATAGAAACTCGCAGAAGTAGTTAAATTCAGTAGAAATCATCCAAGCAAAAAACAGCCTTTTTCGGGTCTACCGTTTTATATTTGTGACTACCGGAGAATGCGTGCTAAGCCAACGATTCCGTAGTAATGCATTCGAAACAGCTCTCCTTTTTCAAACAATGAACTGGTTAGAACATTTTTGTTTTGAAATCAAGATAGAATGCATTCGAATTTTTTTGCGGCTTTTTAGTATCTACAAGACCTTCTTTAAATCTCATAATTTCAGAAGATTAGATTCCCCTTTTTTATGCACAATCAAAATTCTTACGATGATGAGATAACTGAAACATTACTTATAAACTACTTCGCTACAATGAAGGACGATACCCCGAGGGGCAAGTGACTACCAAGGGGGACCTTCTACTTTTATTCAGTTACCTTTATATTGATGGAATCTTCAAATCTAGTCTTTTATCTCATATTTGATCATTTTTAGGTCTACGAGAAGCCCATATTCACTCCTGATGCATATATGGATATTTGCACCAAGTACAAAAAGAAACTCAACGACCAGCAAGTAAGGATGTAATTTTTTTTGCCTAGATTTGAACTGTAATGAATTAATGAACATGTACCGAGGTAACTTCATTGTCTCAAGGCAACTAATTTTTTTGGATCAGCCAACCTTTGTGCTATTGAAGCAAGGGGGCCCCTGTTCTGCACTCTCACGGCAGTCATTAAGAACACCAGCAGTATTTTTCAGAGTGATTTTTGAGAACGATCCTGTTTTCTCCACCGAAAAGCACGCCATTTCCACCTAAAGCTCCAATCTATACATTTATACATTTTTTTAAAAATCCTTTTATGGATGATATTTGAAGTAGAAATTAAAATTGAAGAAGAGGCAATCCTGTGCGGTAGTTTTGTTGAACTTTTCCTTTATTTTTTCGATAGCCATAATGTACCACTGCAATAATTTGCATTGCTTTCTGCAGCTAGAGTGTTTAAGACTTCTGGTTGCCTGGAGAGATAGAACAGCAAGAGAAGAAGATGAAAGTTATGGGTAAGTTTCCTACTAGTGACTGAATTTGTTGTTCTCCTTTCTAAACGTCAGCAAAAATATACAGCGCTGAAACATAAACCTACAGCGAAACATTCTTGAAAAAAGTTCATTTTGTCATTTTGGTTTTTTGGGGTGTCTTTATTTCCTTATGTTATGTCAAGCATCAAGACCTATTGGTGTAGACAGAATTCATTTTCTCTCTTGGACTTTTCAGCTACGTAAAGGAGTAGTGATCCCTAATTGGTAAACAGCAAGGAACCAGTAACAATTTACAATTTTTCAACGTTTCTCACACTTGAACAAAGTTTTTTGTGCGTTGATAATCGGTCTGCCTTTTATTGCAATCTTGACATTTGATGATACGAAAATCTTTCCTGGTGATATTAATTATTGCAATTTCTAAAAGGTTTGCCGCATGTTTGTATCAAATAATAGGTTGTTGAGTACTCCAAAAAATACTGCGTGGATAAGCAGTCGGCAATGGGATTCCTTCATGAAAGAATTATTTGATCTTTTAGGTACGTCATACCCAATCACATGATGCTGCGTATTGCTGAGCAGTTGCCAAGGTGAGTTCATTTTTCATACATTTGGGTTGTTTGTTCAGGTAGAGCTAAGTTGTCTGTAGCATGATTTATTCAAGAAGTCACGATTATCTTAATCTTTGTTTGTATATTCACGTAAGCCCTGGCGACAGAATGGAGGTCTTGCTGATTTTCAGTCATAGTCTCTTCTGTCGCTTGCTTGAAATTTACAAACGTTTAATTGATCTTTCAACCTATCTACATCCTACACTAAGCGCTGTGTTTTGATCTGCGATGTTTAAGATTTGTTGGACTCCTTTTTTAATCATCTGTAGCGTCGATGAGTGTTTTTTTCTTCTAAGGCATTGATTGCTCTGCTACTTGCGGTACTTCGATCATAGCAAAATTCCAGTATGTCTGGGAGTCTAGTTAGTGATCATGTGTGCAGGCGTCTAGGATACGTCTGAGACTTCTTCATTTTTCTCATGAATCATTTGCTTCATTTTTATCATGAATCAAGTGCAAATTGCACCGCAAGTGCAAATGACAGATATTGTCGCCAATATATGCAAAATATGGTTTACACGTGTTTTTCATTAATTCAACCTTTTTTTCATCTATAATTATAATAGCCTTCTAATTTTCTTCTAAAAAGCAAACATATGAATGTGGAGGCAACGGTGTACTTTCATTGTCAATAAACCCTCCAGTTTTCTTCCAACTCAACCATTCGATAAATGTCGGGACGTCAAAGCTGCTTTTTTTCTTTCTGTCAACAAGAAGTTTTTCCAGGTGATAAATTTCTGTGAAGTCAGCACAACACCAAACAGAACACAAGTATCGAAAGTGGAGCTCAATAACACAGGCCTAGAGATTTCAGACTTTCAAGACACGTGTTTTTAAAGGCTGATTGCCTTGAAGACCTTATAGGAACTGCTTTTGTTTGTTTCTGACTACGTAAAACTCATTATCAAGCTTTTTTTAATTTTCGAGAGGTATACATCAAACTAGAGTTTTTGCAACATCGAATGAAAGTTTATTGCCTCGTAGCCTGGTATCTAATTTACCTTTTTGGATCGTCAAACACGTTGGACAGGCTATGTTATGCGTACCTGGATACAGGGGGGGGGGGTTCGTGAATAGCCCTGGGGAGGTCAATAATATACAAGATAAGAAAAAGAGGACTTATGTCAAACCCTTGTGAAACGCCTAAATCATAACAACTTATTTATGTCCGTATGTTTAGCCGCATTCACATGATCTTGTTTATTAACGTGATCCAAACTGGATTTTCAAAAATCAAAACAGTGTAAGCTTATCCAGCTTCATTCGACTTCCTTCTTCAACCATCGTTCGACTTCATCCAGCTTTGTTCGACTTCGTCCAGCTTCAATTGAATGTGTCTAATGGATAATCAACGAATATGATTACTCAGGGATGTCGGATTGGACAATCTCGAGATGCAGGTGCTCGTTTTTGATTCGAATATATCTGAACCAAGAACATCTTTGATATCGAATTCAGTCGATTCGATTTTTTAAAAACGCGGTTTTAGCAATGTAATAGTAATTTACTGTATCCGAAAGACTCACAGCATGGAGACATTGCAAAGCCTCGTATATAGAAGGCACAGTCACTGTCTATCACAATCATTGCAATACTCTCAAAGCACGCGCGTCACACAGTTAGCATATTATCTTGTTCAGATTGTAATCGGCTTGGATAAAAAGCTTTGACATTGTTGCTGTTTTTGTGCTTTTCAGTTCTCTAGACAAAGTCAAATGGAAACAGTTTTAAAGGAGCCGCTACATCGTCAGTGCAAATTTTGTAGCCAGTGTAAGAATGTCTCGCAGCAACGTGTTTCTGTTTCAATCAGTGCATAGCAGCACTGCCACAGCACTAGTGCTACGATGTCTGAGGATTATGTTTACATTATAGAACTGAAAAAGTATAGAAGTAGATAGAGCTAAGATGCGAAGATACATTTTGCTGCTCGGCGTAGATTCAAAAGTACGAAAAGACGGAGCTCGAAAAAAGTTTGTTGCAAGTCTTTGCAACAATGGGAGATATAGTTTTCAGACCGCTATGATTGTGAATCCTTGAAGCAAGGACGTTGGCATCGCCATTTCATCATTTCATGTTCAAGTCACATGTAGAATGTTTCTTGAATAGGTTTGATCAAGAGGAACCTCCACCCCCTCCCCCCGCCTCTATAGGCACCAACTTCACCCGAATGCTTTTACTCTTAAATTGCATATCATACTTCTTTTTATTATCAGAGTATCAACTGTCCTGTAAATTAAATGAATTTTAAAGGTATTGGATTTTCAAACTGTGTTTGTAATTTTTCGTCTTTTGTCTTGGGTAACTATGGAGTAGTGGAGTAGTGCGCTAGCTGCATTTTCATTGCATCCCTACGTGAGCAATACATACTAGTGTAAAGTTTCATCCTTAGAAATTGCCAAACGTTTGCACCTTAGCTAAATATCAGCTCCTTTGACGTGAGCACCAGAGGTGAGGTTTTTTTAGCAGAAATGTAGAAGATATAGGGCTGCCCTTTTGCACATTGGTAATTTTCAATAATGATTTCTCACAGGGAACCCGAAGGAGTCCTTGCATGTTGCAATCCTATACCTCCACTGGTCAGACAGCGAGTAGCTGAGATTTATAATCTGGTAAAAGAGGCACGAATTTTCAACGCTAAAAAGGTAAGCTTTTTAAAAATACCGTCAAATTAGGGGACGTTTGTGGCTCAAAACACATAAGATGTTACAATTCAGAATCTTGTCGTTTATTTAAGAAAATTTGTTTTGTTACTTTTAAAGTGCGCAGAAAACTTTTTTCAGCTCAAAGCAAACTCAATGGGCTTCTGCTAAGCAAATATCAAAACCAGAAATAATTTGTTTAATCAGGATAATTGAAAAAGAAAATCTGCTTTACAATATCCTAGAGAATCTGACTATTGTTCAACTATTATAGACAAAGTTTTCTCAAATTTGTGTACTCTTTACATCAAAAATGGCAACATCATTTTCAACAGTTTTTGATCGTAAGAAAAGCAGTTCCCTCAAACAAAACTCTTTCACATTATCAGCATGATGATTCAAGATTTAGTCAAGAGATATTTCTTTTAGATTGAACGGAATAGGTGGAGATATAGCATACTTAAGAAGTACTTTTCGTCCTACGCTCTTCAGAGTATGATCGTCGAGGATAAGCAACGGGGACGTTGAAGCATAATGCCGTGGATTGGCAACGTTTCATCACAATTCGAAAGTCAAATCAAATCATTTCGGAGTTTCGGAATCTGTTTACAAAAATGCAGAACATTCCGACCCGTGTAGACAGATAGAAATCGTTTTCTCTCTTGGGCTCTTCAACTAGGCGAGAGGTTAGCGGTTGCTTTTTGGTAAAGAACAAAGAACCAATCGAAAGTGTCTGTCTTCCTCTCATGTTTCTTTCGATCAAAACGTTATATTAATTCTCAGCTTTCTTTCGGTCGTTATCCGACGTTTGTACTCTGAATATAGTTGGTTTTAATTAGCTTGAGTATGCATAGCTAGAAATTGTACCAACTTTAAATAAAGAAAGAAGAAAAAAGAGTGTCGGACGACAGTACTCCAGCGTCTCTAACAGAAAGGGGGAGGTAATAGAAGGGGGGTGTTCATTCCGGCCAATTTTCAATAGAAGGGAGGTGCTTATAGAAAAGGGTGTTCATGTCGACCAGTCCTCAATAGAAGGGGGTTCTAATAGAAGGGGGTGCTCAGGTTGGCCAATTTTCAATAAAATGACAGCAAATTTCAATAGCAAAGGGGAGCTAATTGAAAGAGTGGATGTTGGTAAATCTTTTGATTAAAAGGCAGTGGAATTAGTAAGATAGTGACCCTGGTTACTTGATAATGGATAGATGGTTAGAGATAAAGATAGACAAACATAACAAAGGGAATTATGACAGTTAAAAAAATAGCTACTTTCATTCAATTTTTTGCGTGTTCTGGTCATGACAGATTTGTAAAATTTAATTGAAGGGGGGTGCTAATAAGCGTTGTGGGGAGGGCGAATTCTTCTGAAATTAATACACGGGAGGGGCGTCTATTAGAGACACTAGAGTATGCTGTGTTTCTGCTATTTCGTGCCATCTTATTTGTACCAAAAACCTATTTGGTAATTTCTAAAGGCTTAACTTTGAATACTTGATTGGTAATGAAGTGATGTAAATGCAAAACTTAAGGATGCAAATAAAAATTCAATAACGGACTCTGCAACCATGGCTACTATCTTCCACGATCTCATTGTAAATATAGCAGTTGGTGTCACAATAGGAATATCCAGGTCACCCTAATCTTTCTTAGATTATTTGTATAATTTTTGCATTACTCCCACTCCTCACGAATGTCCTGATTTCATAAATCTGCTAAAAACAGGCAATCTACAGGTTTTAATAGTTACCAATAAAATTATTAAAAATTCTCTCCTTGTATATCTTCACGCTTATCTTTGATTATAAATGAATCTTCACTGATAACACTTTAGACAACAAAAGTTTCTTGATCTTTCTTAATCTCCAGAAAGCTTTCGATACTGTCAATCACAAAATCCTCTTCACAAACTTGAACACTGTGGTATCGAATCATTGCTGTAGCCTGGTTGAAGTCCTACCTCGTCAATAGAAAACAGTATCCATCTGTCGATTGCCACAATTCAAGTCTTCTTGGTGTAACTTTGGGTGTACCACAGGGCTCTGTAATTGGTCAACTTCTTTTTCTCATTTATGTAAATGATCCACAAAACGCATCGAATAGACTATTTTGTTATGTCTTGGCTGTTTAATTGACTTGTCAAAAATATCTATTTTGAATCTAAAAGTTTGAAAAGTTACAACAACAAAATGTCTGACTGGATTACACTGTTTGACATGTTCAAAACAAAAGTGCTCTCTACTCGATTAGTCTATCTGCTGAGAGAGTTGGTCCTTAGGGTAATTTCCCTCCATACAGACTTCTATCATTTTTCTGCTATTACTTATATTAGTTTCCTGTTTTTCATCATTTTTAATCTTGTTCTTCAATCTTTGTATGCAGTGGAATTTTAAAATTAGATGAAATAGAATTGAAACTAAACTGAACCAACGTTTTAGAAATATAAATTATTGCAAATTTTTATTTGTTACCATCAATCTAATTACAGAGTATGATAAGAATACTAAAGCGTAAATGGAAATCAATCAATCCAAAAAGCCTTCCTTGAATATTTTGTAAGACAGGATTGGTGACAGTATTTAATGCCCGAATCCAATCGACTACTCGTGTCAGTTCTACGATAAGCAAAATACACTCTTTTCAAGCTGTTCTCGTCTTGGTTTTAGCTAAAACGCACCTTTATATAACCTGAAACCCAGCTGTGAATGTCAGATAATCGTGTGAAAGACTGACCAAGGCTATTTAGAATGGGACTATTGAATGATTTATGCACCATATTTGTTGTGTTTCTGTTAATCAGCTGCTCGATCGAAATCTAGGCTAATCTTTGCTACAGAGGAGCAGAAAATGTATCAAATTAGCAACATGCTCCTACAAATTAGCAACATACAACATTGTCCTGTTTTGATGTTTTCGTTGATTTTGTTTCCCCACTGCAACACCATTCCCCACCACACTAACAAAGATGTGGCTCAACAATACTAGAGTACCTATGACTTCAAGCCACGCAAATAAAAGGCTCCCCTTAAGGCTTGTCAGCAGTCTTAGGACAAAGGTGTTTAGTTTCGTGTTGTTCCTTTCATTTGGAAACCAGGAGTCATTTCCAGTTTAACTTTCAGCTCTTTGGATGATTCTGTAATAATGGCTTGGGTTTTCACATTATTCAAGGTTTTCACAATATTTGGTCTCACCATAAACGTTTTCGCAAGTGTAAAATATACGCCACATTCACAGAATTTAGCATGGCTCTGAAGAAAGCAAGCATTTTGAGACAATTTTCGACCTAAAGCTTTTTTCTCGCAAAAGGCAAAAGGCAAAAGGCAAAAGGAAATTTCAAGGCAAAAGGATCTCCATCGTGTTATTGATCAAGACCAACAGCCAAAACGAACCCAGGATTGTATTACTATCATCGGCGATTCCATGGTAAAAAATATTCAAGGATTCAAAATGAAGCAAGCAATCAAGAATGACCGAAATGTTTATGTTAAGTCATTCTCAGGAGCAACAGTGGATTGTATGAACAGTTACGTTTGCCCAACGATAAAAAAAATCCGAAGACAATCATTCTTCACTGTGGTACGAACGATTTGAGAAGATCCCAACCTGCCTGCAACATCGCTAGAGACATCTTCGAACTAGCTAGAACATTGGAAACCAGGAGTAACTCGGTCCTGATTTCAGGGTTGGTACCCCGGGGCGACTCGTTAAATGGAAAAGCCACTGAGGTAAACAAGTTGCTGAAGCAAATATGTATAAGCAAGAACTTGAAATTCATTGACAATTCGAATATAGATCCAAGCATACACCTTAATCGTAGCAGGCTACATCTAAATGACCGTGGAAACACGCTTTTAGCTAACAATTTTATTTATAATCTAGGATACTGACTAGAAATCGAGGGGGTAAAACCATACAAAGAGCTTCCCATCGGCATAGAACCTGGGAAGCCTGATCTATCCAGCGCCAGTATTTGTAACGCCCCAGCAGTTACTGCTGGAACTACTGCGCATGACCTACATGACACCACCGACGACAGTGATGCAAAATCAGCATTACATAATCTGCGTTTAAAGAACATAGGTCGTATGACTATCGGGTATCTAAATATAAATTCCATTAGAAATAAATTTGATGCACTAAAAGCGATAGTTTCACAGAATCTTGACATTCTAATGGTCGCCGAAACAAAAATTGATGATTCATTCCCAAAGGGACAATTCTATATTGAAGGTTATGCTGATCCACTACGGCTTGACAGAAATTGTGAGGGTGGCGGTCTGTTGGTCTATGTGAAAAGTGACATCACAATGAAGCAGTTAAAGTCATTTAAATTTGATCTTGACATTGAATGTATTTGTTTTGAAATCAATTTAAGGGGGAATAAGTGGGCTCTTTTCAGTGTTTACAGACCACCGTCCCAATCACAAGAACACTTTTTCGAAAATCTTGGCAAAGCAGTTGATCATTACAGTGAAAAATATGACAAATTTTTATTACTTGGGGATTTTAATACAGTAGAGACAGGTCAACAGATTCGTACTTTTATGAATAGTTATGACCTCAGAAATCTGGTGAAGGAGCCAACCTGTTTCAAGGCTGACAATCCACGGTGTATTGACCTAATCTTAACCAACAGATATAGGAGCTTCCAACATACCACCACTACCGAGACAGGTCTCTCTGACTTTCACAAAATGATAGTCACAGTTTTGAAAACGACGTACCAAAAGGCTGGACCTACTGTTATTAACTATAGAGAATATAAGAAATTTTCGGAGCAGACTTTCAAACGAGAACTTAAGGAAGAGTTGGCTAGCATTAAAACAACTGATTTAGACTACAGTTCTTTTCAAAATTGCTTTGAGAAGGTACTTGATAAGCATGCACCGATGAAGAAAAAATACGCAAGGGCCAATGATGGTCCCTTCATGAATCGAGTTCTTCGTAAAGCTACTATGCTGCGCTCTAGGTTGAAAAATAGATATAATAAAAGCCGCACAGCTGAACATTGGGAAGCGTTTCGTCGACAGCGTAATTTGTGTGTCAAATTATTTAGAACGGAAAAAAGAAATTTCTATAAAAATTTGAATACTTCTGATATTACAGACAACAAGAAATTTTGGAAAACTGTAAAACCTGTCCTTTCCGATAAAAGTCGATCGAACTCAAATATTACCCTTATCGATAATAATAGGATGATTTCCAATGATAAGGAAGTTGCAGAAGCCATGAACGATTATTTTATATCGATAACTGACTCATTAGGTCTGACAGGGAACAGGGAGGTTACCATAAGTACAGATGGTTTATCAGATCCTATAGAAAAGGCTATAATGAAATATTCAAAACACCCTAGCATTAGGAAAATTCGCAGTTTTGCTCGAATTAAAGGCTACTTTAAATTCCAAGAGGTTACTGTGGAACAGATACACTGAAATTGAGGGGCTTAATCCTAAAAAGGCAACAACCTTTGGAAATATACCCGCGAGAGTGCTGAAAAATAGCTCTGACATTTGTTCCGAATCGTTGCAGCTTATTTTCAATAACTGCATTCAAAATGGTGTCTTTCCCGACCTATTAAAACTAGCAGATGTCACTTCCCTCCACAAATCGGAGGAGAAAACCAATAAGAAAAATTACAGACCGGTTAGTGTACTACCAACTGTTTCAAAGGTTTTTGAGAGACTTATGGATAAACAGATTATTGATTATATGCAATCGTATTTATCGTCACTTTTATGTGGTTTTCGTAAAGGGTACAATGTGCAGCACACATTAGCTCGAATGCTTGAAAAATGGAAAGCAAGCTTAGACAGGGGAGAAAATGTTGGCGCAATCCTTATGGATCTCTCGAAAGCCTTTGATTGTATTAAACATGACCTCCTTATAGCAAAACTAGATGCTTACGGATTCAGCCATGAAGCACTGTGTCTTGTTAACAGCTACTTGGAAAATAGGCATCAGAGAGTTAAGATTAATGGATCATTCAGTACCTACAAACAATTGCTCCTTGGTGTTCCGCAAGGATCAGTTCTTGGTCCCCTCTTCTTTAACATCTACATAAATGACTTACTTCTCTCCTTAATGGATACGGATATCTGCAATTACGCGGATGATACAACTCTATATGCGTGCGATAAAAATCTCAATAATGTAATTGCAAGGCTAGAGAATGACTCAAGTATAACTATCCAATGGTTCGCTGATAACTTTATGAAGTTGAATACAAACAAATGTCATTTACTTATTCTTGGCAAAAGTTCTAATCAACAGGTTAAAGTTAATGTAGGAGATTCTATCATAGAAAACTCGGAAGAGGAAAAGCTACTAGGTGTTGTGATAGACAAAAAACTCAGTTTCGAGACACATATCAGTAAGTTATGTAAGAAGGCTGGTAGCAAACTCACCGCCCTCGCTCGCATATCTGGATACATGGACGCTAATAAACTTAAAATCTTAATGAGAGCATTTGTAATTAGCCAATTCGAATATTGTCCACTAGTCTGGATGTTCCACAGTAGGCACTTGAATAGTAAGATTAATAGAATACACGAAAGAGCTCTGAGAATTGCATACAAAGACTATGATTCTAGCTTCAACACTCTGCTAGAAAATGATGGCTCGGTAAATATTCATGTAAAACACCTGCGAAATCTTATGATTGAAATGTTTAAAACAAAGGGAAATATCAACCCTCCTTTTATGAGGGAGATTTTCTGCGAGCGTCATGCTGTTTATAATTTGAGAAATAATAATGAATTTATGGCACCAAGAGTAAGAACAACCATTTATGGAACCGAAACTATCAAATATAGAGGGCAGCGTCTTTGGCTCTCTTTACCTCAGCACATAAGGAATGCTCAATCTATTAATGAGTTTAAGAAAGAAATTAAAAGCTGGAATGGCACAGACTGTACATGCAAACTATGTAGGACGTTCGTGCCACAACTTGGTTTTTTGTAATTCTATCTTTTAAATAGCTCAGGTTTTTATAGTTTTTTAATGGATCATTTTGTATTTAAAATTTTATGTATTTAATCTCGTATGTATTTAGTTGATGTAGTAGTTTTAACAGTTGGCTTGGATTAGCTCATTTCTTTGTAAATAGCTATGTAGCGCCAACTTTAAATAAATTGATTATTATTATTATTATTATTATTATTCTGACACTCTTCAGTGTAAAAAATATCAGAATATTGATTGAAAACTTTGTAAGCTAGGAAAGATATAAACCAAGTTGTGGGTCAAATTAGGCCAATCAGAAATTCTATATTTAAAATATTTCAAGCTATCGCTTTGAAAATTGAAAGCGGAATTAAAAAGTATGCTATTTCCATCTGATGTGAAAACAGGACGCCATGAAGTATCTCTAAGCCATTAAGTATCTTCAAGCATCTACGTTCCTCTGCATGTTTAAATGGTGCCATTGTCTCTGTCTCAAGAAATCTTTAATATTCCCCATTAATCGGCAAGTCTGTTTAATTATGTATGTACATAGTCAATGAAAAGTTACTGTTTACCGATCTGTGATAAAGTGCTCTATGTCGTATAGGCAGAGCTGTACACGCTATCTGGTGTATAGAGCAGGCCGGCTTGAAGTTGCTATTCCGTGTCCACATAAAAGGACTGCGTATACCCAACTTGTCAAGCCACCCATCAAAATAACGGTTTGTGATTGGTTAGTATTCTTGCGATGCAAAACTGCTCACATGAAAAGCTAACCTCTCAGCAGGATGGATAAACAGAATGACCGTAATGGCTGGGGCAATGACATGAAAAATCACATGTTTCTAACAACCCCAGAGTCGCTTGATTTAGCTGGACACATAACCTTTTATAGATCTCCTGTTCTATACTCTAAATAGTATAAACATATTCATATACACGTATATAAATATTACCAACACTTTGTTTCAGTTAATATATTTATCTCCTCGCGATGTCGTCAAGCTACACTTAAATTTTGTTCAGCTTTCAGGAAGTTCTAACACAAAACCATCGGAAGATACATCACAACCCAAGCGAAAGGTTTTGATTTCCCAGTTATTTCTTATACAATTCTTGTTTTAACCTCTTTTGTTTACCAATTGCAATAAGATGCAAAGCCATCTTGCATTTGAGTTAATTTCGGCTGTAAGATTCTGATCAAGTTCCGTTTTTTGTACAATTTTGCAATGCAAAAGGCTTCCGTTTTTTGTACAATTTTGCAATGCTAAAGGCTTTCTGTCCTCTATCTTTTTTAGATGCATATAACAACGAATTTTTCCATTTGATGCTCTCCTTATTTATCAATCATTCTCGATTTTTGCAAATCTTTTACTGTACCTCTGATTTATCTTTTCTTGTCGTTATAACTTCCTCTATTTGTTCCAGGAAAAAGATGACTCGTTCGTTGAAACACTAGAAGGAAGTGACTACTACTCTTCTGCCCAAACTGGCTTCGAAATTTACACTCCGAGTGGACCATCCGTCAAGAAGTTAACCGTGGCCACCCTGTTTCATGACGAACCCGTAAGAATAGAATTTATAATTCTCACATGCTTGTGTATTCTTGTTTCTTGTCTGTTACTAGGCGTTAATCCTATCTTTTGTTTTCTACAAAATACCAATTGTATTTTTGGATCCTTTCTATTGTAGCAGAGTTGGGTTGGCTCGCTGAAACCCGTGTTTGTAAAACCCAATAAAGTCAAAGTTGGGTGATCAGAAAATTCTTTTAAGATCTATAAAACTGTAACTGTAGGAATACCTGGTTTAGTTCCCACGGCAAGAATGTGTCGAAGCAACAAGAATTAGACTTATTCATTACTTTATGATGCAGCAAGTGCTCAGAGGAACGTTCTTTTCAAATGTCAGACTGTACTCAAGTCATGTTTAGTGGTACATACATTTCGGGATTGTGAGTTTTTAGAAGTTTATGAAATTGGTAATGAAGTTTTGGTAAATTTTGGTAATGAAGTTTTGACTTTAGTCTTAAATTCTTTGGTTTGTATTTCCGTTTGACGGGTCGGGTAGGAGATGAAACCTTATCTGTGACATATGAAACATTGATTTAGGAAAAAGGTGAACTATAAACACTTTGGCGCTGAATTCTTTTAACGTTCCGCTATAACGAAACTTTCATGTAGCAGATATGCGAGTGGCACACATCTTATGACCAGTATGAGGAGTACCTACTTGCGAGTTTTGATGACAATGATTATGATAGTGTATTTGAGAAAGGTACGAAAGAAAGCTGGGACGTCAGAGTGAGTGCAGTTGATGATAGAAGAATAGATTGGACTGTTCATCTAATTAGTATAACTGAAATGTAGAATGCATACTTCATAAAGAGCTGGTTTTAAGTTTAGAAGTATCCAAACCTTCCTCTAAAACTTTTACAGAAAGTGCCACAGAAATAAAGTGACAAAGGCGAAGTATATTGCTCACAGTGAATTTCCGCCCTGACTCTCTGACGCGTTGCCAATTTTAACTGGGCAGTCATGCTGTACATCTATTGCCATGCATCTTGTTTTCTGGTGACGCATCTCATGGAAAAACTAACATCATTTGCAAGTCTGAATTGGCAAGGCTTCTGCATCAGAAAAATCAATGCTCTTTTGCAATCGAATATTTTCAAGGCTTATTCACGCGAAATACATCCGTAAAAGGATCTACCTTGCAACAAATTGAATCTGAAGGCTGAAAAAGAAGAAAGTGTTGACAAAGAGAGCCGGAATTCAGTGAAGCGTACTGCAATTGTATCGTATTGAAAATCGCTGTTATTTATCGTCAGTGGATATCTACTAGAATTGTTCAAGCTTCTAGCGGATAATAATGCCACCTCCATAGTTAATCTTAATAAAGTTAAGAACGAAGCAGAAACCGTCCTACTGCCAAGTAGTGTCATTTATGGTCGAGAATCACAAGCAGAGTATCTAATATCTGGTTTTTGAGTAATAACTTGCCAAATACGCTTCCATTAAAGGTCTACAAATGTTCTTCAAAACTAGAAAATATGATCCGAAATTGAGAGATTGAACCCTGTTGTAGAAGACAAGCCAGATTTTACAAAGTTTGAGCTGCAGAGAATTTGCCTGCGTATCGCCCACAATGAAAAGTTACACTCAGAGCATCGTAAAGCCTTTCTTAGATCATCAGATACTTCTGTTTAAGATCTTAACGACGTTATGATATCCACATTTTGTCAATAGACACTTCAATAAAGAGGTGATTGCAAAAGACGAGACGTTTCCAGCAGCTATTATCCCTCTACTCTGCCTGCCACAGTCCACCATGCCACTGAGTCACGCTGAAATTGTTCTATGCAAAACGTAACTGTAAAATGTTTGAATGATAGTTTCTGTTCTACATGAAAAATGATTAATATTTGTCTTCAGAATATCCTACAAATATATTTTTCTCGTGTCACTTTTTCTTGACTTGGCCTAGGAGTTTTAAACTTACATGATGCTCCTGACTATTGGTACAGCATGAGATCATGGGATTCTCCAATAATATAATTCTTACCATCTATTATAAACAATTTCTTTGTATCTTATGTTTCTTTTTCTTTCATTAGGATAAAAAAGAGAAAACAGATAATGAAAGAAAGGCACGGTTTATCTTAGAGTCATTCAGAAGCCCGTTTGAGTTGGTGAGAGCCTAGGGTATATTAACACAACAACTCTTTCCTTTTGTATATAGTTTAGGCTTAATATTGTCATATAATCACATATAAGCTAGACATGGAAGTCCACATTGAATGTTTTGTTCGTTGTACTTAAAAAGTTCAAAATAATACAGAAATTGAGAAAATCCCTACTAATGTTGAAACAACATACTCTAAAGAAGTGTCGGATGAAATTGCTTTAATATTATGCTCCATGTTTCCGCCAATTATGCAATTTTGAAGTTTGCTGTTTTACTAATCCTTTCACTGATTGTTGTACTACAATATTTTTTGCTTTTTTCTGCATATTTTGCTAATAGAATCTGAAGTCTTCCTTTACTATCACATTAGAAAGTGAATGAGAAATTTTCACGAATTAGGCCTAACAAATGTACGTAGTGCCAAGGGAACTTTCTCGTTTCAGTATTTACCCAAGGAAAGGAATTCCACAGATCCAGCAGAGGTCAGTAACTTTTTGATTGAAATTATAAATTTATTGGCGCAGTTGCAAATTTTTTTCGTGTTTTTTTTGTGAAGTGGTCTAGTATTATTAAAGTTCTTAAGAGTTTGCAAATTAGTTTTTATTATCAAGACTAAATGATAAATCAACTGCTTATTGTGCAATTTTGAAAAAATGAATTTTGAAAAATCTTCCTTTTTTCTTGCGAAACAGCCTTGAATCAAGGAGGGAGAGTTCAGAGCATAGATTTATCTTGTCTTATACATTTGGTATTCTTCGAATGATCTTACAAATGAATGAATGGATAAATTAATAAATAAATAGCTACATAGATAGGTAGATGAGTGAATAAGTAAAGAAATAAGTCAATTGATAAATAATTTCAACAGATAGATAAATAAGTGAATGATGAATTAATGCATTACTGGAATCTTCTGCATTAATGTCTACTGACCACTCAATATTCGTTTTTAGATTAATAAAAAATGGAAACAATCTACTGTCACATTTTTGGAACAAAACAAAGAGGCAGAGACAGAGACAGCCGGTGCAGGGCCAAGTTCTGAAGGTATTAGAGTAGATTACCTCACGTTGACAGTTAATTTTGACAGCAGACCTTGAAAGTTGTACCTTCTCTTACTTTGGCAGAGCTAATGATTTCATGAGTCGTTTTATATACATTTTATCGGAAATTTCTAGTTTTTTGTCATTGGTAAAATATTGATTTTTTATATTATTTGGTGATTTATTTATGGTTTTTCTTTCTTGATGATAGACAATGCCCCTAAAAGAAAATCACAAGAAGAATCTACCAACAGTTCACAGAAGACTCTAAGAGATGAGGTATCGAGAATTAAGGATAGACGTATCAAGCTTGTATTTCCTCTAAGAAAGGCCGTTGATTTTTTATTTCCATTATCATTGCTACCATAAACGTTTTATGGAGCTTTCTTGTAGTTTCCTCGTAGTTATTCTTGTCCAAAAGAGAAGGTGGCCATCTCTGCTTTCTTTCTGTTTTTATGAATCTCTGTTTTGATCGCCACTTCCTGCTAAACACTGATCTTCATTCTGCATTAATTGCAATGGCTTTATGTTGGAAATTTTTTCATACGAAGTTCAATTTTTTTCTGGACCCTTTTTTGAGCCTCGAGCCAAGACTTTATATTTCAGGCGCTTATATTTTTTTTCATTTTTGGAAATGATTAGTGGCACAAAAAAACTTTATTCTACTGCTGTTTCTCTCTGTTATTGTGGAAAATTTAAACCTTGTATCGATTTTTTGTTTCTCATAGCTTGTTAAGAAGCAGAAAAAGGGTGCCTTGTCGGAAGACCCAAACAGTGGATCAGAGTCACCTGTTTTGTTCTCTTATGAAAAAGCAGCAACTGGCCCTGCATTTGTCCCATTTGACTACTCAAAAGCAGGGAAAATAAAGACAGGTATTTATCCTTCAAAATTATCGCTTATCGAAATGCCAATTAAAAGTTTGGATTTGTCCTTTATGAAATGAAACTTGTGTTGTTTTCGAAGTCTTCGTACATTTGGTAGATATCTGACTTATATATTCAGGACAGTCAAAGCTTCTTATTTCTGAAGTATTGACCATTCATACTTAGATAATCTACTAGTGTTTTGTAATAAGGATTTCTCAACTGCCTCCGAATAAGAACAAATCTCAACCTCTGTAATCTTCTCGTGTCCTGGATCTTCCCATTGGTTCCAATTGAACCCCTTCTAGATACTGCTGAGTTTCCATATTACACCATATGGGTAGGAACTTGTTGTTAACGAAACAGTATTAGAGTGAAAGTTAATTGGTGTTTTTAAAAACCAATATTAAATTTATTTCATTTTGGTACTTAATTTATTCGCTCGTTATATTGTCGCTATACATTTGAATTCCGTTAAGTCGGACCTGCAAGGAGGGTAAGGAAATTTTCTGACTTGACGAATGTACGACTTATCAAAAATACGACTTTTGTTTTGAACAGGTAAGAAAATCCAATGGAATTTGAACATCTGTCCGACTTAATGAGTTTAGAGTTTTCCGGAGTACGACTTAACGATTTTCAAATTCATGTGGAATCAAATTCACTTACAGACAATAAAAATCCAAACACGAAATCAAGCACACTAAAATACCGATAACTAAAATTGTCTTAATACAATGCCTAATATCGTTTATCCTCGTATTTTTACCTAGAAATATCAAATTTAATAAAATTTTGACACTCAGTATCGTACTGCCCTTGCTTTACCATTTAGTGCTCTCCCTGGAATATTTTATCATTTTATCAACGCTCGAATTCTGCTTTGAAAGTCATTCAAAACTCTTTGTTGGTGTTTCGTTATGAATAAAGGGTTCTTACCACATTTTTATTACGATATGCCATATTGGAAGTTATCTTTTTACATGCTTTGCCTGTCAACAGTTGCCAAGCTCGCAGCTTCAAAATTTATAGTCGCATTTGTACTAAAGTATCTATACTAAAATATCAAATATTGATGACAAAAACAGACAACAATAAAAGACTCTAGGCCAATATTGCAAGACTTATAAGGGAAATTTTTAGATACCAAAAACAAATGCAGGTCACCTCCTGTAAAGCAGACTAAGTTCTTTGTTGTAGTTGTTGCTTCTCTTTCCTTGTTTTTTTTGGCTGAATTTACATAAAATTTAATAGTTGTCGCTTAATCATGTTCGTACTGTTACTTGTTGTTGCTGTTCATTAATTAATTAATTTTCTTTTTTTCCGTTAAAAGCTCTGTCATTTAGACGTAAAGAGCTTATTTAAGTATTAAATTGTATAATTAAGTTGTCTCATCGCATTTTGATGACAAAATACACAGTACATGTCACTGACAACTAGATGCAATGTAATACAATCTGCTGTGAGATACTGGATGTAAACATGTCAAGAAGTTTCCATTTTACAACGTATTTTTCAAATGTTTTTTCAGAACCTGGCTCTTCAAATGATGTCACAAAGGAGCAGTTAGGGAATATTGTCGAAGCACCGTTAAAAAAGGTAACATATGCAATTCAAAATTCATTTTAGTTCAAATCAAAGTTTATTTTGGCTAGATAGTTGCAGTTGCAGTCATAAGAAGGCATCAGTGAAGCACCGCGCTTACACGTTCTGATTTCCAACTTCACGCCAACTGTAAAAAAGTCCTCGATATCACTCGTCTTCCAGTTGAAAAGGCTATTGACACTAGGAAATAGTATTTAGAAAGTACTGCATTTTCTATAGACCCCCTCCCTCTCCTTTACGCTTATTCTTATCCCCCTCGTGTAAATTTTTTCCGTCTTCTCTGATCACACTTTTTAGGGCTCTTTTATGGGGGAACCTTGAATAACCGCAAAGATTCAAGCTTCAAGAAAGTTCTTTGACAAGTGACTGTAATAAAACCTAATAATTGTAGCATAAAGCAGTCAGTCTGAGTGTTTTTTTCAAGCTAGGTGACCAACGGCTGGTGCCGACCATTTCGGAATGTTCCATATATATACATGAATAGTAGTGCCGTTCAATGCAATCTTGATTTATCTGTAGCTCTTTAGATATTAAGTGCGGTTTATCTGATTTTATCTATTTATAAATATATAGTTTTTCATGTTTCAACGCAATTAGTCGACATATTCCACCACACTGTCTACATGTTAGCGTTATTTTGCATTCAGGGTGACGTCCGTGCCAAAAAAAGATTTCAGAGAGGCGGAGGAAAGTCAATGTCATACAAAAGATAGGAAAAGATCACAGAGATTTTTCTCTTTACATAGAATATTAAATGTAGAAATGTACAGCTTTTACGTATGTATGAAAGCGTTGCTGTCTAGGTCAAACGTGTCGTTCTTTCAACATTGCCTTGAATTTGCTAATAAATGTCGCACTTGTACTCGCACGTCGAAAGCAGCCTTCTCAGCTATTATCACGGCATGTCTATTGCTGATTTCGTCGTTTCCTCTTCGTTTTCTAATAACGTTTGTATTGATGTTAAGCCCCGGTCAAACGAACTGAACATTTGACCGGGGCTTTATATCTGCAAACGACACCTGCATATAAGAATCTGTAGTTTTACATGTCAGGCTGTTTAGAGTCGTATATCGAGCGGAATTTGGTTTTTTTAGTGGTGCTTGTATATTTGCAGGGATCAAGCATTCTGTTCGTTAAGAACTTTGTTGAAAATAACTGCGATTTTACCAAAGCTCCATGCATGATTGTGACTGATAGAGTATTTTCTGGCCTATTGTGTAATTGTTTGGGAAGACAACTTTTTTATTTTTATTGATCTGCAAATAAGAGCCTTTCAAGTTGGGAAGACAACGCACCCTTTCAAAATATGCTTGCTTCTTCGCGTCGTTGTTTTTAAACTGTCCGATCCAGAGAGGATTTCAATTAGAAGGATTTTGCGCACAAGGTAGATGACACAAAAGAAACTCATCCGATTCTGTAAAAAAGTGACTAATTTTACGAGAAAGATTTTAGACATTATAATGATAACAAAATTGACTAACTTTCAACAAATACCTAATCTGTTATTAAACAAAATTTAAAATCAAGAAGAGCCATCGAGAAATTCTCGCAGTAGACGCATTCGTTGCCGTGATAACATAAAAAAGCCAAGGAACAAGACCACGTCGGCTATAAAATATAGTTCTACAGCCTGTAATTCTCCTGAGAATGTCGTCAAAGTATAGGCCTTCGTTCTCTCCGCACAAAAATCTGAAGCAGGCTCTGCTAACCCAACAGCTTTAACTTTCCCGACTCTCTGGTTTATCCTGGTTTTCTCAATGACCGAATAAAGCTACTGTTTTGGAATTCTATAAACTTAATTCAAGAGACCTTCCAATCCAACACACTGATGAACTGAAAGGAATTTTGCAGCATCGTGCTTTTAGTCAACTGACAAATTATAAACCAACATTTGGGGCAGTGCGGTCTAGTCTCCTGTATAAAATGGGCCCTCATTTTCATACCTAAACTTTCTAAAGTTGTTTCACAGACACATAGATGACTTGTTTATATCTTGTGTTCTGTTTCAGGGCCGGTGAAACGTATTTGAAAGTGGAGGGACCAAAATATCAAAGTCTTGAAAGGGCTTAGGAAAAATTTTAGAATTATGTTGTCTTAGGGATGGCCAGAAACTGTATCTAAAATTAATTTTGACTGAAGGTGTCACATAGTCGCGTCTATTGTGATGTTGACTTGAAATATAACAGTTTTGCAAAGTTTTAGAATAACCACTATCATATAGCTCGTAATGAAACCTTTTTTAGATTTTAAAAGTACCCGAAATAAGATGGAGGAGAAAAATAAATGAAACACGGATTAATAAAAAACATTAACGTTGAAATATCAATACGAGAACCATCAACTAAAGATAAAAAGTTAAGTAATTTTGTACAGTTAAGATATATCTTTGTAACATCTGATCTGAACCTTTTCGGAAATTAAGTGCTTTAACAAAAGGTTGAAAACCTTCAAACTGGGCTTGTCAAAATGAGTTTAAATAGAATTTGTTATTGTTTAGGCAATGGAAAAAACGAAACTCCTTCAATTTGTGCTGGCACCAAATTATCCTAGACTAGGTTTCTCGATTTATTTGCTAAGCCAAGCTGTTACTCGTTGTAAAACTTAGACAATGACCGATTTCTTCGATCTAATTTCCATATTAAATTTTATGTATGTCTTCTATGGTAAAGACATAGCAATCAAGGTAAAGCTAAGGACACATTTAAGAGAATACTAGGCAAAATTACTTACAAAATCGTTTACTATATTTATTTCCACTTTTTCTTTAGCTCTACAGAAAAGTGGGGAGCCATGCCCCCCCCCCTGTCGCCGGCCCTTTGTTTATGTCAGTCTGTTGATTGATAAAAAATCCTATCATATATGAAGCTCTTTTAATACTTTTAAGAAATATTTTATTTGAATCTGAGCCTATAGGGCCAATTACCTTGTTTATGCAAAGGTCTTTTAAACTTGAATTTGTCACAGTGTTTCAATTTCAACATATCCATACTCGCCACATTATTGCGTTTGGCATTGTTCTTGGCGGGCTAGACAATTGTAGAATAGTTTTTTAATGTAAATTTAATAGGCTGTACATTAGCACGTGAGAATTTTTTATTCTAAAACAAAATTTCTACACCTGTTTGTACTCTATTTCTTGCAAGAGAGAGAGATGAAGTGGTCAGGGACGCCGGAGAGAGGGGCGCGGGGGCTCAACCTCCCTTCTTACCTTTTGATAGGAGGGACAAGGAGGCCAAAGTTCCCTTGACATCAGCCGTTTGTAATTATCAAAATTTTCATATGAAATTCTGACTGTACTGCTTTACTCATGACGACACTTCTCAAAACTTGCCCAAAGACCAAAACAAAATGAAGAACGAATTTTTGGTAGCTGGGAACTATTTTCAAATTCCCTTTCACTCAAGCCTGTCCCCCCTTGCCCCTTGGTCGATCCGGCGTCCCTGAGAGGGGCCCTGATAAAAGGATGCTTATCTAAAACGGCACTGTGAACTACATCTCCTGCTGATGCTTCTGCTCAGTATTGTTGATAAGGTTGAAAATTCCAACTTTACTTGAGAAACATTTTTTCTCGACCTGTTAACCTACTGAACCTACTAAATTGGTTTTTGAAAATAGCTATATTCCAGATTTCTAGTTTCTGTATTATATCCAACATTTTACTCGTAATAATTAGTCTTAAGCAGGGGCGGACACTTGGTCAAATATTGGGGGGGCAAGCCTATTGTTTTAATAAGATGACGTCACATTTCCCATTGTTTTAGAACAAAAGACCATTGTTCTCTAAAGTATTGGGGGGGGGGGCGATCGCCCCCCCTCGCTCCCCCCCAAGTGTCCGCCACTTGCCTGTTTAAAATAATTCAATTTAACTTAACCCCTGTCCAAAAATAAAAAAGCGGCATAATTTGAGATCCAGGACTTCACATTTAAAAACGATTAGAAGATGCTTCTGCTCCAGAGTGCAAATTTTAATAAGTTCCAAGATTTTTACATTTATAATCTCAACATCCCAAAACTATGCTTCAAGCATAGTAGCACTAAAGAAGATAAAGGAAATCTCTAAATTTTGATTAACGTTAAACGAACATTTAATCTTTTGGTAAGAAGTAAAGCAACATGAAAGTCAAACCAGTATTAGATCTTGGATATATTTAATGCTAAAAAGAATTATTATTTCAAGTCAATTAGCAGCGATTCCATTCTTTTTCTGCTTTGCTCATCTTAAAGCTATTTGCTGCAGCTCAGTTATTTGATAAATATCTTTTTCACAATATAGAAGCATCAAAAGGAATTGACCATTTCATCTTTTCGTCTTGATCGAAGGAAACTTTTTTAAAATTTTCAGAGGGCTAAATGTCCTTTGTGTTTTGCAACGGAAAAATTTGATTTTTTCAAAACAGCAGGCTAAATCAATACTGATTGTAAAATTTAAACTTTTGTATCCAGACATTCATCTTGCCTGTTTAAAATAATTCAATTTAACTTAACCCCTGTCCAAAAATAAACAAAGCGGCATAATTTGAGATCCAGGACTTCACATTTAAAAACGATTAGAAGATGCGTCTGCTCCAGAGTGCAAATTTTAATAAGTTCCAAGATTTTTACATTTATAACCTCAACATCCCAAAGCTATAGAATTCACATATTTGGTCACGAGAGTTAGAGGTAATTCCAAGTGAACCTTTAAGTTTTCCAACTGTAATTGGATTTTCTAACCTTTTAGGGGGTGTCACGCTCCCACGCGCCCACGCCTCCACGCCCCCTATCCAGGGCCGCCGAGAGGCGGCCTGGGCCCTGGGGCAAAGTCCCGGTTGGGGCCCTAGAGTCGGATACAAAATTTTTTTGAGACCACGCCCTTTATAAAATGGAAAACGCCCATTATTTCCAAACGTTTGCGCACGTTTGCCTTTTCAGTTGCAAATTGTTCAATTTGTCGTAATCAATTTGTCTTGCTTGTTCGTGCTCGATCGAAAGAGTCACGAGGCTTGATAGTCTGTCTTGAGTCATTGTTGAACGTAAGCGGTTCTTTATTAATGCTAAAAGGGGCCCCAAAAATATAATATGGCTTTATGCAACGAGTCTAAATGCAAACATAACTCACTTGAACGGGCCATATATTAAAACAAGATTATATGGGTTACCTATTTTTTTATCAGGGCTCCCTTCCCCTATAAAACTCAGCTTAAAAGATGAATCCGTAAAATATGTGATCTAAGGTTTATTCAGCTTTTCTCGGGGCCCCAGACTCAATAAATAAAGCTGATAGGCCTTAAATTCAAACAAGACTCAGTGTACGGACCCAATGAAATTACTGCCATCATTTTCGATATTAACAAATATATCTTTAAATGCATTTTCAGTTTCTCAAAAGAAGACATTTTAAAAAAATTTTCAGAATAATTTGGAGGCCCCTTTCAGGCCGAGGCCCTGGGGCAAATTGCCCCCCTACCCCCACCTCTCTGCGCCACTGCCCCTATCATTTACGTGCCTGATGAAACCAAAAGTACATGAAGATAGGAAAATTCCCAAACCCTTTATCCCCGTTGTGGAATACTGCCCTTTTCGTGAACAGCAGCAGCAACAAAACAACCAATGTTTTCAATATGGCGGCGTATATCAGAACGACAAGGAGTTGTCAATGATGGAAAGAACGGGCATGATTTTACAGGAACATTGGCTGGACAGTAGCGATGGGAAAGAGTTATTTGCAAGCATCTTGCGAAGAAACAGAAGAAGGATATTTGGTATGCAATCATTATTTTGAAATTTTGATTTTGCAAATTGAAATGTGCAGTGTGCATTTATAGTAAGCAAGTTTGCTTATATACCTAAGGCATCAGTATTTTCTGCGGTAATTTTTTTGTTCTCCAATGCAACACCATTGCCTGTAGAAACAGAGAAGTCAGGTGCACACTTTATAGACTCGGACTCTAGGCCACCAACTTTGTTTTCCACATGTACACTACAAATCCTTTTTCATCAAGTAATTGCTGCCTGTGCTTGCTGACTTTTCTTACTACAGATCCAGAATTTTTTTACATTTCCTTAGATCTGATTCATGGGATTTCAAAATACCAACAGCAGAATTTCCTCCACTCAATGTTCATGTATCCGACAGACAACAAAGGCTAGAATCCATAACCTTTTGTGGTTGGCAGCACAAAAAATTGCTACTATGAAATTCTATGGAAAATGAGGCTTGAATATTTAAAACATCAAGAAGCATGGATTCTAGGCACAACGGACAGACATTCTATCATGATTATGCCCCATAGTTTTATTCATTCATTATAATATGAAAATGAGAAAACTTTAAAGCTAAAGAAGTTGAGCAAAGGTTGAATGAAGCCAGGAATTGAAAAACACAACTTTATGGATAGCTCCAATTGTCTTTCAAAGTGTGACTTCATGTCCAGCGAAGCACCCTTAATTTTCAAAATAAAAAGGGAGCTTTGAGAATATCATGGAAGTAAATTAACCTATGGGCCCAGAAACTTTGCATCTGATTCTGATATTCCATAAACGGGGTGTCCAATCACAAAAAGGGTTACCATACTTGCTTCATCTTAGTTAGGGGGGGGCAACTGCCCCCAGTATTTATTCTTGGAAAAGCAGCAATTGTTTTCTACCATAGAAAGGCTGGTAGGGCTGAGCCAAATTTCAAAGCACATTTCAATGTAAAACTTTTGTTACATATCAACTCAGGACTTCAAACCTCCTGGCTCACCAGATGGTCTTTTCCAATAAGATGTTACTCCCTGAAACCTGACATGAACAACCAAGATGGCATTCAGAAGATCTTCTCTAAATGTGCTACAAATAATGCAGACTGGGGTGGACAGGTGCCATGTTTTCCATACAAGCCCTTCAATTCAAGTTGGAATTCTGCGTTTCCTCTTGTTTGAGGATGGCCAACAAGTTTGGCCATGGTTATGATATGGAGATACATCAGTACCCCTTTAAAATTGAAATTTATAATATCAAATTTCCCAATGAAATGCTCATTTATTGTGGATTTTGGATTTCTTACTGACTAAAAATAATTAAGTGTGAAAACAGAAATATAGTTGTTTAATCTTTTAGATACAAGTGATGTGAACAAATATCTTTTTACAGGCTTGATCGAAACACCCAATTTGCCACCCAAGGTTAATATTGAAGAAGTCTCTTACAAAATCTTTTTACTTGGAAAAGCAGGTGTTGGGAAGACAAGTCTTGTTTCAAAGCTGGTTGGTACAGGTGAAGTTATGTGTTTGCATGAATCCTTCCTATGCTATATCAATTTGATATTATCACAAAATACAATTTTTTTTATTTCTTAAACCTTTTACATCAGGGGTGGGCAACCTATGGCCTGCAAGCCAAAATTTGGCCCAGGAAGAGAATTTCTGTTGCCTCTGGGATGAAAAATATTATTATATTACAATTTTTTTGGGTCACATAAAAAATATAAGATGCAAGAAAAAAAATATTATATTCAGAGCAGTCACTAACGTTGCATTAAACAAACATCAATTCAAAACTGAATATTCTTATGTCTTCATCAAACCTTGGAACCATGGAAAGGTTTGTTCACTATCCGTTGTCACAAATACATCCTGCTGAAATACTGGACAGGAGAATCTTTGAGGTACTGGATGACAGTTAACAAATGCAGCAAGACCGAATTGTACTGGGCGCTCTCATGGCAGTTGAGCAGTGATCATGGCTGTCCCTATTTTGTCATGCCTCAGTTGCTAATGTGCTGGGGGGAAAGGGCTATATTGGATAAATTTGTGTTAATGTATATCAAAGTGAATGGTCTGAGCTAAAAGGCCACTGCTAAACATCAATTGGTGGACTATTCTGCATTTCCTTTCAGGATGTTTAATTGTAACAGTCTAATCTATCAATGCAAAATATATAATTATGTCAGTGAGAGGTTTGTAGTTGCAGTGTAATTAAATTTAAATGAAAGTTTTTTATTGTTATTATTATCATTTTATTACAACACTTGTATCAATTTTCTTATCACCTTTGGCCCACTTAAAGAAAAGGATGGCCCAGTCTAAAAAACGGTTCCCCACCCCTGCCTTACATGCATTTGTCTGAATACATTGATACTTCAGTTTATCAAACATTTGTTTATCAAATTTATCAAGCCTGTTCCTTGCAATGTTATTCTTAATCATATCAATCATTTTACCTTCTTTAATTAACCACATTTCATTGTTTTTGTTTATCTTTACTTTCCATCTTTTTAGCTATTCCATCTTACCATAAAGAAACTCCTGGTATTCAAATGTCAGTTGTTTACTGGCCTGCCAAGGTATTCCAGCAACAGTGTGCCTATGTAATCATACAAATATTAACAATTATACCTAATACTTTTTAAAAAAATTTTTGAAAAAAAATTTTTAAAAAATACTTGAACTTTTCATCTCACACTCTTTAGTTCATAATACCATTTTCCTTATGCATTGTTGATGCATTTCATACCCCAAAAATTGTTTGCTTATGCTTGATGCCAGTTTTCAGAATATTGTTAGTCTCATTCAAGAAAGCGGCAAAGTTTCATGCTTATGATTCATGATTGTAACAATTTTGCAAGAGAAAATTCTATCTGTGTCACCTTGAATCCTGTGTCACCTTTGTTTTTGTGTCACCTTCGATTCTATGTCACCTTTAATTCTTTGTATTTTTTTATTCCATTTTACCCTTCATCAAAGTGTAATGCAAAGGCAAGAAAGCATAATGTGCTTAATTTTCATGTTGATTCGATAAAATCATTATAAAAATCTTTGATGATCAAAATTATACATCGTTTCAGGCCTGATTTTTGAAAGCAACCATTTGTTTTCAGTGCATGTTCTCATGACTGATTTTTTTGTAAATTCTTTTCAAGCTTAGAAATACTCAGCAGCTAAAAATTTTCAAGCTGATCTTCTGGGATGCAGGAGAGACATGTTTGAAAAAGTTCGACCATATTGAAAAAGTAATTTTTTTTAAGCTCATCCAAAGCCTCTTCTAATTATTGAATAAAGTCATTATTTTAGAATTTTTTCACATGTGCTGTACAGTCTATGTTGTACACTATATGTTCAATTACTTTTTATGTAATAGTTGAATTTCATGTTGTTGATGATAAATTTGTTTGATTGCCTATGATAAAATGACAATATGTGGTTGGCTTGCACAGGACGTTTACAAATGAACAAAAACATTATCAAAGCCTTGAATCTCCCTCCAAGTGTTTGGCTTTTTTGTCAAGGTTTCTGATAAAGTTTAACAGATGATTTGAAGCTTTGAAACTTCAATGTTTCAATGTCAGCATTAGCTTAATATATGTGTTCTTAGCTTGCTTTCATTCTTCATGGCAAACCTTTTGGAAAGGATTTTGCTGTGACAGGTACCTCACATTAGCAAAAGATTTTGTACTTATAATATTTTATAGAATATAATATATTAATCATTAAAATCTGTTTTTACAGGCATGCAAGGAAAATGCTGATGCTGTTATTTATACATTTAGTCTACAAAACAGGTAATAAACTGTCTAGATAAAATAAGATTGCATTTGATTTCTTTACTTTAGTTTCCATCCTTGATTTCAAGTTACAGTCCTCTACATCCATTTCTTCCTCCAACTTCCTCAGCCATTTTTTTCTAGGTTTTTAAGCTAATGCTTCCTGAAATAGAATTAAAAACTTTGAACTAGGTGAAAAATTTAATGATCACTCAAGTCATCCTTTCTTCAGAAATAGTGTTTTAATTCCGGCTCATACCTGTCTAATTCATGTTCTTAATTGCTTGAGATCATAGCTCTACCTAATTTGTTTTACTACTTTTATTGTACTTTTTATGTTTCTTTCCTTCTTGAATGCACGAGACTTGATAAGTTTGGAGAACCTTGGTAGAAGTTTTGTATTTTTTTTCTTTAATAATTTTTGTTGTCTTCTTTTGGGAGTAAAGTGAATAAAAGTTGAAGTGACAAATGTTAGGAAACAGATGATTAAAGAATCAGTTTGATAAAGCTATCGTCTAAGTAACTAGGCTTTTATGATAGGCAATGAAAAGTCAATTGATACATTGCAATTTTCGGTAATAAGAAAAGCCAGATAAGTACTTCTATAACTGTGGGGAAATGGCAAAAGTGAAATTGGAATTATCATATGCAAGAATGTTTATTCAAAAGTTTTAGATACAGTTAGCAAAGGCTCGATGATACCAATGTTTTTTTCTAGATTTGTAAGGTAACCACTTGTAGAGTTGCTTATGTTATATGTCACTTCAGAAGTGTGATGCCATCATAGATCTTTGGCAATAAAATTTGAGTCTTTAAAATGTGTACAACTAAGATAAACTTGCTTCGTTCTGTTTAGTAGGGGTTTCTACGTTTTAAGATATCGATACTTGCAGCAGAAGCCTCTTCTTTTGCTGCACTACAGTTTTATCTTTTGAATTTCAGAACAAGTTGGAAAGACTTAGAGCCTCTTGTAAGTATAATTCAATCGCATCACTTTGTTTGAAGATACCGCTAGAAAAATTGATTATAGTAAAATTATTTTTCTTGGTTCAATAACGTTAAATGTCAAACAAAACAATACTTTAATCGTTGATTGAAGAAAAATGGTGGAACTGAAGCCCATGTGACCTTTCTTTCTTCTACATCCCTAGTTTTAAGATACAATATTTATTTCGTAAAGATTTTCCCTATTTCTATATTTGTATAGATTTTCACTTTCGTAGAAAGACCAACTACTTTAAGATTTAAGATCAATAGTGAAGAGTGTCCCAGCTATAATGTCATAAATTTTAAACTCATTTGGAAAGTGTCTCAGTTGTAATGTTGGAGCATTTTTCACCTTCCAGATTCTCTTTTCATAAAAAAGAGAAAATTTTCATTCTTTTGTAAAACCAGTTTTAGAAAAAAAATTAAACTTCATTTTATTATGGCATTGCTAGTGTACCCGTCACTGATTCATAGCAATGTTTTTAGGCTCCTTTTTGTAGCTTGACTTTGTGAGCGAAATAAACAAGATTGAAATAGTGCAATTTATATAAATGATGTTATACCTAAAGATAACTGTTTGATAATTTATTTTATAGATAACGAGAAGCGAAGTAGATGACACAGTGCTCAAGCTAGCTGTTGGAACTAAATATCCTTTTTCAATCTAGTCTTTTCTATATATGAGCATGCAGTTAATACCTTTGCTGGATAGAGCTTAAAAATTGACCTTCAGAATAAAACGACAGCAAGATTATCTATATCAAAACAATTGCTTTCGCAGATCATACAAAGCTAGATGACCCCTGCTAATACACAGGGACCATTCAGTCACAACCCAGCCTAACCTTTCCTGTTTTTCGTTTTCACGATTCTGTTTAGGGTTTAAAACATTTTTTCAGCACCTCATATATTGCTAAAACACCGGGGCTATCTAGCCCAATTATTGCTTAAACTTTTCTGCATTTTGTCTACTCGATACTGTTATCCACCATTGTTCCTTACCCTTCCATTCCTAAGACTGGTATGCAAAAACTGGTCTAAATTTTCATAGCACAGAAACTGGAAAGCATGATATGAAAATTTGCACAAAACTTCATATCAAAAAATTTAAATTTAAGGCGCTAATTTTAATAGAGTCAAAGAACAAAACGCATTTTCTTTTTCTTATGAAAATTTATACAATATTGTATAAGGGCAAATGTATTCCCAGTTGTTTCATAACTTAGATGCTTAGAATTAAAGAAAAGTTTTAAAATCTTCGTTAAAAATTTAAAGAAAAGTTTTAGAATATCCTTAACATTTCGAACATATGACCAGATTGATCCAAAAGACAGCATTCTTGAAGAAATTCGCAATTTTGAGCAGGCTTGGAAAATACCGGTCTTAAAGATTGCCAATGTGGATGGTCCTATGTTGCCTGATGGCAAGTCTCTTGACGGTAGAGCTAGCATCAAGGTAACGTCAACTTTACATGAAATTTTTTAGTGTTGAGCAAGAAGCAAACTGTGATACGATGACGTAAATAGAAGTTTAAAAATGATTTATATTAGGCATGTTTTGAAGACTGAGAGTTTTGAGTTAGTTTAGTTTGGCAGTGTTTGTACACGCACAGCCATATAACTCTTGACCGATTGTGCACCAAATCCAGTGCATATATCAATATTATATGATACTATACATTGGCAAAACCTACTAAACGAGCCTTGTGTGTTAATTTAGCATGGAAGGGTTAATTTAGCGTGCAATTGAGATACATACACAACCTTGTGGCTTCTTGACTGATTGTGCACCAAACCCAGTGCATATATCAATATTATATGATACTATAAATTGGCGAAATCTACTAAATAAGACTTTGTTTGTTAATTTAGCTTGGAAGGGTTGGTGCAATTGAGATACATACACAACCTTGTGGCTTCTTGACCGATTGTGCACCAAACCCAGTGCATATATCAATATTATATAATACTATATATTGGCAAAACCTACTAAACGAGACCTTGTGTGTTAATTTAGCTTGGAAGGGTTGGTGCAATTGAGATACATACACAACCTTGTGGCTATTTAGTGTACATCGGAACGGCGATCAATGTAAACACTAAATAAATCCATCCTTGACTAACGTGTCATTTCCAACCCAGCGTGTCTTATTTTACGTGCAGAGAACACGGAGCCAGTGAGAGAGACAGTGTGTTGCCTGTGTAACTCTGATGTGAACTGAACTGAACTGAACTGAACTTACATAAAAACTAACATGCTTATATACAGAAATGAATATCTAGAATTAACACTAATGATGTAAGGAAAACAAAGGATAGGAAGGGCTAGGCTAAGTGTGAATAGTTTATGAATTGAGATTTAGGTAGATGTGTAGGGTTGATGAGGGCCTAAACAAAAGAGAGGAAATGTTGACATAGTGATATGCTCGTAGAGTGTAGTGATGAGGTAGTGATGTGAAGAAATTACTGTAGGTAAAATAAACAAAGTAAAAATGGATGGCGATAGGTGAGGAAAAATTAGAATGAATGGAATCACTACAGCTACTTGCCGATTGTGCACTAACGCCAGTGCATATATCAATATTATATGATACTATAAATTGGCGAAACCTACTAAATAGGACTTTGTTTGTTAATTTAGCTTGGAAGGGTTGGTGCAATTGAGATACATACACAACCTTGTGGTTTCTTGACCGATTGTGCACCAAACCCAGTGCATATATCAATATTATATGATACTATACATTGGCAAAACCTACTAAACGAGCCTTGTGTGTTAATTTAGCTTGGAAGGGTTGGTGCGATTAAGATACATACACAACCTTGTGTCTTCCTGACCGATTGTGCACCAAACCCAGTGCATATATCAATATTATATTATACTTTATATTTGCAAAACCTACTAAACGAGACCTTGTGTATTAATTTAGCTTGGAAGGGTTGGTGCAATTGAGATACATACACAACCTTGTGTCTTCTTGACCGATTGTGCACCAAACAAAGTGCATCTGTTCAACACATCCCATTTTAGACCTCCCTCAATGAACAACACCATCCTATTGCCTTTTGCTTGGTTCACATCTATCTTATCATCCTCTTTGCTATTTTGGGTTAATAGTTATAAAAAAAGGAAGTACTAAATAGGATATCGTTGTAGCATTTGATTGAAACTTTACATACGATTTATTTAAGATCTCATCAAATTTCGTCTAAGATTCGAAATTGTTTTAAAGTACCCTTGAAACAGACCAGCTATTGTAGAATTTTGGTTTCAAAAACCAGATCACTTTACCCAAATGCCTCTTATGAATCTAAATCTGTTTAATGCCAGGAAATAGCCCCATTTCTCAATAACTTGGTTTCATTACTGTGGATGCACGATCAAACCGCAGATGAAGCTTTGAAGCGGTCGAGTGCTGTTATAACTATGACGTCATCGACATCTTCTGGAAAGTCTAAAATAAGCCAAAGTGGTGTCAGAATGCCAGTTGATGATGATTACGATGACCGGAGCAGCAACCACAGCAGCGCGAGTAGCAGTCGCAGATCGGTGGGTGAGAAGTTGCCAGTGACGTATTGCTAGTAAGAATAACACTAAATACAATCTCATTATTAACATAATATCTTGATGCAGTTAAGGGCACACAGAATCGCTCCTTTTGGTGATGGATGTAAAGATTTCACTCGCTTTAAAATATGTTTTTTAAGATTCTTTTGATGATAATTTCCCCCACCAAAAGAGTAAAAAAATACGCGAACTTATGGTATGGATTGAGAAGACATAAAGGAGTAGAATGAATGTCTTATGTTTTATATGCAGCTATCTGCAAAATTCTTCAGGTCTAAAGCAGAGGAGTAAAACATGGCAATAAAGCCCTTAGAAATCGTTTATTTTCAGACGTAAGAGCAGCTTTAATTCTCGACGATGGACCTATCTTGACTGCAGAGACGTTATATGCCATATTCCATCCAAGACATTGGACCTTATCAAAATACCCATTAAAGTACGTTCAGTTTTTTATTTCCAATACCCAGTAGTCTAGGAAGAAAGGCAGCCTGAAACTAGATATTGTTAGATTTGTCAGAGCTTGACCTGAATTAGTCATGAAACCCCCCACGCCCACTGAATGGAGTAGAAGCTATACATTGTTAAACCTATCAATTTACAATTCAATTTTCGATGAATCCCATCCAATCCGTAATTAGTCTCTCAGGGAGAAAATGGCAAAAACATGAAAATTGACATCATATCTTTCTTTAACCAAAGCATTTTGTATGAAGGAATCTAACTAGACCAAAATTTAGATTTTCATCATCATCGATATCTCTTTCTTGCTGAATTTTTTGCGAATTATGATACAAAACTGTTCCAATTGTGGCTTTGACGCAGTTGTTTTAAGTTCGTGTTAGTGATTTTGCAAACAACCTCATTGAAAGTCTTAACGTATTTTCTGTAATTTGTTTGGGGTTGCCCCAATCTTAATGATACGTACAATAACCCAGTCTAAGCCTTGTTCCATGATATCCAATCTTTAAAGTCCCATTTCATGCAAGTATTTTTAAGCTGTTGTCGTAGCTTGTTACTCCTGGTCGTCTAATCCCGTGAAGTGTTTGTGAAGTAGACTGCACCTGATAGTGTAACTTCTGTCGTAAATTTTCACAGAACTTTTATATGAATATTGTGTATTGAAATTAAGTGGACTCTTGCTACATAGGTGTCACCTAGTGATTATCGCCTATCTTGGTTAGAACCGAAAAAAGCAACGATCAACTTATTGAACCATCAAGCGGCAGACAGCCTGTCGCTCGGGCTAGAAAATTTGCACTCAGTGGCAGTTACATACAAGGCTAAAGACCCGAATTGGTGTCTCAAACCTTTTTTTTTGCGCAGACATTTTGGGGACTTTAGGCAAGATGGAAGTGAAAGTTTTCTACTCGCAGCCATTTTGACACCACTTGCAGAGCTTGAGCCTAGAAAACTGAAATGGATCATAATTACGCCAACGCCTATCCAAAACATGCATGCTGTACAAGCTGGCCCGTTAAAGCGCTCCTTATTAAAACTACAGGAGTACGTTTTCCTAACGCTAATGTGGTGACAATGTTATATAGTCTCAATATTTTACAGAAAAGCTTTTAGATGCTGAGGGCTGGCAAAAAACCAGTTCCTCGCTCCGTTGTATTGCGCGAGAAGAGCTTTTGCACAGTTTCCCTCCCTTAAAAGTCTACAAGTTGCCAATAATGCAAACCACGAATCTTGAAGTTATTTTTAACTGATTCTATTTCCTTATTTCTACTTCCCAGTTCCCATGGTTACTTGTTGATGCAGCTCTACCATTTTGAAGTTTCCCTATTATCGGTAACTTATTGTACGTCACAGCCTTATTCTAGTTTCTGTGAAGGTTCTTATACCTCGAAATAATCTTTGTACATTTCAGTGTGATCTGTCATTTCAGTGTGATATTCAATAGATAATCTCAATTGAATAAAATAAAAAAAACAAATCATATTACCTTTCCTCTAGAATGTTCTTGGCAAGGTTTGCTGAGATTGAAACTAGATGTTGAAATAAAGAGAAACAGTACTTTCATAGCCAAATTTTACGCATTTCAGAATGAAGAAAGGGTGGGCAGAATTAAGAGAAATAACTAGATAACTGATCAGTTGAAGATGAAAAGCTGCTGGTATATGCTTAAAATGTCTACTTGTTAAACTAGCTATTTTTCTAGAACTAGTTATTTTTCAGATTCAGATGTAAGTTAGCCTGTGCAGGGCAAACTTTGCTCAGCCAATCGGATAATTTTATTTTCACAATCAAACCATGACAGATTACCACTCAAACAGTGCTTCATCCTTTCAGCGTAGCAGGTAGCCGTTTTTTCACCCAAGAGTGCAATCCCCATTTTTAGCCAAAATAAATACTTTCATGGGATTGAAAATAAAAGACACCTGTAACAAGCACAGAAGTCTTAAATTTCAACTAGTCTTTAGGAGTTTTCCTTGATGGGAAGTAGCTTTGACTGGACGTTAGCACATGACTTCATTACTTTGAGAGATAAATTCCATTGCTTTGCGTTGCAAAGATAAAACAAATAGAAGGGAGGCGAGGATGAGCCTTGGCGACTAAGAGATCAAGAACTTTGTGACCTACTTTCCAGTCAAAAAGCCTACATAATTAAAAGTGAACAATTTTTTTGCGGTACAGAACTTGAAAATGGCTTTGAAAAAGCAAGCATTTCACGATATATTACTAAAAGTTTTTCGTTTGACACTCCTCAGAGTATAAAACGTCAGAATAAGTGTCCGAAGGAACACGACCGTAAATAGGCCAATCAGAAAACGCAAGCACGTGACCAGCATAGTTGAACAATCAGTGCTACGTGCCTACAGGTAAATTACCAATGGGGTCCAAGAGGGAAAACGAACTCCTTCTGTCTACACAATGGCGGCTTTTTCGTTTGTATGTAGATCGATTCCATAACTGCTAGATGAAAAGACGACTGGGCTCTGCCATTTAAAAGTCTACGATGGTTTATTATGTTTGTGTTTACAAGCTTTTTTCGATTGGAATGATAGGAATCAAATTAAGCAAAATAGACCAGAAATTTACTATAGGTAAAGTGTCGAAATGAAATAGGTGTCAAAATAGACGAATATTTCCCACCTGAACCTCCCTAATCTGTCGTTACTGATTAAAAGATTTCATAACTTTTATTTGACATTTTCTTCATGAAAACCTTGAAGAAACTAAGCAAAAATCATGAAATATTGCCAGGCAATCAATGGCTAATAGTTCTAACAAAAGTTATCTATAATTTATAAACTCAGACAAGTATTATTATGAAATTTCGTTTGTCGTTTCCTCATATTCAAAGTATTTTGAAAATACAGTACATCACTCATGTTTAATTAAATCCACTATCGTTTAACGTCTGCAATTTACAACCAGCAAGAACATAGAGCGCTTAGAATAGATTGCATTTTTACATATCTGTCTAGCTTAGCTAGTTGCTTGCTACCCTTTTAGATATCTTAACACGACTTTAATTATTTCTTGAGATAACCCTCAGTGGAAAAAACTCGACACCCTTACCGTTATTGATAAATCACAGTAGATTTTTAACTTTCTCAGTCAATGTTGTCTGCTTTCATAATTTCTCAGAACCCTACCTGCGCAGATTATTCAAAATGGCTTCTTTCAAAGTGGGTGTATATATTTAAGGGTGTAAAAACCAGAATAAAGTATACAAAATTAGATATAAGCTTTCATATATTGTCAAGATGCTTAGAAACAAGGTTTTATTATTTAGCTGGATATTTTCAAAAAACCCAAATGCATACATTTTCAATTAGTAATTGGCGTAGTCAAAATAATATGGGTTGGGAGGGGGGATGGGGAGGGCAGTCCTCGGAATTTTTCAATTTTCTACCAAACGTTCTCTTATAAGGTACTGCTAGTTAAGGTAATTCCAAAACATCTTTAAGGCTGGAATGTTTGCATACCAAGAATGGTTTTGTAGATTGCTTTTTATAAGAGAAAAGGACATGTACAAAAATATTCTCTCGGAGTCCTCGCCCAAAGCCCGTAACCTCTGTACTCGTCAACATTGTTTACTCTGGTCCCCTGTTGCACGTAGGGTATGTAATTAATGGTAATGAAATTTGGAGTTAATAATATTTTTATTACATCATTAAGCCCTTTTGAAATTCAAAATGTGCTGATTCGATTTATATAAGCTTTTTTATCGCGTTACAGGTTTAGTCGTAAATCGTTAAATAATTGTGAAATGGCTGTGGGAGGCCCTTTAATCAATCAGTGAGCTAATTAAAATGACCCCTTTGAGGTACAAAGGACCTTTTACAATATTATTCAAAATTTCTAAAGGTCTTGTTTTAAATTTATTTGATGAACTCAAAGGTCACATGGCTAGTGTTCATTAAAAAGATCACTCTTTTGCATCTACTGTGATCTTGAAATCCAATCTTATTCTCAAAGCCTGTTTTTTATTCATAAAATCCATATATTAGATCATGGATATATGAGCTATGAAGGCAGGATATCAACATTGTGTGTAGTATGCCGTGCATAGACAACTGAGTTTGCAGAGGAATACGCAAGAACTCATACTGCTTTTCAGTACAGTGCCTAATTAGGGATTTTTTGAATACATGGATTTCGCGCTGGCAACAGTACAAGAAGCTCGTGTTGTTGCTCTAACAGAGTGCCGATCCTGGGTTTACAATACACACAGCCCTAGCAATGATTATGGGTAAGTTGCAAAGTTTGTTATTGTTGTAAAGCCTTAAAGTACTGATAACATTTGCAAATTCGATCTTATTTCAAGCCTCTCAGACTTTTGAAAAGCTTAAAGTTTAGAACTTCCTTCTAATGACTTTTCGTTTGTTTCGCATAACGTAGCAAGGAAACGGCCAAAGCCCACTGCGCCATTCACAGTACATGAAATCTATAGGCTACGTAGTTTCTGAAAACTTTAATAGTTCTGATATGTAACTGCAAACAAACAAGTTGTCTAATTTTGAAGTACAGTTTCTAACTTGGTTGTCGACAGAGTTTCTAACAAAGGCTAGCAACAAAACTGAAGCTGGTCCAGGCAGCGCTTATTCAATGTCACTGAAAACCCTTTTTAATCATGTTTCCTCTTTTCAACATTTTTATGGGGTTTCACTTCATTAAATTTTAGACATCAAACGTACTTTTATTGAATGTCGTATGTTGCAATTTTGACTGGACCTTCATGTCACTCTAAAGACGTAAAAATCGAATCTCCAAAATAGTAGTTATTCAGCGACCTCTCTAAAGAACGGAAACCAGTGAGACGAAATTACTGCCCGTTGTAGAGAAATGTCAGTTGCCTTGAGATTATTTGAACTGGGCTTTGCCCAAAGTAAGGAAATTTGTATCAAAATCGCTTACCCTTTATCGAGATGTGCACGTTAACGGAGGGCTATCTTAATGGAGTTAATATGCACCTTTAAATTTTCTACAAATAATGTAAAGATTGAAAAATGAATTTTCTAAATAATTGTTAAGGGAATTACATAAAAATAATTAACATGCAATACGGGAGAGCCAAATGGCTTAATGGCTGCTAGACAGATTTTGTTTTATATGAATTTGGTTTTATATGAGAAGCGATTACAGGCCAGCATCGCTTTGAAATTGTTCCAAGCCCTTAATTGCCATGAAAAAATCATTAGGCAGGGAAAAGATGAAAACAGAAAACGGCTACACATGCTAAGCTTGTATAATGTTTGTTGTTTATGAAAAAAAGAAATGTTTTTTATTAAATTCCTGTCAAATATATGATTAGTTTTTGCCTCGTTTGTTTTGTTTCTCTCTTTTAAAAATTTCAGAGCCACTATCGTTGCAGCAAAATAAATCCCAACTTGTTGCCAATCGCTTCATCCTTTTTCTTTCTTTAATCTTAGCATAAATTTCCTTATGATCCCAAGAATGTAACCGCGCTGTTGTTAAGATCGGTCCCAGCCATGCAGTTGCTTGTACTCGCGTCAGTGAATCAGCTGATTTGTCTTTTTGTTTGTATATGGTTTTCTGAAACTAAAGCGACATGTTTAATGTCTGGTCAGTTAATCTTTGAATTCTGAAGCTGATATGTGGTTTTGTTCTTTGTAAAGGGTGTACTTTGTGTATCCAAATATTTGTTAAATTCAATTTCAAAGCCTTGTGTTGTTTTTTTCACAGAAGGCAATACTTTCCAGCTTATATGAGGTGCGGCTGTTCAGATATGTTAAGATTTGATATGTGATACAAAAACATGAGATAAAAAGTATAATTTAACATGGGAACCTGCTTTTGACAAAGATCATTTAATGATTAAAAAGCGATTTAAAAGGATCATTGTCAATGACGATAAAATTGTGATAAAATTGGCTAGCCGAATGACTAAAATCCAGAATAAAGAAAGAAAAATTTTTTTGTAAACCAAAATGGTAATTAGGTAAGGTTAGCAAATAATTTGCTCAAATCTAAAAGCCATAAGAAGAAACTCTGGCACAACTTATTGCTCTTTGATGTGCTTCATGACGTTCTGTTTCCGAGCAGTTTTGAGGAGACGTACAAAAGAACGTCTTTTAAGTGGTGAGGCAGCATTACCTCCTGGAGTCAGAGACCACGCGCATGGAACGAAGTTATTATTACGCGTGTTCTTTGACCCCTGGACGGACGGTTGCCTCGCTCATTTGAATGTTTTCTCGCGCTCGTCTCCCCAACAGCAATGGCTACAGTAATTTTTAGACCTAGCATATGCCGTTATCCTAGAACAGTTATGTTTTATACTCTTATGCGTGCGATTGCACTATATAGTTTTGGTGTAACATCAATAGAAAATCATCTTCTTGTCGAGCATTTGCTTTTTGAAATTCCATGGCACAACCTTTCTTCCATTATCTTTATCTTCGATAAAGGGGATACTAGCAAGGAGCAGCTTGGGTGCTGCTAGCCTCCCTCACCCAAAAGTTTGTTAGAATCGAAGAGATTCCTACCCTAATCCTCGTATCTTTTTCCCACCACCGAAAACTACTTCCAGTGTCTCTTCTTTCTTGAAAATATTCCAGTTTTCCAATTTCATATACATGGTCTCATCTAGGTTAACTTATGATTATAGCATTTCCATTTTTGCGTTTATTTAATTTAGTTGTTTTCTGTCGGCAATGATAAGTTCTTTGCAGCTATAACTAAAAGCTATAAGCTTATTAGCTCCAACATCTAAACATCTAATTAACAATTTCAACATTGAAATAAAAATAAACAATTAAATACAATAATAAAACATAAGTTACAATTATTCTTTGAAACTTATTACAAATAGCCAAGATTACGTTAATGGATCGCATTAATTTTTTCAAGGTTTCACTGACAGCTTTTCATTTTCAAAGGTATTAAAGAAAATAAAAGGATATATCAAGCACTTTCTAAATATAGACAGTACAGAGCCTGCGCAGCATTGTAACTGTGCACGTGAAGTTTGATGATTTGTTTGCACGAGCTCGTAGAGGTCGATTTGAGCAAAAAGGAATAAAAGGTGATTTTTTCTAAAAACTCCTTCACTTTTATTGGATATTTGTGAAGTGATATAATCTACAGTAAAAGTGACCACGTGAAATGGTAGATGGACACTTGTGATTTGTTGATGTTTGATTGACAGCTCGAGCTTGCTGGCTCGGAGCCACTTAAATTCCCTTTAGACACTTTAATTCTGCTCGGAGCTCGAAGCCACTTAAATTCTGCTTCAATTCCCTTTAATGTTGAGATGTGAAGAAGTTAGAACAACGCATTGGCTCGAAAAAAGCAAAACGATAGTTTTATATTAACTTCAACGGCCTACACACATAACTGTAATACTGTGATATGAGACTCTATATAAACATGGGTCACATGAACTAATTTTCCTGCGCATAGTCTATTAGGTATCAGCCTCCTAAACAACGTTTAGCCAACAAGAAACTTTGATCCTAGAAACGAAGACAGCCAAAAATTTCTTTAAGCTATGCTTCCTGAAAAGTATTATATGATCGTTATGCATTTTGCATAAAGAGTACTTCATGTGGATGTGAACCTTGGCTGGTTTTAGCCTTCATTTGATGTTGAATGACATGTGTGATAGTTGTTTTGATTGGTAGCATACAAATGTTAGCCTTGGATTCTCAACGAATTCTATGATTCTGTTGCCGGAATTCTGTTGCAAAGGCACCGTGTTTCGACTGCAAGAAGAAATCTCAACTTTTGTATTGCCAACAAACGAAGAGTACTGGTGCTTCTATTGTTTCAAGATTTCAAAAAGTCATTTCAATTTCATTTCTTGCTTCAAACAATGCTTGAGAGTGTCGAGTCAGGTGCAGGATGTGCTTAACTTCAGGATTCATCGCAAAAAGCCATAATAAATGCCGAACTCTGACTGCAAAGGAGAATGTTAAACAGAACTCCAGCTATTGATCGCTTAAGAAGATATGTTTCAAGGTAGGTGCTCTACAATGATGAAAATGTGTTTTTGTGCACCTAGTGTCAGCTAAAAATGTGTTTTTGGGGATCCTGCATGGTTGTCTGTTTGTACTTCGAATGTTTACAAAGACTGAAAAGCGATATGTGGTTATTTGCCTTTTGTGATGGTCAATCGGCATTTTGTGGCGAGCTGTAAAATAATGCATGATTTCAGCAGTGTTTTGCACATTATTTTGTCTAACTTTAAAAACTTCGAGATAGCATTGTCTGATTTTGATAACAAACCTGACGGATCAAACTTTAATTCCAAGATCAACTGGAAATCTGTCAAATTTCCTGCATTTGTTAATCGCTTTCACGTAGATATTTCGTTAACTTTTTTCAAATGGGTTGTTGTGAATGCCGTGCTCTCTAATTAGTTTTGGCTGAACCGGTTTTAATTTCCACATTTCTTTAAGGTTTTGGAGATACGCATCATTTCCAAAACGAAGATAACTTATAATCGTTAGCGTTCTTTTTGTTAAATCGGCAACAAGAAGCTAAAAAAAACATGAGAATTGAATCTTTGAAAGTACGTAATGCTTTATAAAACTGGATTCTGTGCACTGCAGAGGTACCAGCTTGGAATTTCATACGTCAGCTGTTTGTAGTGTAATAGTGCTCCATCCAAGTAAGGGCTAGAACCATAATACGAAAATAACTGTTTTGGAAGTGTTTATTTATATTATCTAAAACTTTTTCATCACATAAACGCCAGTTCCATGGCATTAACATGTGAGGCATTTTTTACAAAGGCCCCAATACTCAAAATTACTTTCATTCAAGGACGACAGAGGAAACGTTGAAGAAAGCAGACATTTCCGAGTCACTGATTCGCTTCTCGGCTCCTTTTTTCAACCTCTGCGCTTAGAATTGTCTAGGTATTATATTCGGGGTATTATTATTTAGAAAGCACCTTGCGACTCGTGCAAAATCTGTCAAGGAGAAAATGATTCTAGGACTAGCTTAAGAAGTTTCTCCAAATAGTCATTGATTGTGGTATTTTTAATTACTTTCGAACGTAATAATTTATCAAACCTGTTGCAATTTTTTCCCTCATTAATAAGTTAATAAGCGCAAAAGATTGAACTTGAGTATTTATCAAAAATAAAACTTGATTGCAATTTCTTATATATGAAGCTTTGGCAATCAAAAACCTGCCTAGAAATTATGATGCTGGTACCTCTATTTAAATGACAAAAGCGGTTTCCCTCATGTACTGGAAATAATGCAAAATGTTTATTTTAAGGCGAGAAAATAGAATTACCGATCTTTGTTGTAAAGAAATGGTGAATGCTACATTTCGGAACAGTGTTGGAACTAGAATCAACAATGAATTATTCATTTATTCTATAAAACATTTATTTAGCAGTGATCTAAATGCTGTGCCGAGCAAATTAAAGGCACAGCTTTCGGCTGGTGATCGGTTTGTTAACTAAGAGAAGAAAATTCAGGAGAAACCAAAACCGGTGTTTAGCTTTCTCATTTATAAAAACAATTCATCATTGTAGTTTGCAGTTTCGAGTTTACCTGTATGTTGTACTGTGCTCGATTCCGTATAGACAGTTCGCCACGGTGTGTAATCAGTACAGTTCTCAGTTAGCACTTAGAGTTAATTTTCTATACGGTTTTTAAGCAAGGGCTTGTCTGGTGCACCTGATAATCCAGTTAGACGCTAAGCTTTGATTCCTTACCAAAACATTCCAGTTTCGCCATATCAACTCGGTTTGTTTTTGAAAATGATGCTTTGCTAGTAACATCGCGCCTGTACATAGAGTACATTTACAAAGATTCGAATTAGATGAGGACTGGGATTTAGCTCTTTTAGGCTGAAGATCCTCGTTACCGAATGTTGTTCTTAATTATGCTGGAAACGTGAGAGGTGTGCCTAGACCATGTCGTACACCTGTCAAGCCAGCAACGATTCTATACATTTGTGAATACCTTGCCAAACGAGTTTGATGAATCAATGTATAAGAAAGCGACAAAGAATGAGGCCATCCTCAGAGGAGACTGAGAGACCAATGAAAACTGAGATCAGCAAATATACAAAGAGCAATGGAAAGAATTTATGAACAGATTATAGACTTATTACTTTGGTTTGAAGAGCTCAAAATAGATGAAGGCACTCAATTGAAGATCAAAGGTTTGGTGCTGCATTGAAGGAAAATGAAAATTATGCAGAGAACTTATATGCAAGAAAAGAGCATTTTAAAATTTCTGTGCTTTATTTTTAGAAAAACGGGGCACAGACCTTTTAGTAAGGAATGCTACTTTTGCCAAAAGAACATCATAGCAGCTTGTGTAATGGAGAAGAAAAATACCCTGTGCCAAGGGTTATTCACAGTCCCTTGATGTTCACTGCCTCAAATAATGCATGTTGCATCAAATGAGGAAGCATCGTTGGCATGTTTAAACACAGGCTCGGGGAGAAAATTTATATCAGCTGAGGCCAACAAGATGTTTGAACTGCATGTCTGGCAGAAAACATAGAATGCTATGCCTCTTGATTGAGCAAAGTGGCTAGCACTACGATTGCGTGTACATAATAATTGTAAGGCGCTAGAAAACAGAGTACGAAATGAGATATAGTCACTGTAGAAAACCTTTAAGATTTCGTTACTTGGAAAGGCTGAAAACTGCGTATGATCAATCTCATTTCTTGGCACCCTCAAGGAAGTATACAATTCAACTAATTCTTAGAGACAATTTCTATTCTTAAGTGAAAAGGGCAAGGGTGCGTTGAAAGGCAAACCAAGCTATTAAGCCATTAATTGACAAGGCAGCTTTTGGTTTCATGAGTTATTTGGATGACTTTTCCACACAACCAAATCAAGTTTACCAAAGACACCGTTGACTATAGAAACTGTATTGTTTTGATGTGTTATGGCCTCAAGACAGAGGTCAAAATGACCAGCTTCATGTGTGGAGAAAATGTTATGAAAATTTTGTAGAAAGGAGGATAGCAGATATGAAGTTTATGTACAATAAGTACCTGGAGCCAAATTAACCAAAACAGATGATTTCAAAGCAAAAAGAGACTGCAAAACGTATGCAAAACGTAGACTAAGATTTAGTAATTGCAGAACTGACAATTGGCCAAGAAAATGCGGTGTCTCTGTTGGCAACCCTTCAAAAATTTAGTGAAAGTGTACTATGATAATCTTGAGCATGCTCGGTACAGCACCCACAAGAGTTGCCCTGTAGTGAGTTAAATCAGCTGATAAATCCGTCGTCTAATGAATGCACGTAGCATGTCAATTCAGTCCCATAGTATGTCTAGAATCTTAGGGTATTCTCCATTCTGAGAAATCTGACCTTCCTTTTTCTGAGCTGACTTCAAATATACATCAAACCAAATGAAAATCATGCAAGCTAACATTAGAAAGACATCTAGATAACGCCTAAATGCCTTTAAACTAACAAGTATAGATTTATCTGTAACATTGACAAAGAATAAAACAACATTTGCTATTCATTTTAGCTTTCTTCAAGCAACCACTTTAATATTTTCTCTTCTCAGTTTTCACTGCGATTAGTCAAAGAACGTAGTTATTGACAGATTGTCCTTAAAAAGCTAGTTGATTATGAAAACAAAGGTTGTGTATTAGGTATTGACGTCAGTATTTTCAACGCTTATAGAGAGGAACAATAAGAGGTCAGTAGTTTAGGTAGATAAATAACGAGGACTCTTCTAGAATATATATTCACATACGTTGTTAAAATTCGTTAAACTTAGAGAGAGAACTTTCTAGACCCTAAGCAGTGAATATATAAAAAAGAGCCAACTGAACGGCCAGAGAGTCAGCTAGAGAGCGAATTAGCTAGCATTAGGAGTAAGTGACCGTTGTGGAAGAAAGCTGTCCGTGCTTTGTTGATTAATTTATATCATCTTACGGTAAACGCATCTATTTATTTTTCTGGAATGGAAAAGAAATTTCCGACAACTTCTTGATTTTTTTTATTGATGATCTTTTCAAACAAACTTTAAAGCATGATTTTGTAAATAGGCAATTTTTGTGGTACATATTAAAGTTAGACGCATTAATACGAGTTATATTGGATTAAAGTGAAGTAGGTTGAGAACAAACAAAAGGGAATGGTCGCCTTAGGAGATAAAAGCTGCCTTGGGCAAATTTTGATTAAAAGATTGGCTTTGATTGTGGACAAGCTGTAAGTTACTGGTTATTCTTATCGAAAGGATCTCTCCAAAATTTCTCTGCAATTATTGGGTTTGATCTATTTAATGGCTGAGTTCAGACTGGCTTGTAACGTATTATAACAGCAGAAAATAATATAATATAGAGCCAGATGAAGTCGTAATTCATGTTGTTTTGAAGATTGGTTTGAAAGTTCATTTCCAAACCTCTCCACGTTCTATTACAGCAAGAGATAAATAAAGCAAAATAATTTTCATTCACATTTCCGTCCCACACAATGTTTATATTGCTATATATTTTTCACATTTTATTGATTGACGCATTTATATTGTATTTTTAATTACTAATGCTTACAAATTATTTCAAATCATCAATCTATAATGAATAGGTAGCCTAAAATGACGTAGCATCATGAATTCAACTTCAAGCATTTCCATTCATCATTCCCTTGTCATGTGAATGCAATTCTTTCTTACATTACCGACGTTGTACTTTTTCAAATCTCTATGCCTTTTCATGATGGTGTATCACATATCATTGCTATCAAGCGAGTTTGAATAGCAACATACTCTGGATAACTTTCACATTGCATCTTAAAATTTATATCTGTTTCCTTGACAACAAACAAGCGAAGTGTTAAATAACCTATTCTCAGACAATACATTTTCTCGTCAGTTTCATATTGCATTCATCTGCAAGGCACCATTCGTCATTGCATGATATCAAGCATCAAACTCGTGAAAAATACCACATTAAACCAGCGAATGAGTCAGAGAAAATGGAATTAAATTACAAGAAGCTCTAGAATTGTAAATATAAAGGACATCTGCTCCAAAATTCTTTTAATCAATAGGTTTTAATTTTCAAACTAATTCTTAGTGGTAGTTCGAAGCATTATTAATTTATGCATTAATGCTGCGTTAACCCGGGGGGACACTTAATTGCCTTAACAGGCCATCTTCTCGTTGTTTATGTATTTTTTCACAAAAAAGTTCAAGGATTATCTATTTCATTAGAAATGTGAGCATATATGTGAAACAAAAGCTCGATGTTAAGCTTTAGTTTTCAGATCATCAAGCGTGACAGAACTCTTATAGGTAATATTCTACTATATATCATATTGTATACTTATTTTTTATAAACTAATGTTAAAAGCTACCATTATCGACTATACTAAACAAAACCAAACGAAAATGCTTAATATTACAATACTGAATTACTACAATACTGCTATGAAACGATGCTACAGCTATATTGCAATGATATGGAACGAGACAAGATGATACACAAAGAGTGTCTGCAGGCTCTTCCCTGCAGCCAATAGAGCCTCTATAAGTAAAGTCTGTTTTAAGTGATTGTGAATATAGTTATTGGAATTTATGCGATCTATTTCATGCCATCGCACCCAGGAATTTGATAAAATTTGGTTCCACGATAGCATCAAATTATTCACCAGTCTACACAGGCAAACAAGCGAGCTTTATTTAGAGAAAGGCTTTTGATACAACTTATTCTTTTGTAAAGAAAAAAATATTTTCTACCTCTCTCTGTATGTCTAGGCAACGGGATATTCTTGAAAATATATAAACATGATTATTTGCGTAAAAAAAAGAACTAAGGATATTAAACAGCATACAGTTAGTCTATTCAATGCCCAATCGAGGTAGACCTTCATGTTCTTTCTCTCTTTCCAATTTTTGTGGAAAAGCTGTTGTTACAAGTTTTTGAAAAAAATTTCAAAAATATTGCAAATGAATGTACAACCAGTTTCAAAAGTGATAAAGGCATTTATTAAGACAGTAAGATTGCTCTAGACGTACATCCTTCATATCTATAATGCATGTTTTAATAAAATTATGTTACATAACTTGAGACATCTGTTTCCTATTTAACATGTCACGACATTACCTTGAAGAAAATTGAGTTCGCTCACCATAGAATTTAGATAAATTGCAAGAAATATTGCTTTTTTTAAAAGGTGTAAAACAAAATTTTATAGTAATTTACGGGTCTGCATCATAGAGGCAGCAAGCAGTTTTCGGCCTAGAAAATCTGCATAAACTTCAAATGCAGAATAATTTGTCGACAGCTAGAATAGCAAAGTCATATTTAAATGGTAACTGAATATACGAGTAGATTTTAAAGCAATAAAAATTACATTATTATGCTCTTCTAACGCTAATTTCACTTAATACTTATGAAACTTTTTTTTGTTATTTTCATTTCATTTTCCTGAAGACATACAACGTTGACTTGATGACGGATAAAATACTTTCCTCTAAAAGTACAAATAGTGCTTTAAAACATAGAAAGTTGCCTAGGAATGACAAAACTATGACATTTTGCACACATTTCTCGTTAATTCTCAGAATACGTTGACTGTAGGATGTAAGCATAGGTTGGTCCCCCAGTTTAAGTGATTATCCTTTTGAAATGAATATTCAAACGAAATCCATAATGCATTGGCTTTTTGCAGCCCCTCCTAACGCATGTACTACAAAGAAGAGGATGTATGCAGAGTCAACTCAACAATCGAGATGATGTTAAGTAAATGAATATAGTCCACATTATGAGAAATGCTGACCAGTACAGACATCAGTCGGATAACTTGAAGTGTAAACATAACTGAAAGCTGCTCAAGAATAATAACGGTAAGATTTCTATTTTTCAATATTTATAGCCTTTCAATTTTTATCTGTTCACTGAAGAAAAGTTTTGGAAACAATATATTTTTGGTATATCATTGATCGACTAAAAACTTTACATTAATCTTTTAAAGGAGAAGCATCATTCAACATTATGTTAAGATGATAAAAGAAAGCAATCATGATCAATTGAAACATATAAGACAGCCTTTCTTTACTGCTGGGCTTAACCTATTGCCTTTTACATGTTTCTTAAATATTTGTGCCTATTAAGATACTTATTGTTTTACCAGTCTGTCATACGGTGCTTAATTCTGCATAGGCAGAGCTTTACTTGCTTTGATGTACAATTGCCTGATGACTGCGTTAATCGTGAAACTCAGAGTTCTAACTTAGAAATGTCCTGTAATACATACCAAAACTAGTTATTAGCGTATAAAATGCATTTTTAAGCATTTCACAAGTTCAATTCGAGTAACTGCAAAAAGCATATCACGTAAGTATTAATAGAAAGTTGAGACTATCTACTCAAAGGCTAACTTTAGTTGATTTCTTCATACACAAATATGCGAGATAAATCTACAGAATGAGGAACCTAGGAGATCAGCTAGTCAAAAGTTGATTGCTTTATACACAAATACACCCATACAGAATACATCATAGCTTTTCGATATTAGGCTATGATTAAATTTTATCTGCAAAGGGATTGCCTTTCGTACAATTATGCACAAAATGAAGACAGTGTTATAGTAAGAGAAAAGCATGCTACAAATATTTTGCTGTTAGTGCATCGCTAAAGCTAATAGATAATACAATACTTTCGAATATAAACAGATTGTTGTTAAGTTTCATAATCTCCTAGGTTTCTTCAGAATATGAAGTTAAACTAGAATTGAGATGATTTAATTGACGCCTAATAAAGGGCCTAGAACTTTAATGATAAGGTTGTGCTCTACAGTACGTTCACGTTATTTTGCACGGTAACATAAACAGTTAGGAAAAAACATGCTATTTAAGCTTAGTGAAAATAGAGATTTTGAAACCAACCGAGACAAAAGTAAACTGTTTTCCTGGATTTTTTCAAAACATGAGGTTGAAAGTAGAGTTAGGAATATTAAAATGTTACCTAATTAACTGCCTACTCAAAGAATACTGAGAATGACTACCTGTTTACGTAGCTTTTTTCGGTTTGTAAAATGGTAGTATACACTGTAATAGCTGTTTATGATTTAACAAAGAATTTCACTAAAGTTCCATAAAAACATTATTACATTTTTAGGTTATTTTGCATTGATTTTCAACAAGCTACTTCAGTGAAAGACTATAAAATGTTTGCATCATCTACAAAATATCACTAGAAGCTCCACTTTGAGAGCTGCTTGAATTGCTACTCGTCGCAAAAATTTCAAAAATTATCTGCAAGGCGTTGGTTTTGTAATATTAAGGTAATATGTAATATCTTGCTTTTCTTTGGATTTGCCCCTTTCCTCCCCTTTCTCTCAGAATTGTGACTCTGATTATCAGTGCAAAGGTGAGACTACAATATGCATCTGAATCGAAACTTCTACTGAAATATTCAAAGGATGTAGAAATTGAAAAATTCAATTACAGGCTTTACAATTTTGCTATCGCGAAAAGCAATACTTTCAGAAGGCATTCATAGAATTAAAAAAAAAACGAATCCTATCAATAAAACTCTAAATATACAGATATGAAATTTCAATTATTTACTATCCTTTTCCGTTTTTCGCTTTTTTGTTCTATTTTTTCTTTCTTTAATTAAAATATCCTTATCTTCTAACAAATCAAATAAACCAAATCTTCTGTGGATTTCCTTTACATATACACTATATGATTTCACTACAAATTTTCAAGCTACGCTACTTTTCAAAATTTCTGTATAACTTTACGATACTACCTTGACGATACCACGTGGCTTTTGCCCGTATACATTCAATAAGAATACCAGATGCATGGCGTACAATGTAATGTTACAATTTGATTTGAACTTGTATCAAATATTATGAAGAAAGAGCATTGATGTAGTTTCGAGCATAGCCGAGACTTATTCATGACAATTTCAAATACTGCATTAAGTGATGGACTCAGTTTTCTATGTTGCTATCAGAGGGTAGTAATGCCTTCTAGAAAATGATTGCCCCCCCCCTGCAATTTTTTTGCAAAACAATAGAGCTTTTTTCGAAATCTTTTTTACGGGTGCAAAATTGTTCCTTGCCCCCTTCACTTTCCAACCTGTGTCGGAGCCCATGTGATTGGATGCCAGCAGTTCTCTTGCAACTCTTTCTTAGCCGTTTTCCGTTGAGCTTATATAATGATATTTTTACTCATATAGGCAAAGAGCGAAACATTAATCGTAAGGATCTGATTGAATGTGCTGAAAATTATACTATAAAAGCCCAATTTGACCTTATGGGGTGGCGTTAATTACCGAGGCACTAAAGCGAAGCTTGTTAGAAAGAGTAGCTTATTAGGTGGGCTGAAAAGTGCCTTTATGTTACTTAATAAGCAAGCAGTTCCCAGAAAGGTGTCCCTATCAATAGCTGGCACTTTATCACAATGTACTGACGTACCTTTTCAGCAAAAAGAATTATGCAGCATGCTATTTTGCAGCTTTTCATGTTTGAATATATTTTAAATACAGTTTTCTTTGATAACCAAACACAGAAACTTTCCGATTTGAAGGCTTTGCTCTTCTAGAATGAGCATCGACTGCTACCTACTGTAATCCTATCAGCAGTAAAACTGCTTGTTTCCTTTAGAAATAACTCCTCACAATTGCGAATGTAATCTGCTAATATGCGTTACTTCTTTTCAAATACTTTGTCCAAGAATTCTAAGCTTGTCAATGAAACTTTAACCGAAGTCACCACAATTCAGAAGATTAAAGTTTTTTCTAATAAAGTACATTCTCACAAATTCTAATTTAGTAACCGACAAAATCATAGTTGGAAAATGTTTGTAGTAGGTTGATATATTAAGCTATCATCTGATAATCTGACTCGGTACACTGAAGTCTTGTACCATGAAACAGATGTACGCATCTCCAGACATACACAGGGAGACCAGAGCACGTATTGGGGAAAAGGAGGGTGTGGCTCTAGACAAATTGCCAATTTTTCATAGTAGTTTCTCGACAATAATCTTTGATGTCACAACATAGATATCATACTTCAACGAAAAACTGAGGGGATTACAGCTACCCCAAAGCCACCACCCCCCCTCCCGGCTCCAGCGTGCCTGATACAATATGCCAACAAAATATAACACTTTGCATGCATATATGCACACATATATTGAAATAACACAAGGTCAGCAGATGAAACCGGTATAAAACCTGAAAGCTCTTTAAACATATCAGTAGGTTTTCATTAAACCAAGTTGATTAGTGTATAATCATATTGATTTGTCATTTACAACATACTATGTCAGAATTCACCTGCTCCTTAATCACATCTTTGAACTTTCTTTGTCTCTACCAGAATGTAAGTGCATGAAACTTAAATATTCTTTTGTAATTATTGATTTAAGAAGGAAAACCACCTGTTTTTGAATTAATTTATTGAACCTCAATTCTGTTTGCCTTGATTACAAAGATGTCTTTTGTGATTTCAAAATATCATATGTTTATGCTGCATCTTTTTCTAATTGAAACGATAAATCATAAAAGACTGTAATTTAAAAGCTCACATAATAACTGCCAAAGCCTTACGTAAATTTAGGTGTGCCAATTTCCCTTCTTAACCTAAACTTCCTCCAAAAAAGATACATTGGAAGGATGAAATGCTAGTTGGGATCTGGGCTCTACGCTGAAAAAGAAGATAGATGGATGAAATCGGCAACAGACTAGATAGAAAATTACTTAGGTTAAAAAGGGAAATTAGCACACCTAAATTTACGTAAGGCTTTGGCAGTTATTATGTGAGCTTTTAAATTACATGTTTTTATGTATTTAAGTTATTATGTGACCTTTATGTTCGATCCTGTAAGAGCTAGATACCAATAATTACACACATACATTGTATAGATGGAAATAACTCTCATAGATGGAAATGGCATGTATTACTACACCTCTATATTCAAGAAACATGATCACATCAGCAGTTTGTTAGTGTTTGTAGCCCAATTAGAGACACGAGTCTGCACATCAAAGTATCTGGAAGCTAGAATATTGTCTAAAAATTATTTCTTCAGCATATACTATGTTGTGTTTGCTGATATACAAGAACCAACTGCTTTTCTGTAACAATCAATAAACGGAATGATTATACATCAAAGATTAAGTGCAGCAATGCAGCTGAAACTGTCTCATCAAATGTATGCAGGAGCATTTCAAACCGTGTGATAATAGGCATAATGGCAGTGGGCCATTTGGTCGGCATAATGGCAGTGGGCCATATGGTCGGCATAATGGCAGTGTAACATAGGTCGCTGATTTCAGGTCTATGTATTCAGGACCATTCTTTACATATGGCTCACTGATGTTTCTGTGACATTCGCTATAGGTTGGCATCTCTCATAATCTCTATCGGTAGGGAACTGAAGTTTAAGAAACAGTCTTTCCCGCTTGTCTACAATAATAGTAATAATAATAATAATGTAACTCGCTAAATCTCCGTTTCGGAGCAGTTACGATAGCACAAAAACCGAATTGCCAGGAAAGACGTCATGTGCAGTATAGTACCACAGGCTAATTTTCACTTAGGTTTGAAAAAGTTCAACCAATCTCTCGATTTCCATCAGGCCTTTTGCTTTGCTTTTTAGAATTTGTTCCATTCTTGGAAGGAGTCTCTTGAATTTTTCGCATTGCCATAAATGTTCTAAGTTTTCTTCATGTAATCCACACCTTCTGCAACCTATATTATCATACTTTTCTTTGTAATTAGCTTTTAAATCGGTCATGTTTAGTTTCAATCTTAGTAACGTTGGCCTCTTTTTATGTTTTATATATTCTTTTATTCCAAAATTGCCTTTCTTAATGAACCTCATCTTTGTTTTATCGCTATTCTTAACTTGCTGCTCTATCTTCTTTATGGTTTTGCTTTTTACTATTTTTTTCCAATCTTATGTAGATATACAATTCAAGCCACACTATTAACAGATTTTACGATATGCTAAATTAAACTCTTAATCATGGCTTTGTGATCATCCCAGAATCAATTCAAGTTCTGAAGTACTGATATTATGCTGGCAAATACCAATTAATGAGGATTATTTTCTTCAAAACAGTTGTCTTCAAGTTTTGCTGTTTAATGAGCAATTATTCAAACATTTTAAGCTCTGATGAATAATGCTGCACATAAAAGTATTTCTTATCTATTCTGTTCAAGAGAGTGTATCTACTCGGGGATATAATTTGCTTTTAGATAATAGTAACGAGAGAGGAATTTCCAGTAAATTGATAGCTGTTTCCACTAATTGAATGTGCTGTTTTTACCATATCCTTAAGAAACTACTCACTATTGTATTTTTAATAATATTTCATAGGAATAAAGGAAAAACTGAGGGCTATAGAAAAATTGCACTGAGAAAAATAAAAGGAAAAATCTTAGCAGGTAAAGCTATCGCTGATACATAGAAAATAGCGTCTTTCTTATAAAGACTGTTTCAAGTTTGAAATCTCATTAAAATTTATGCCTTGAACCTCGAGGCTTGTGTTAACTCTGCTGTTGATGTAGAATCTAGCATTGAAGTGCTTTGTGGTGAAAATCTCGAATTCTTCTATGGGATTTAGACAGAAAAATATGAAATGAAAATAAGAGATCAAAAGAAAGAGCTCGTTTTCAAACACGGTCTCGGTTTGTTAAGCTTATGGGACGAGCTGATTTTTCTTCTGTGTGTTTTCATGCCGTGAGTTTGGAAATGAAGAGAATTTATTCTTCGGATAAGTTCATACTTGGATTAATATTGTTGTTGTAATTATGGTCGATGAATGAAATAGACATGCGATTAGTTAAAGCAATCAGAGGCTAAATCAAGCGATGGTTGGTCATTTTTATTGAGAGCATTACTTATTAATCATATTTCTACTGGCCAGCGTCATGAAAAATTTATCAGCTAGATTGTAAGCAATGGAAAATTCTGTCTTCTTTTGATCTCTTTTACTCGCCCACGCTAAAGAAACCTCAGTCAGCGGCGTATGTATCTTGAATATTAATTTCTAAAACTTCCACAGTCACCTTTAGAGGATTTAGTTCTTGCTTTGTGATCAAAGAGCTTCAGAATGGGTGTTTTTTTCCTTGAAACTGGATTTTTGGAGGCAAATTTGTAGGCTGTAGACTGCAGATTCCAATCAACATCGGTAAGTTGGTATTCAGGTGTGTTTAGATTAACAAGGCGTGGAGCTCGTTTAATTCAACGTGAATATGAAGTCAGTCATAAATATTTCTACCACAATTGCATCTATTAGAATACAATTATATTATCCGACTGTAACTTCGATGCGGTAATGCGAATGAAAACAATTTATCAGTTTTATTGTAACTTCAGTTTTCATAAATTTACAAATATTCACAGCACAAAGGGGGTCCATGTTGGATAAATAAAATTTTTGACAAGTTTAACTAACATTTTCGAATGGATTCCTTCTTGCTTTGATGCCAAAGGCTCCTAATAGTATTTATGAACAATTGATAAACGCAATTCCCTTTTAACATTGCCAAATACAGATGTATATTGTAGTTGAATGATCTTGCTGTTTCTTAAAACTTCTTGTCATTAACTTATATAGACAATTTATAGAGAATTTAGATAAAGACAATTTGTTTGAAGTATCAAAAAACTCAAAAGCTTTTAGAGGTATCAAAAATCTCCGTAGAGCTTTTAGAAACATCTGAACGAAAAACATTTTTGTAGTACAAGGAAAGTTTTCATGCTCTTATAATAAACGATGAAACCTTTAGGTTGACTGTGTTGCAGTCTTGAAAATTATCTAAATCCTTCAATTTATGCAATTGGTAAAAATATTGAATATTTAGTCTAGGCTACCAGCAATTTAATCAAAACATATCACTATTGCTAATGAGCTGACTGTGTTTTGTTTCCTGAAATAAATCCATGCCGAGTTTAACTTAGTTTTTAATGGGAGGGGCGATCATTCCAGTTTATATTCGGATTCTTCTAAATGAAAGAAATGTGTGCATATTAATTTGCATATCGTGTTTGTTTAAGGAAAATGTTTCAATGCTTCGAACCTCATACTCAATTCTATATTTTCTGATTGAGAATACATTTTACTACATTTTGCTGAAATTATTTTATCTGGTGAATTTTTCTTTGCTTTTGTAATCTGAATGAAAAGCATATCTTCCAAACTTATTGTATGGAATCTTAATTAAATTTTAAAGTTACAAAAGTACAAAATCTATTGCATTTCTATTGTAGTTCCAAACTTATAACTAACTTGCTATTCATATGGCAATTTAAATGTCAATTAAAGATGAAAACTCTTGAAGCTGCATTATGAAAAATCTTTTGGAAAACTAACCAAAATCCTGGCTTAAAGGTCTTCGTTTTCTGTGAGCGTAAGATAAGCTAGCTTTGCTCAGCTGTCAAAAAAAGCCTCGTGTTGCTTATACAAGATTATCATATCTTCCCACAATTTCATTAACAATAACGAGTACTAACTGCATCGTATTGTTGCAATTTTCACATCAAGGTCACTTATAATCCTGTTCAAAACTGCCATAATATGATTACAATGAAACTTAGTCATCCCCACAAGGACAGAAATTAAAAGAGAAATCTTCCCAGCTGAGTCTACAGTTCTGGTGAGTTAATACATGTGTTACCGTAAGCCGGTATATAATTGTAATGATTGCAAAATATAAATTTATAGAATCGTATTTTTAGCGTTTTCTATCATGCCTAAAGAAGGATGATGTCCCTTTAAAAACACTGTAGAGGTGGTTCTGGGGTTCCATCTCTATTATTAGCCCCTTAGTTTTATCTATGACCATGACAACAAACCAAAACTCAGATTTTGGGATAGTTGGAGGGTCATGGTAGCCAACCTTCTAATAGAAGATGGTACCTGATGATGATCATGCCTAAAGAAGTTCATTTAAATCTTGCACTTATTATTAATTTCCGTCATTGGTTTAATGGTAGAGACAGTGTGTTTGAAGAATTTGGAAATCCATCTCTGTAGTTGCTTATTTGTTTATTTTGAAAAGCTTTTATTTACAGTGCAAGGAAAGTGTTAAAAACTTTTCATGATATATGGTAAACAGTGGCCTGAATGTAGTTTTGTCCATCATTTTATTTGTTCAATTAAATCATTACTACCATTTTGAAGGACATCAGATATAGATTAAACCGTTCATCAAGAACAGCTGTCTATTTTCAAACAAAGCTGTCACTCCCAAATTTGAACAAATCATACGATTGCTTATTGTTTGGTGTGCTTGGTGAACATAAAAACTAATCTTTTTAGCATTATTTCTTGTAGGTAATGAAGCTAACAACAGTCGCATCAATTCTTCTGTCTTTTATCACAATTTCTGTGGCAATGGTGATTCCTGACTGCCCGGAATATTGCAACTGTTCCAGCAGCATCTCCAGATGTACCATAGACAATGTGACAATGGTTAATGATCGTAAAATGGCAAACATTCAAAATCTGTGAGTATCTTGTCGAAATTTCCAAGCTGCAATAAATGTACTATTACTGTAGTATTGAATAAGACATTCAGTTGAACAAAGAAGCAAGCAGAAGTTTTTGTTTTCTTAAACGAACAATTTAACTAGCCATGGCCTCCGTGAGTTTTGGCGGCCGATTCTTTCAATTAACGGAGCTTCAGTTTGCCATGATGTTACCTTTCGATGGAACCAAGCATATCATATTTATGCTAAACTGCATTCTAAATTGACTGCTTTCTTTAGATATAGCTGCTTAGACATATTGACGCTTAACTAAGATATGGTAGGTCTTAGGAGATTTAAAGTTGTAAAATAATTGATCGAGCAATTCTCTGCAAAGAATTTAGAGACCAATATTGGTTTAAGAATATGCGAGAAAGCTGGGACGCTTTTTGATCCTGAACAAACATAAGTTTTATGGCGATGCAAGCATTTTACTCCAAAGGGAAAAATCGTAGCTTTGTTTGCAGAGCTTATAGCCCATTTTAGCGCAAACATTACTCAGACATTGCAGAGAGTTAATCTATTGGCATTTGTCAATGCACTATTTGACGCAAATATACAAATTTGGTATTATGTTTGTTTGTGTTGTAATTTGAATTGCTTGACAAGCGATGAGTGCTCCATGAGAAAACAATATCTCAGGGTAAAGGAAAAATGTATTTAACAGGTCTGAAGCAGTAGAGAGTTTTTTAATATAGGTAAGCAGATAACGCATTTTTCCATATCTGCACAAAATGGTCACTTTGGCCTTAAAACATGTCCTGAAACATGCCTTCGATTTATGGGAATGGTGCCATTAGATTGTCTGTCTAGGCCTGAATGTTGAAATGTTGATAAAATATAGAATTATAAAATGCGACAACCTGCTTTAGAAGATTCATCAGGAGTAGGTTAGAGATACTTTCAAAAGGTAATGACTTCATTCTCTATTCATTACAAAGCTTAAAATGAAATTATTTGAATGATGATTTGACCAGTCATTTAAATACAATCAAGGGGTCAAATGACTTCTAGTTAAAGTGACGATGCCACAGGTAAATATACTTCAAAGTAAGGGAATATCGGGTTTCCTTTAAACTTCTGCGTATCAAACTTAGCATGTAAGTTAATAATTGCTTTGAGGTCTTTCTTATAACTTGACTTATTTTTTTAACCATGAATTTAATAAATCTTTCCTAGCCATTTTTCGATTGAAATCTCAATTGATGCAGTAAAAAGGATCATTTCCAAGATGCCAAAGCTACAATTTGTTTCACTAGTAACCAGCAGCGAGACGGACGATCTTCTAAGGGTTGTGCTTGCAAAATCCACTGCTACAAAACTTAAAATTGCAGATAACAATCAGACAATCTGCATGTATAGCAAATCCGCAAACAGCAGTGAAACCTGTACATGTGCGCAGGGTGCTATATTGCTATCCTCATTCTGGAAGAGAGGCCAGTGTATATGCAAAAGGTGCTATGTTGCTGATATACCTGAGATCGTTGCATTAAATTCTACTGATAATCTCAACTCAACCAACGTAACGTACAGTTTACGGCCTGAATTGAATAAAGTCTCAAAAAACAAGAAAAGCACTGAGTACAGCATTATACTCGGAACATTTAGCGTTGTAGCTTTGGTTGTTAACTTTGTAATATTGGCGCGAATGTGCTCCTGCAAACATCAATCAGTTTCGAAAATATTCGGCATGAGCCTGATGCTTTTCAACGTGCTTTTGGCAGAATACGGAATCGCCCTTGCTATATATATGACACAGGAAAAAGGAGTTTGGGGAAGGTCATTTTGTCAGGCGATGACTGCATTGAAGTTGTTTTCGATGTGTGCCATTATTTTTTCTTTGCTATGCCTGACGTTCCAGTCATCAATAAACCCGCCCGATGATAATTACAATTCACAAGACGTCAGATTCAAAGCTGTTGTCTATGTTCTTGAAGGATCTGTTCTTGCAGCAATGATTTGTATCTTATCTTGGACTAAGTTTGACGATTGGGACTACTCATGCCAGATTTTTGTTACAAGGAAGACAGCCGATGAGATTCTTGTCGTCACTGAGTATTGCTACCATGCCAGTCTGTTTCTACTTGCGATTCGTTACCCTTATAAAACCTTTCGCCAAAAGGAGCCATCGCCAAGCTACATCAAAATGAAAGAAGTCGTCGAAAGAGAGCACCCTATCTTCGTCATGACGCTGTTTACTTTTTTAAGTTGGTCCATACCATTCATTGTAACGATACCACAGTTGAATGTTACTAGTGAATTTTTGACATCGCTTGTCCGAAATTGCTCATTGATGTTTGGGGCCATTGTATTACCTATTTTGATTGTGATACGAAACAGTCGAGTTTGCTGTTCAAAACACAAAGCTTGTGGTGTGAATGATCCTCATGTGTGCCAATGCAAAGGTGAAAGTACCAATATGTGCTATGCCTGTGAGATGCAGCACCAAGACATGATCTCAAAGTGCGATATGTATAGCTTCGGTGATCGTCGTAAATCGCTGTCACTTGATGATCTTAAGTATGTTCTTGGTGTTTACAAAAAGGAGACCCATTGCAGCTTGAAGGTTCAGAGAAAGAAATTAATTTCTCGCAGTTATCCCATCATCAACATGGATACTATAGAGGAAGCTGAGTTGGAAAATATATCGGATATTGACCGACTTTTCTCCGCGTGCAAAGGAAAAAGCTTTGATTATTCTTTGGAGTCTTCTAATAGAGGTAAAAGAGCCTTGTCACGAGATAACAGTTTAAGTCTGCCAGTGTTGACGTCACCAAAGAAAAACATGCCTGCACGGAAGAAAATTCCTCTTCATGCAAAACTCTCTCATTCACCGTGCAAATCGGCCTTACCATCACCAGTAAAGCGCTCATTGCAGAAGAAGCGTGCTGCCAGTTTGGATACATCAAAAGTTGTCAGAATCACTCATAGCCCATGCTCTGATGCCAGTACTGTTTCGTCGCCGAGCAGAAGTGGAGACGAGTCGAAGCATCCTGACAATGAAAAGAGGAAGCAAAAGGTGAAACGAAAGCTGCTAGCGAAATCAAAGGAATCTGTGAAATCAAAAGATTCAATTAAATCGAAAGATTCAGCTAAATCTAGAGAGAATGGTAACGAAAAATTATCAAAAGAAAAAGGAGGAACTGATTCCTCTGATGTTACAACTCCTAGTCGTGAATCTAGGATACCTTCATTCATTCCTTTATCAGATGCTGACCCCACTACGAAAAAATCAGTTCCTAGAGTATCTAGCCAAAGCAACACAGCTAAAACTAAAGAGTCAAAAAGTTCTTGGCAGGCAGAGAAGAGTTCAGAGGAAGAGGATAAAGCATTATTAGGCGAGGATCCTGATCGGGTGCCGAGCCGAGGACCTACTTTTTTCTTTGTTGGCACTGACGATAATGAAAATATAGATGATGATAAAGAAGATGTTCTTAAGCCTTTAGTCGCAAAGGAGGAAAAGGAACCAGAGAAATTAGAGAAAAAGCCCAAACGCAAGGGCAAGAGGAAAAAGTCGGAGCAGAGAAGCCTGGAAGGGACACCAGCGCGTGAAAGTGCCCCACTTGGCTCACTTCACAGCTTAGAATGGGATCCGTCTTTTTCTCTTTCGGATTCATCATGTTCCTCTCCTATCGATGAATATGTTCCACCGTCACCAGCCCCACCACCCTCATCTTTTGCACTTCAGCGTCTAAAGGAAATGGGAGCAAAAGCCCCGGACTCGCCACAGGCCAGTATTGGCCGCAGCTCGAATTACAGCATGGACTGGGACCCAACTGGCGTGCAAATGAGACACAGCCTGGTTTCACCTTGCGAATGGGAACCATATTCGGTCGACGAAGCAATATCAAATCCAACGAGTCCAGATATAGCAGATTTACAAAAACACATAGAAGCGACTGTTCACACTGGAAGAGAGTTCATGTCTATTAGTCCAGATAAAAAACAAATTGGAAAGGCACCACTAGCTTCCGAAGAGATCTGATGGTAAAATTTGATACAACAGGCGTGAGACGTATCTCATGTTATTGACTACCCGTAAACTGGCACAAAGAAGCAACACTGCATTGAATCTTGAGGTGATTGTGATATAGAGAGCGAGAGAACTGTTGTTTCTAGGTTTGCAATTGTGCTACATATCTCTAAAGACACAAACACATCTATGTATATGAACTTTGAAAGATGTGTTAATAGATCATTTACGCGTTTCTTTCTCTATAAGAAACTTGTTTATAGGAAGCTTGTATTAAGATGGCCAAAAATTCAAGAAACTTTAGTACTAGGCTAAATAGTTAAGAAACTGTGAAGTTTCCATTTTTAAAAAATGACTCCAAAAATTTGTTGGTTTTGTTCATTTTTCTTGGAAAAGATAGCATCTTTTGGAATATGATCTGCATGGGACTTTTCGTGACGATATGTATTTATATTCTTCCAAAAATGCTCAACTTGAAAACAATTGAACAATTGTAAGTCCCGAAAATAAGAAACATACTAGGAAGCTTTTAGTACTCAAACACCAAAGTTTGGATGCTAAGTTAAGAAACTTTTGGTAGTTAGTGCTGATCCAGTTAGTTGCAAAGGTAATGTGTACCAAAAGACAAACGCGGAGAGTTTTGTTAAGAAGAAACGAGCAGGTTAAGACAGGAAACGAGTGTAGAAAACTAAGGGTATCGTTTATTATAAATTTTTAATTACCTCTTATGGAATTTCCAGGTATATGTTTTTGTATGCAGTTAGAGAAAAGCTTTAGCTTCTAAATTGTTTCTAAAACACCAATGAGTATTTCTTCAAATAGTTTGTGTTTGAGTTTGCTAGTTTACATAACGATAACCCTGACGAGTAGCAAAAGTCATACGAGAAAAATACGCTTGTTTGCCAGGTAGGCCAGATCGACACCCGTTGTGAAGAAAGCTGAGCGATATTTAATCAAGACATTACTACATGTTATCCATTAACACGTAAATCATATAGTGCTGTGTAAAGTAGAAGTTATATCTTTATTTATATTAGAATATTTTCCGTTAACAATGCTACTGTACTTTGTCGTCATTCCTTAAAACAATAGCTCAATGGATTGTAAGGATAGAATAAAGGTTAAATTCTATTTCACCTCTAAAGCAAGAAGAACTTTCTCCGCTTCTTCAATATTTACGTTGAAATATCAACCTTGAAATAAACTATTGAAAAGAGAAGTTTGCTCCCTACTTAATCTTGAAACATGATTGCCAAGTGATATACAACCAACAGTTGGCAATACTTTATAACAAGGGTTCTTTGCTTTGTACGTTGCAAGTTTCATGGAATTTTGGTCTTTTGGGAAAAGGGGGTTTTGAAATAAAATCTTTGCACAAAAATCAGATATTTTTCTAAGTCTATAGTCATCAAAATAGGACCGTGATGGCTAGGTAAGAAAAGCTAGTCTAATTTTGAGCTTTTAGCAGGCCTTTTTATGACACTTCTTTAATGAAACACAAAAGCAAACTCGGAAACAAAAATATAAAGGCCATTAACCAAGAAGTAAAACAAATCCTGCTTTTTTGACGCTTCCAATGATCTTAAAAAACAAGAAAAAACTTCGTTGATTTATTCAGTCTTATTATAATCAATGTTTTTATGAGGAAAAATGATCTTCTGGAACAAACGTAATTTTGGTCGAAAAACGACAATTTTTCAAAGCCTATAGCATTGCTTTTTCACGATGAAAGTGATGTCAAAAAACTCTACTTTTTTAAAGACAAGAAACCTTGAATTTGCTGGAAATAATAATAACACAGTTTAATTTGCCTTTTTATGGCAAAAAATTTGATATTTGAAAAAAAATATTTCTTGGTCCATACCGATAATTTTGCAAAGCCTAAAGCCTTGCTTTTATCACGACGAAAGTGTTGATGAAAAACTCCACGTTTTTCTAGCCAAACAAGATTGAATTGGTATTTAAAGATATATTACACAATTTGAATGGCCTTTTTATCAGGAAAAATTGAAGCTTTGAATATAAACTTTTTTAATTTTGCAAAGGCTATAGCCTTGCTTTTATCAAAACGAAAATGTTGATGAAAAAATCCGCTATTTCCTAGCGAAACAATCTTGATTTGGCTGGAAATATATATAAAACAATTTGAATACTCTTCTAATTAGGAAAAATTGGAGCTTTGAATAGATATTTTCTTGGTTAAAAACAGATAATTTTGCAAAGGCTATAGCCTTGCTTTTATGACGACGAAAGTGTTGATGAAAAACATAGCTATTTCTTAGGCAAAAAATCTTGATTTGGCTGGAAATATATATAAAACAATTTGAATGGTCTCCTTATCAGGAAAAACTTGAGCTATGAATATAAATTTTCTCAATTTTGCAAAGGCTATAGCCTTGCCTTTATCACGACGAAAGTGTTGATAAAAAACTCCGCCATTTCCTAGGCAAACAATTTTGATTTGGCTTGAAATATATATAAAACAATTTGAATGGCCTTCTTGTCAGGAAAAAATCGAAGCTTTGAATAGATATTTTCTTGGTCGAAAACAGATAATTTTGCAAAGGCTATAGCCTTGCCTTTATCACGACGAAAGTGTTGATGATAAACTCCGCTTTTTTTTAGGCAAACAATCTTGATTTGGCTGGAAATATATATAAAACAATTTGAATGGTCTTCTTATCAGGAAAAACTGGAGCTATGAATATAAATTTTCTCAATTTTACAAAGGCTATAGCCTTGCCTTTATCACAACGAAAGTGTTGATGAAAAACTTCGCTATTTCCTAGCCAAACAATCTTGATTTGGCTGGAAATATATATAAAACAATTCGAATGACCATTTTATCAGGAAAAATTGGAGCTTTGAATAGATATTTTCTTGGTCAAAAACAGATAATTTTGCAAAGGCTATAGCCTTGCTTTTACACGACGAAAGTGTTGATGAGAAACTCCGCTTTTTTTTAGGCAAACAATCTTGATTTGGCTGGAAATATATATAAAACAATTTGAATGGCCTTCTTGTCAGGAAAAAATTGAAGCTTTGAATAGATGTTTTCTTGGTCAAAACATATAATTTTGCATAGGCTATAGCCTTGCTTTTATCACGACGAAAGTGTTGATAAAAAACTCCGCTATTTCCTAGGAAAACAATTTTGATTTGGCTGGGAATATATATAAAACCATTTGAATGGCCTTTTTGTGAGGAAAAATTGAAGCTTTGAATATAAATTTTCCTAATTTTGCAAAGGCTATAGCTTTGCTTTTATCACGACGAATGTGTTGATGAGAAACTCCGCCTTTTTTTAGGCAAAGAATCTTGATTTGGCTGGAAATATATATAAAACAATTTGAACGGTCTTCTTATCAGGAAAAATTGAAGCTTTGAAAATAAATTTTCTTAATTTTGCAAAGGCTATAGCCTTGCTTTTATCACGACGACAGTGTTGATAAAAAACTCCGCTATTTCCTAGGCAAACAATTTTGATTTGGCTGAAAATATATATAAAACCATTTGAATGGCCTTCTTATCAGGAAAAATTGGAGCTTTGAATATAAATTTTCTTAATTTTGCAAAGGCTATAGCCTTGCTTTTATCACAACGACAGTGTTGATAAAAAACTCCGCTATTTCCTAGGCAAACAATTTTTATTTGGCTTGAAATATATATAAAACAATTTGAATGGCCTTTTTATGAGGAAAAATTGAAGCTTTGAATATAAATTTTCCTAATTTTGCAAAGGCTATAGCCTTGCTTTTATCACGACGACAGTGTTGATAAAAAACTCCGCTATTTCCTAGGCAAACAATTTTGATTTGGCTTGAAATATATATAAAACAATTTGAATGGTCTTCTTATCAGGAAAAACTGGAGCTATGAATATAAATTTTCTCAATTTTGCAAAGGCTATAGCCTTGCTTTTATCACGACGAAAGTGTTGATAAAAAACTCCGCTATTTCCCAGCCAAACAATCTTGATTTGGCTGGAAATATATATAAAACAATTTGAATGCCCTTCTTATCACGAAATATTGGAGCTTTGAATATAAATTTTCATAATTTTGTAAAGGCTATAGCCTTGTTCTCATCACGACGAACGTTTTGATAAAAACTCCGTTATTTCCTAGCCAAACAATCTTGATTTGGCTGGAAATATATATAAAACAATTTGAATGCCCTTCTTATCAGGAAAAATTGAAGCTTTGAATATAAATTTTCTTAATTTTACAAAGGCTATAGCCTTGCTTTTATCACGACGAAAGTGTTGATAAAAAACTCCGCTATTTCCTAGGCAAACAATCTTGATTTGGCTGGGAATATATATAAAACAATTTGAATGGTCTCCTTATCAGGAAAAACTGGAGCTATGAATATAAATTTTCTCAATTTTGCAAAGGCTATAGCCTTGCTTTTATCACGACGAAAGTTTTGATAAAAACTCTGCTATTTCTTAGCCAAACAATCTTGACTTTGCTGGAAATATATATAAAACAATTCCAATGGCCTTCTTATAAGGAAAAATTGGATCTTTGAATATAAATTTTCTTAATTTTACAAAGGCTATAGCCTTGCTTTTATCACGACGAAAGTGTTGATGAAAAACTTCGCTATTTCCTAGCTAAACAATCTTGATTTGGCTGGAAATATATATAAAACAATTCGAATGACCATTTTATCAGGAAAAATTGGAGCTTTGAATAGATATTTTCTTGGTCAAAAACAGATAATTTTGCAAAGGCTATAGCCTTGCTTTTACACGACGAAAGTGTTGATGAGAAACTCCGCTTTTTTTAGGCAAACAATCTTGATTTGGCTGGAAATATATATAAAACAATTTGAATGGCCTTCTTGTCAGGAAAAAATTGAAGCTTTGAATAGATATTTTCTTGGTCAAAAACAGATAATTTTGCAAAGGTTATGGCCTTGCTTTTACACGACGAAAGTGTTGATGAGAAACTCCGCTATTTCCTAGCCAAACAATCTTGATTTGGCTTGAAATATATATAAAACAATTTGAATGGCCTTCTTGTCAGGAAAAAATTGAAGCTTTGAATAGATATTTTCTTGGTCAAAAACAGATAATTTTACAAAGGCTATAGCCTTGCTTTCATCACGACGAAAGTGTTGATAAAAAACTCCGCTATTTCCCAGCCAAACAATTTTGATTTGGCTGGAAATATATATAAAACAATTTGAATGGTTTTCTTATCAGGAAAAACTGGAGCTATGAATATAAATTTTCTCAATTTTGCAAAGGCTATAGCCTTGCTTTTATCACGACGAAAGTGTTGATAAAAAACTCCGCTATTTCCCAGCCAAACAATCTTGATTTGGCTGGAAATATATATAAAACAATTTGAATGCCCTTCTTATCACGAAATATTGGAGCTTTGAATATAAATTTTCATAATTTTGTAAAGGCTATAGCCTTGTTCTCATCACGACGAACGTTTTGATAAAAACTCCGTTATTTCCTAGCCAAACAATCTTGATTTGGCTGGAAATATATATAAAACAATTTGAATGCCCTTCTTATCAGGAAAAATTGAAGCTTTGAATATAAATTTTCTTAATTTTACAAAGGCTATAGCCTTGCTTTTATCACGACGAAAGTGTTGATGAAAAACTTCGCTATTTCCTAGCCAAACAATCTTGATTTGGCTGGAAATATATATAAAACAATTCGAATGACCATTTTATCAGGAAAAATTGGAGCTTTGAATAGATATTTTCTTGGTCAAAAACAGATAATTTTGCAAAGGCTATAGCCTTGCTTTTACACGACGAAAGTGTTGATGAGAAACTCCGCTTTTTTTAGGCAAACAATCTTGATTTGGCTGGAAATATATATAAAACAATTTGAATGGCCTTCTTGTCAGGAAAAAATTGAAGCTTTGAATAGATATTTTCTTGGTCAAAAACAGATAATTTTGCAAAGGTTATGGCCTTGCTTTTACACGACGAAAGTGTTGATGAGAAACTCCGCTATTTCCTAGCCAAACAATCTTGATTTGGCTTGAAATATATATAAAACAATTTGAATGGCCTTCTTGTCAGGAAAAAATTGAAGCTTTGAATAGATATTTTCTTGGTCAAAAACAGATAATTTTACAAAGGCTATAGCCTTGCTTTTATCACGACGAAAGTGTTGATAAAAAACTCCGCTATTTCCCAGCCAAACAATTTTGATTTGGCTGGAAATATATATAAAACAATTTGAATGGTTTTCTTATCAGGAAAAACTGGAGCTATGAATATAAATTTTCTCAATTTTGCAAAGGCTATAGCCTTGCTTTTATCACGACGAAAGTTTTGATAAAAACTCTGCTATTTCTTAGCCAAACAATCTTTATTTGGCTGGAAATATATATAAAACAATTTGAATGGCCTTCTTATCAGGAAAAATTGAAGCTTTGAAACGATATTTTCTTGGTCAAAAACAGCTAATTTTGTAAAGCCTATAGCCTTTCTTTTATCACGATGAAAGTATTGATGAAAAAGTCCACTTTTTCCTAGCCAAACAGTTTTGCATTTGTTTGAAATATAAATGAGACCATTTAGTTGGCCTTTTTATGAGAAAAAATTGGAGCTTTGAAGAGAAACTTTCTTTGTCAATACCGATAATTTTGCGAAGCTTATAGCCTTGCTTTTATCACGAGGAAGGTGCTGATAAAAAACTTCCTTTTTCCTAGCCAAACAAGCATACATTGGCTGGAAATGTAGGAAATTTTCTCGATCAAAAATCAATAATTTTGAAAAGCCTATAGCCTTGCTTTTATCACGTCGAAAATGTTGATTAAAAACTCCACTTATCTGTAGCCAAACAAGCTTGAGGTGGTTTGAAACAGAAATAAGACCATTCAATTGGCCTTCTTTGAGGAAAAATTGGAGCTTTGACCATTAATTTTCTTGGTTGAAAGCCAAAAATTTACCAAGGCCTATAGCCTTCGTTCTTGCCGACAATGGTGATGTCAAAAAACTCCACTTTTCTCTAGCCAAACCTGCTTTAATTGGTTTGAATTTTAACTCAGGCATTTCTATTAGTCATTTTTTGCGGAAAAAATATTTTTTAACAGAATTTATGCTGGACTATGTTTTGAACTAAAACCGATACTCTTTGCAATCCTACAGGGTGGAAAAAGACTAAAGTTTGTTGAAATCTATTCTAATTCTTAATACGGTTTTGTGTAAAATCAAACAAAAAATACTGTATAGTACAAAATAAAGTTATTTTTTGGTAATCATTTCGGTAATCGGTAAAATGTGTAATCATTTGGTGATTAATTCGGAAAGTCAAAAAAGATAGCAATCCAGGCCTGAATAAAGATTTGAAAAATAACCATTAAGTTTTATTATCGACAATTTAAATTAATGAACAATAATTATTGAAGAAGTGAAAATTTACGAGAGACAGTATTCAAGTTACAAATTTGTTTCAAGACTTAAAAAATATTCATAAGAAAGCTAAATACTTCTGCAAAAATATCTAAAAACTTTTATCAATAGTGATTCTAACCAGATAAGAATAATGTTAAAATACCGTAAAAGATAAAATACCCTAATTACAATAAGTATTATGAGAAGTTTAGGGATTTACCAAAGATAGTTAAACGGTAATATTAATTAGCCTTTATACAATGGATTACAAACACAAGTGAATTCAAGTTCACCCTAAAAACAGTAATACTCTTGACAGTAATACAAGGGCAGAATCTAACGAGATTTTAGCCTTCATATGATATTTGGTAGACCAAATAGTATAATTAAATGGTTATATTCAATTCATTTATTTTATGGCTCAACATACAAGGTTCTCCTGAAAGTATTAATAGAAACGTATTTTAGCCAGTAAAATTTTCAAGGTTTATACTTGTTAAAAAGTCACAGTTGAGTTACCGTATGAAAAATGACTACAGCCAATTGAAGAAATATTTTACTTGCAAAGAAAGAGATGATATTGAACATTATTTTGAAATTAGCAAACTTGAGAGGAATTTACCGAAAATCGGACAATTTCAATCGGACAATCGGACGATTTTTCGAATGTAGGGAACCCAGCTTTTTCTGCAGGGAACTCTGCTACTGTGAGTCTTTTGTCTAACCAAGGGTAAGACTAAGACTAAATGACTCTTCGTGCTTCGTTATATTCTTCCGAATCCTATTCAGGGCTGAATTTCTCGAACGACAATAATAAAGGGCCTACCTCGTTAAATTCTTGCTTTGGATTACCAAGAGCATTCATATTCGTTGAAAAGTTTTATTTTTACCTAAGCGCAAACTAAACGTAGCATTACAAAAAAATTTCAAATTTTATCTAGTCTTGCAAATATGTCACTGTTTATAGTAACCATATACCTTCTATAAAAGTATTGATTATTTTTTCTTAACTGAATCGTGCAAGGCGGCATATTGTGTTCCGGATTTTAGTTACGGATCCAATAATATCATCAAAATTCTCTGATTGATACATGTATGTTCCACCACTGGAATAGTCTGTAAGCCTCTTACTCGTGACTTTATCATCAGCAGCAACAACAAAGAACTTCACGCCAATACGCTCATAAGCCAACCGTTTTAAAACAGCAGACAAGTGCTTAGTTGGGTCTGTCTCCTCCGCAGCTGTAACGAGAACGACAATCTTCCCACCTTGAAGAGGCTTTTCAGGGAAATATGTCACCACGTTGTCATAAGCATTTAGAATCGAATGTCCTTGCCCGTTTTCAAATTTAATGTTGCTCACAAGTGACTTGAGCTCTTCGATTTTGCGATTGGCTTGAAAAGGTATCGTTGCTTTGGCTTGCCCAGAAAATTCCATCAAACCAATACTTGTTGACTCAGGACTGAAGTATCCAGCAATGGCAGTGATAAAGTTCTTTGATTTTTCAAAACCATCGTATCCAATATTCTTTGAATTATCCAACAGGAAGAGGATGTTTGATCGCTGATAACAACCTAGAATTGATTGAATAAAACCCAATGGAAAAAGGTTCTTTGCTGCCAATTCTGTAATTAATGTCAAATCGGATGATGATTTGAACAACGTGGATCAAATATTTTGCCTGATTATTTGTTGTCTGCTCAAGAAACCAAATAATATCAGCCAGCTCTTACTGTTCTAGACGAACAGTGAATTTTAACGAGAAATGCTACCTTCAAAGTTCATTATGTTACCCACGTTTTAAGTAATGTTACAGAAAATTTGCTTATTTCTCAAATACTGGATGTTTTCGAAAGAAGAGAAGAGAGTTTTTATACAGAAGAAACCATTAAGATCGCTAATTTTCATTTGATGAAGTTCAGCTTTGTGTGTGCACGTTAAGTGAATATTCTGTGTATTTTGCCTGGTCGATTTTTTTGTGGAATATATCTGATTTAAGAGGCAAATTTTCCAAATCGTTCAGAATTTGTCAGTTGCATGTCAGAGGAGCTTACTTTTCATCATATTTTACTATGTTCCTCAAAAAAGGCAGAACAACACCAAAAACATTCCATTCTGAGAAAAGTGTAATATCCTCGACCTCATATTTTATGTTATAAAAACATACCTGCACATCGTGTAATATCGTTGATTTTGATGGAATATTTATCGTTTTTGCGCAAACTGAGTCGCTCGTCATCAACAACTACAAGCTTGACGCATCCTTTAAATGGGCTGTGAACTTGGACAGGATGCCTATAAATATTAGAAAGATCATGCATTAGTAAATGTGATTTATCTTTACCTTATCTTCATGTCGCCAACTGCTCAAAAGTCATTTCTAACTTGCTAGTCCTCATAAGGAATAAGCTTTTTTGGCAAACATTTGAAATATTTTTTGTACCTACACAGGAAAATGCAAGATGATTGTTGTACAAGTATTTTTATATGAAAATCGATGGGTGGCAATTTATTGCTCCACAAGTGTCCCTTACATAGGAGATCTTACAGAGAAAGGTTTTACTTCTTCTGGTAGTCAATTCCCAAACTTCTAAATAATGATTCTAGCAAACTTTCCTTGCAGAAACGCTAGGAAACTCCTAAATTCATCACAAAAATGAGGATCTACCCTAAACCAGCCGAGAACATGTCAGAAGCAACCGACTTTATCCAAGGCAAAGAGTGAAATAGAAATCTTAGACAAATCGCGGAATAGTGCACTCTAATAAATCTTCGTTCAAATAAGCCTTACCTCTTTCCTTTAATAAGGTTTTCTGCTTTACCAATAAGCATGACCGTATGCAAATTTGAGATAGTCTTTTGGCCAGGCGAAACTGCCCTGGATACTCTTCGACCGTTTATCAAGACTTGAACAATTTTGTTGTCTCTTGTCACATTAAGAAATACCCAGCTGTTCATTCTGATACGAAGTTCGCTTTTCGTCGTTATATTCCCATCACCCAAATCGTAGCTGCAAAGGGCAACATTTTGTTATAAAAAACTGTTCGGTAAATAGAAAGGAAGCTCAAATATTTTACACACAACTAGTAATCTTCCTCCACATGGAAGAAAAGAATATGAAGTATACAAGAAACCAATGAAGATGTTATTGGTAGTTAAAATTAAATCTCTTTGATCTCTTGATCATGGAATGATGATGTTTAATATTATGAGATGAGAAAAGGAATTAAAATCTGAAAAACAAAACAGAGCTGAGTTTATAGACAAAATCCATTAAGTTCAAGATTTAGATAAGATGCTATTAAGAATAAGATAAAATCAAATGCTTGTTTTTGAAGATAAAAAGACTTCTGCATGCAAAACATTATGATATCAAAAAGGCCCTCAAACTATTGTCTTCAATAATATTGTTATTGAACATGTGCAAGAAAATTGATTGAAATAGTAAATCAAGCTATATCCATTATTTGCAATAGGATTTACATGATCTGAACAGAATATGTCTAACAAAATGAATTCTGAGGACTTTTACATAGGACTAGATTTAATGCGAAGCTTGCACGTTAAAACGTTTACATCAGGGGTCGGCAACCCGCGGCCCGCAAGGTACTTTTGTGTGGCCCGGAAGGTCCCTGTTAACCTGTAAATAATGTGGCCCAACGCACGAGTGTCAGCTCGATATTGATTCAGTGATCTTAGATTCTTGCCTAGATTAGCATTCCTCGTTCACATTACTAGTCACTGGAACAAGCTGAACAAGAAGCTTCAAGGCCATTGTCAATTTGTGAATGTCATGTATGAACACGTCATGTTTCTGCTTATGCTACATCTTTGGAAAACTCAGCTGAATCAATGGAACTTGGTTCACTTTCCATCTTCAAATGGAGTTGATCGAGCTGCAGGGTACCAGTGAATTGAGAGAGAAATACAAGGAAACTCAGATAATCCCGTTTTATATGGAGTATCTCCATGGTGGATGATGCTTCATATCAAGGTCTGGTGCAGCATGCTAAGAAAGATGTGTTGCGTGTTTGGAAGTACTTCTCTCCTTTGCGAAAGTCTCTTCTCAAAGATGAAGCATGCGAAAAGTCGACTGCGATCTCGAATGACTGATCAGCACCTTGAAGGCACCTTGCGGCTGCCAACATCGACCATTCTGCGAAATGTTGAGAAGTTGGCCAAGGACGTGCAGCACCAAGTTGCCCATTAGCTTCTTGTAATACACTGAACAGTGAACATGTACTTTACATCTATGTTTGTATTTACGTACAGCTCCCACGTTACAGTACATTTACCAATAAATACATTTTTATTGATTAGATTAGTAGTCAGGTAGAATTGGTATATCTTAAAATTTTACTGTATTTTGAGTTGCGGCCCTCGTATGCATTTCAAAAATCAAATTTGGCCCCCTGTTTTATAAAGGTTGCCGACCCCTGGTTTACATGGTGCTAGCGATTTGATGTGTTTGCAGAAATATAACTAGATATGAATTGATATCATAAAGGAAAATAATACAACAATCAATAACTCCAGATACTGAATACAGACAGTACTTAAAGTAATACTATAAAACCATATTTGTATCTACCTTACGACAATGTGCCTATTTTCCAGTGCAGCCATGAAGAAGTCTCTTACACCCTTTGGTCCTTGGCTGTATATTAACATGCCGCTTTCTTTCTCTGCTCTGAACTCCATTGCGAATTTCATTGAACGCTTATTATCTTTCAATTGTTGGTAGCTGACGTACGAAGTCTTCCCATTGAAATACGCAGGAGGTGGCGGTAGTGTGTATACTAGAAAAATAATAATTGGTCTCATTTCGATTTGATACTTTCACGAGATGATAAAAAATTCCTTAGAGCACCTAAATATTTTGTCTAGCATTTGTACTTTTCATTTTTTCCGATTTTTTTGGATTCCACTGCTCAATAATTACAATAAGTACTGTGAGAATAGGGATTTACCAATAAAATGTTGTCTAGGACAAAATTTAGAGTCTTATTCGAAGAAATCAAAAGAATGCCAATACATTTTCTAAAAAACTACATTTAAAGTGGTTTACAAAGTCTTTTTGAGTCCAAGCAAATCGCAAGCATAAAAGTATGTGAAGTGAAACGAATGCAGAAGAGAAGTAAAAAGTACCTCTGTCGTCACATTTAGTCCCTTTGAACCCAAGCTGGCATTGACATCTGTATGTATTGGCACTAGTGACAATGCACGCAGCACCGTTGAGACATGGAACAGAGGAACATGGACTTTTCCCACAATTTGGTGAAACATTGTTTTGCTCCTTCACATCTGGTCCAGGGTACTTCAGACTCAGGTCCTTTCCATTTAAGCTCAATTTCCGGATGCATCCCCGATAGCCAATGTCAGTTCCAGCGTTTTCTTTTTGCCTAAAAAAAGTATTTCATTCGATACAGATTCTATATCAGAGTTTCTAAAAATTGGAATTTTCAATGATGATATATCTACTTTCTTTTAGAAGCATCCAATCCCGCCCAGAGAGATATGGACCCGAGCCGAATATAATAAAGGCTCTGGTAAATACGTGATAAAAATTAAAGACGTGATCCAACATATGCTTTGAGTATACTCACCCTTTTGAAATGCTTGGCACCGAACCAAAATACAAGTTTCTGTTGACATTCAACTGAGTCAATCCTGCACGTGTAGGCTGTCCTTTGATTGATGCAAGGCTGTCAATCTTGAGTTCTCCTCTAAAACCGATTCTTGAAGCAACAATGTTATGCCATTTATGCAGTGACAACTTTTCTTTAGAACGGATACGAGCTGGTCCTTGTCCAAGGTCGTATCTAAAATGCAGCCACAATTAATCAGTGATATTTATTTGATAATGAATTCATTATGAATAATATTGATGCAATCCTATTTCTCAACTACCTTGACATTTCAATATACTCTGTTATTTTCTTCACAATCTTCAAAACCTATAATCAAAGTCTCATTGAGTTAAAAATCTTCAGTTAGAAAGAGTGAGATTACCACATAGCCTAGAAGGTACCAGTCTACGAAAGCCGTTGAGGTCTTCTGCCTTAAAATAGTCTACAGTCAATTTACAAATCCCTCGTTATATCTTCTAGCAGTTAAAAAATATATAATTACCTGAATTCCACAAATCCATCCACAAGAGCCAAAGAAGCAAAATCGCCTCTTCCATCGTTTCGTGCACCGATGTAAAAGAGAATGCCATTTCCATATTCAGGTTTCAAGCTAATATCAAATTTTGATTTAACGTTCACACCAGTTATGCTAAACAGCAGATGAGATGATCCACCAAAGTGAGCGTTGTATTCTAGAGGATAAATAATAAAAGATCGTTTGATAGATCCCAAACTTTTAAACCTAGCACGTTTTCTACGTCTTAAGCAAATCACTTTAGATTCGTTTCTTCTTTGCAGTGAGTTACCTGGGTAACCTACAATAGGGGAAGTAAGGAGACCATAACAATTATATATGGCCTAAACAATGTTTTGAAAATTTTTAAAGCATCATGAGAAATTCGACAGAATCAGACAGAATGTTACGCTCTTTAAGCAAACGTACCACATTCTCCCTTCGAGGCAATAGCAATAGGCTGCTTCGTTCTGCAGGAGGCCATTTTTAATTCACATTCGCTTTTATAAGTTTCACCATTGTCTCCACAGACTGGATCGTTAACAGTTCCACATTTCTCAGGACATACACATTTCGTTGAAATTCCATCTGGTTCTACTTTGCACGTGGCATAGTAACTACAAACCTTCTTAGCACAGGCGTCTCTTGGTCCTTTAAGAAAGAAATTCCAACGATTTAATCATCAAGAGTTTCTTTTTATTTAAGATAAATAATTCATTAGAAATAGTTAGGGGATTGGGAAATAAAAACAGTTAACGAAATTGTGCGCTTGTTCAAAGGAAACCAGCTACCGAGGGAATACAGCCACGATAAGTCTCGTGATTTATTGTTGATTAACAAAAAAACCATATTTGATTATGAATGATATTCTTGTCGTTAATGGTTCAAGCAGCAACCATGGCCCTCTTTTGTCGAAAATACTTAGATATTTCATCATTCTTAGAAGATTGAGTAAACTATTTATCTAAACTGAAAAAACAATGGAAACTAGCTTACTTTCGTCGCATTTTCTATCTTTGAGCTCCACAATTTGCTTCGCTGACAAGGCACATGGGTAGATGTAGAACTCATCAATGAGTCCCTCTAGCTTTCTTGTAGAGCTTGCGGTGCCATAGTCAAGTCGCCCAATCACGGCAAGCTCACTCCAATCGTTGCTTAGAAGATTGTCTTGTGTTGGATCGAACCTCATGAATCGTGTTAATCTCGTGCCGTTTACATAAATGTTAACTTCATGAGTAGCAGAGTCAAACGTTCCAGCCACGTGGGTCCAGACGTTTGCTCTTACAGCGGGTGCACTTCTTTTGCCAAAAACACCCCTAAAAGAATGTGAGCAATTCAATTAAAAAACTGGGAGGATATTTTCCACTAAGTATATGTATCAAAAAACGAGAGCTTATGCATTTTAACAGTTCTTTGCATAATCATGTATAAAATTTATGCATATTATCTATCATCACTTGTAGAAAATCTTTTTACCATACATACCTGTGTGTAAATTGAACAGAGCCATCGCCGTTTATCTCGAAATTATAAATCGTCTTTAGCCTTTGTGATGTCCATCCAGGGTCTATAGTGACAAAGAGCTCATGAGTTGGGCCTATTCTATCCAATTTGACCCACGCGGCGATTGTCACTGCAGTGCTTGGTTTTGGCCTAAAGTTAGCGCCATTGATGTTTATTATGCCATTCTTCAGCTGCGCACTTGACATGCAATACCCAATGTTGGCTAGGAAGGAGGCTTCATCTTGTATCGATCCACTGTTTTCATGGCCTGAGTCATCGCTGACAAATATATTCCTTGATATGTTTGCAAAGCTGTAGTGCAACGATGGCTCACATGGCTTTTTCTCGTCTATAAAAACAATTATTGAAAGCGTTTTAGCGGTTATTTATACTAACTATAATTATTTATACTCAAAACAAACTATAATTGTCTACATTCAAAAGTAAGGCTACAAAGTACCTCTACAAATCAAGGATTTGTAACTTTTGACCTTGAAATTCTGAACAAAGTCAACATTATCAGCGTCTCTTCTTGTTTTATTTTTGCTGATATTATCTCTTGACAGGCTGAATCTATTCAAGCATTCAATTGATTCAACTCATTTCTCTTTTAGCAAAGAATCTTACAGTAGAAAGTTTTTCTCTAATTACTTTGTGAAATTTTTTATGCACGTGGATCTAGAATCAGATGATATGGCTACATGTGAATTTGACCAAGAAAGAAAATCAGAAGATCCACATCAAGCACTGATTGCGTTATGTGTTGAATTTTTTGATTTATTTAATGAATATAAATTGAAGGTCCTTAGTGTCATGAGATATAAATTTATGTTGCGGGTAATAATAAGTAATACATTAACATACCCTGTCTTACACCACTCATTCTAAGGACAGGATCAATGACGAAAGGAATCTCAAAGGATGGATACACGTGCATAATATCTTCCTTTTGTCTGACCAAAGGCTGCAACATGCTGCTGTCGTGGTCACCAATGTAAGCAAAAATAACTTGAATGTTCTTTGCCATGAGTCTCTTTGCTACAGCGTCCACCTCTTGTTTATTCACTTCACTACTAGGCCCAGCGATAAACATGAAAACGACCTTTTTAGATCCTGAACGCACAGCTTGTTGGAAGATATTTGAATCTATTTGGCTCAGAGCGTTTGGTATATTACGTTGTCCCTTTTGATTGGAAAAACTATAGACTTTGTTTCGAATAGCAGTCAAATCTGGGTTTCCGAGTGAATGCAATACATCTATTCTGCTTCCATATTGTACCAATGCCACTCTGGTATTTGTAGGTGAAAGATTATATTGTTGCAGAGCCCCCAGAATCAACTCCGATATTTTAATCAGTTCGTGGCGTTTGATTAAACCATCAACAGCAAACACGACATCAGCATATGAGGCAACAGCTAAAAAGAAATGGTTACAAATGAAAAAACACAATTACTATGAGACTTGCGAGTATCAGAAATGGACTAAAAAGGGTAAGACAAATATCTGTTCATGGGGAAGCAAACGAAGAAAAACTACCTACATCTTTTTAACTATCGTGAAATATCAACAAAATTACTTGCTGGATATTCTTGGATTTGTAATAATCAATCGACTCTTTAGACTTGTTATAAAAATTATGAATTCACTATTTGGTATTTGTTTTGACATACCACAAGGCTTTGAAGACGATTTTGTCAGTTCTAGATCGTATGAACAGGCCTTGTAAGTCATCCAGCATTCACTGGCGTACGTCTTTCCATCACTTGCACAAACAGGTTTATAAACATCTTGGCAGCTCGGACAGTAGCAACCAGCACGTCTGTCCGGCAACTCAACACACACTTTGTGACGATGACATTTTCTGCCAGCGCAAATATCTGCAAAGAAAGTAGTCTACATTTGAAATTTATGAAATTGGGATGACGTCATTTATTATGTTTGATTATGTGTGTCACATGAATTCCTTTGCAAGAAATGAACCGTATTCTCGACTAAGTTGCACTTTCTAAGATAAATGTCAGGTTGACTAAAACAATTTTCAGAGTAAATTCATTCATGAAATCATTCATGAAACCAGGCAAAAAATTTGTATTCTCTGTTTTAGAATCATCATACAATGCATCCATCCGAAAGAACTGCAGTGTCGAGAATGAAAATAATCAACTAATATTTACTTTCCCTTTGGCATTACTGATAAATCCCGCTATGTCTTTTAAGAATACCATTAACAAACTATGCACAAACCTTTAAGAGTTGCTATGTAAACAGAATATAGGTATAGATCCATTTCTTCTAACATAGGAGGAAAGAACACAGCATTTGCTGATGCTATCTCTCTGGCCTGTTTTTTATCAACATTTGAACCGATTCCAATGACCACCACACGAATTCCTGCACTCTTCAAGGCTTGTAGCTCTGTCCTAAAATCTTGATTATTCTCATCGATCTTTGCATTTAGAAATATCACAAGTGTTTTTTGAACCCCACGACGGGCGCCATTCTCTTCAGAAAAGAGCACTGTCCTGGCTAGTTGCAATGCCTCCCCAATATTGGTGCCGTCTCCAGGGTTTCTAAGTTTCTCCAGTGCGGTTCTTAGGTCTGATTTGCTGTCATATTTGTTGAGAGAGAATGTCAATTCGGCTTTTCTACCGTACGTTATAACGCCAACTTGCGTCTGTAACTTTGACACAGAATATGATGACAGAAGTGATTTTAGGAAACCAATCTGAGCTTGGAAAATACTTGATGCCTCTGGACCAGTGGCTCCAACCACGAAACCGAGATCAAGTGGTTCTGGTTTTGCTAAAAAAATGAAGTTACAAGTTAAGAGTTAATTTAAAAGCCAATTTACTGTGGCTGTTGCTTTTTGGTAACAAAGTCGGCCACAACTAAAGCCTTGAGCGTTTATTTGCAGTTAAGCAAGCATCATTTAATATAGAATGAAACACTTGGATTTAGATGCAAAATATCCTCGCATTTTTTCTTAAAAATCGCAATAACAATGCTTGGTATGGCAAAAAACAGTTTTTTTTTTCAAGGATAGTTTCAATCAAACTTAAATAAAATTCTAACAAAAAACTTGTGCTAACTACTTCAGAAAGTTTTTTGCTAACACAAACGATAGAATGAGTTGCATTCTCAAAGTATCAACTGAATAAGAAATAAGAAATTTGAATAATTTGAATAGGAAATTTCAAAACTAACACCATCAAGCGAAAACCTTGTTTTGAAAATTACCTGTAATAACAGCTACTCGTCTCTCTAAAAGTCCATATATTTCCGGTAGCTGATTGACATTAGAAACTGGTATATAGTTAGTTGGATTTTCAGGGATTCTACTCAGTGGACTTGTCTTGGCATTCCCACCAATATCAACGATAACTATCTTAATACCAGCTCTGTTGAGCAAAGCTGCATAAACGGGGAACTGTGCTTCATCAGAGACGCCTGATTTTCCATCCGTTATAATGACAACAACTTTTGGCGCTGACGCCCGCGCACCGTATGCTGAACTGAAAGCTGTTCTCTCTAACATTTGCGCCAAAACACTGAGAGACGTTTGTCCTCTGATTTCAGAGAGCGATGCCAGGGCTGTCCTCACACTACGACGTTGAACACCATTTCGTAAGGGCAGTGCCAAAGTAGCAATACTGCCAAAGCTCACCAAACCAATGTGAGCAAGCTGCTGTGTAATTTGGTAGCTTTTAATCGATGCTGCAACAAGCTCTTTAATTTTTGTTACCTCCGTTCGATTAAACCTGGAAGATGTGTCAATTGCGAAGACAAGATCCATTTTATCCAAGACACCTAAAAACATAGTAGGATTTTAAGCTTTTTCGTCCTCGACTAGGGTTAGATAATAGCATGGAAGGTGTAAGTCAATAAAAAATCAAGTATATAACTGTGAAGGAAATTGTCTTCATACTCTGTGCTTTTATGTCATCAAACTCACTATTCAACGACGGGGAGAAATTTTAGCTTAGTACAATAATTTCGACATTATATACTTTAGTTCAAGTCAGGATATCCATAATTACAACAATGAATCCGTTAAAGATTATCTAAGAATTTATCTTCTCATCAAATGGTATTTGAGCCAAGCCCTATTAATTGTTGATTCATTAGGTTAAACACATATATGATGTAAGCCATAGGTGGTAATCATTGCATCCTTTCATGGCCAAATAGAAAAAAATAGATTTCTTACCGCAAACCCTTCTCTGAGATATTGTGAATACTTTCTTTTGCTCACACGATGCCTTTTTCAGGTAACATTCATTAGCATGGGACAGTCCATCAGTGTCACATACAGGATCATATCTCTGGTGTTCGGCACAAGTTGGACATAGACATTTTCCATTGACACATGATGCAAAGAAATCACAGGACACACCTTCGCAAGGATCTGTTGGAACGCAAATAGAAACTTATTGATATTGAAACACAATACAGCAGGCTATATACTGTATCAAATCACCTTAGTGTGCTTGGCCGCATCAAATCATGCTATATCAAGAGCAATATATTGCTATAGAATAAATGGGCAATGTTTCTAAAGAATTATAGGCAAACGAAACTCTAACCGAGAAGATAATAATGGTAATAATAACCAAAAAAATGCATTCAAATTACGATAGCATTTGTTTCATAGGTATCATTAGTCTGGTTTTATGGAGATTACGCAACAATTAAACGTCCTTCTGTAAATCAGCCTCTTTCTTACAGTAATAATTCTGTACTATGTTGAAATGATTCTAAATGATCTTCTTTCTAAATTGAAATAACTAAAAGCTTCTTAACCGAGCGCTGATTGTTAACGAACGCAGATTTATTTCAATTACTTTTAATTACGCATGATAATGAGAGTAGCAGAACATACCCTTTTCTTTTTCGCCAGCTTCGATTATCGCAGGCAGGGCGTCAGGTAGTTCTCTGTTTGACACAGTTCGAATCACTGTTCCATACTTTTCAGCTACTCGTCTCAGTGCAACAGTGTAAATGCCTGCTCTGTCATTGCTTATGAGAATATATCCGATGTTTGATGAATTAAATGACTTCAGCATTGGTTCCAGTCTTGATGTATCAGGAACTTGTTTATTTCCATTGACAAACATAATAATCAGCTTCTTTGCTTGCGCTCTTGCGATAGTGGGGTTAAAGAACTTTTCTTTCACAAACGCTAGAGCTCCAGTAGTACTACTTGTAGTTGGGGCCTGCTCTATAAAATCCAACGCTAGAGATAGCCTAGATTTATCGTTTTTGGTGAAATCATCAAGCATGGTTGGAACATTTGCAAAGCTGACAAGACCTACTCTTGCTTCTCCGTTATCAACATTAAGAGGTTTAACTGCATTATCAACAAGCTTTTTCATTTCGTGTAGATCATCATTTGAAGACGTTGCATCTACGCTGTATATAACATCCAAAAGACCAGTGGTATCTGAAAAAAGAATCGATTGTTGGTAAAAAGGTTATGAAAAACAATGTCATTACCATTTTCAAAGGAAAATTGAAGCATGCCATCATTCAATTCATAAATAGAAAAATTCAAGCAACCTTTGTCATTTTAACCTGGATTTTGGATTCATTTCGATCAACACTGATTGGGCCAAACATTGTCCATTGAACACTGGTTGTGAATGGAAAAGAAAGCTTTAAAAGAAAAGGAAACGACGCGGAACACTTCTTCAAGCATAGTTTCACTTTTTTCCAATATCTTTCTTATAACTGCATCCAAGAGACCCTAGTACATAGTTTTTATATTATCTAGCGTTCTTAATCATAAGTATAAGGGTTCAGGATTCATATACGCAATGACATTGATATCTATTATTTTTATTGAAACCTTAAAGCTACCTTTAACCAATACTAGCTATGCTTACCACAAGGTCCATCTTTCTTTACATTGATGACTTTTTGTGTCCTGCAAGCATGCTTTCGCATATGGCACTCACTTGCATAGGTTGTCTCATCACTACCGCAAACTAAGCTATACCTTGTACTGCATGATGGGCAGACACATTCGTGAGTTTGGAAAGATCTTCTAGCGCAAACCTTGTATCCCTTACATTTAACTGACTGGCATGGGTCTATAAATAAATAAAAACATTATTACAAAGTTGCATAAACGGTGGTTTATGTATGTGTAAAGAGAACAGGTAGTCCTCAAGTGATGATGTTTGAAAAAACCCATCTAGAATGTCGTCACTTGAACCACATAGTATTAAAGACCATCACAAAATACCTCTCTATGTGGTAACTCAGTTAAATGCGTTACAAGCTTCTTTTCCCTCATCAAATTGCTGTAATTTGGTCTCTATTCATAACTTTTATGAACAAAGCCAATTTAGATGAAATCCTCTCGCAAACCTCAGATCTTTCATTAGCCATATCTCAGCCAGTTCTCGACTAGCTGATTTTGCATATTAAGAGGTTTTTTATAGTGTTCTTTGAAGTTATGTAAGCGAAAAATCTAAAATTGTTTAACTGTTTAAGACGTCCTCTCTTTAAATATCACGCCTTTTCAGAAAACCGCTTCTTAAATCTTTTGGGTAAAAATGCTTCTTAGGTATTCGACTAAAAAACACCTGATGGTCGATCATAGACTAAAACCTTTTATAGAGAAAAAAAATATGAATTTATACCTGGGTATATTGCCCGAATGATTGGATACAAAGCTAAATCTAGCTCCTCTAGCAATGGTGGGAAAAAGAAGACGTTATTCAACCCAGAAATAGCTTGCATCTTGTCTTTATTGGCTTCTGGATCCATGTTGATAATAATCAAATTGATTCCGTTGGCCTTGATATTTTTCGTAATTGTCAACAATCCGTCGCCATCATCTTTAATATCGTCATTAACAAAAACAACAAGGCTCTTTTTGAACCCAGGTCTTGCTCCATTTCTCGGTGTGAATAAATCATCATTTGCGAAATGCAATGCGTCTGACAAACTTTCAGTTTTAGTGTTAGGCAGCTTTTCTATTGCTGCTAAGAGATTTGCTCCATGGAACTGTCCAAATTTGATATCTGCTGTAGTCGGAAGTGTGTTGATAACAACGCTCACTTGTGTATTACCAGGCGAAGTATCGTATGAGGAAAGAAGATGTTTCGCAATATCTTTTTGTTTTCTAAAACTTCCAATACTGTTTACTCCACTTGCTCCAAGGATGAAGGCTAGATCAAGGCTTGGTTTTACAGCTAGTGAGAAAAAATTGAATAAGAAGTAAGATTTAGAGAATTTTAATACTTACTAAATTTACTAGGCGTCATGTTGTTGTGATCAATAAGCAAGGTTAAGTCCAAAATTAAGAAAAATTATCTAAATAAGCAAAGAAGGAAGGGAAATTTTTCCTTGTTCAAGTCCTTAGAAACTAAATTCATGACAGAGGTAGTAAACAGTTAATTGTACATACCACCAGCCTCCCTCGTCTTCGCCTCCACAGCACCAATGGCTTTAGGCAGCATGCTGATATCATCAACATATACTGCATTATCTTTCTTGCCAGTGATTATCTCGATTTCTCGAGCATCTTTCTCTTTTCCTATGACCAACGCTATCACCTCTACTCCACCAGCTCGTAATTCACGTGCTACGCTTGGCAGCTCACCAGAGCCATCGCCGCTATTCTTCCCAGTTGTCAACAAAATCAGCATTTTCTTTGATTTTCCTCGTTTATTTTCTTCTTTCTCAAAAATGTCTGTTCTAATAGTGCGCATTGCTTTATTCATTCTTCTAGGGCCTCCAATAGCTACAATCTGGTCTACTGATTTTTCAACAGCACCACGATCAACTCCATTAATCAAATTGACCTTAATTTCTGGCTTGGAACCAAAAGTTACTATTGCTACTCGGGTTTCAGTTGGCGCGATCTTGTAGCTTCTAAGGGAAGCTTTCACCATCTTCTTCATTTTAACAAACATCCTCTCATCCACTCTTCTTGAGCTGTCAACTGCGAAAACTACATCCATCTTTTCATCGATTCCTGCAAACGAACAAGATATAATTTAACTATTTAGCATAGTAAATTAATCGAGGACCTACTGAAAAATGACCAAAGTTTGACACTTATCAATAGACAGGCGCTAAAAGAAAACAATGTTTTCCTAAAAATCTTGGAACCATTGCATACAATAATGGGGAGGAAACTGGTACATTTTGCTGAGCTCCCAAACCTGATACAATTTGTCAACAATGAGTAAAAGTTTTAGAACATAGGCAAGACGTTCAGTGCTATGTCTATTTCTTAGTGACTAAAGAAGCAACTTATTACGCAAAGATGTCATAGATATGCACATTTTAAAGACAGCAGCCTTCTCAATTCTTCATTTTCAAGTCACTTCAAAAGAATAAAGATTGCATTAATTTGGGAGAGCACTTTCTCAAGCAAGTTTCTGTTTGTCTTTACGCTTGTCCTTGTGTATAAAATACTTACCACAAGCGTCATGTTTGGCAATATTGATGGGTCTTTTTATTCTGCAAGATGCTTGCTTCAAGTAGCAGTCATTTGCATATGTCATACCGTCAGTTCCACATATTGGTGCATATTCAGTCTCATTACAAACAGGACACAAACAAGTAGGTTTCCCGTTCTTCTCTTTGCATTGTGAATGGAACTCACACTTGGTATTCCAGCAAATTTCTGATAGAAATAGAAAACGCCAATAAAAAGCACCGTTAAATGAAAAGTAAAAAGCATGAAAAGGATGTATTGGTAGACAGCTGCTCTCTTTATTGTACTTGAAAAGTTACCATTCCTATTTTTCACTAGAATTTATTTGAAGTTAACAGCCTATTTACAAAAACTAAAATTCTTTTCGTAGGTATCTGATAAAGCAATAAATAGTAAATGCAGCATTAATTAGATTGAAATCTTCATAAAAATTATCAAAGCCAAAATTGCACTTTGACGCACAGGCATTGAAGTTCAGGATCTCACAACAAACCTTAAAAGAATCTTGAAATAATCTTTATGTAAGTCATCATGAAAGAATACGAACGAATAAGAAAACAGTTTAGAAAGACAGATATATATATCAAATGGATGCAGAAATATGATAGACAAGAAAATAGTTTGAAACAAACCAGGATTCAATGCAGCTACAGCAGGCTGGATGACTCTGTCAAGCTCTGCTAATGTTGGAGGGAAGAAAATGGCTCCATTGTTGTGGACCAAAGGTCTCAATGCATCTTTATCCACGTCGTCACCTAGTCCTACGACCACCAACTTTGTTCCTTTATCCTTAAACTTTTTAGCCAGCCCTGTGAGCACTCTTTCGTTGCCAATATTCTTTTTGTCGACAAATACCAAAATGGACTTTGGAACATTCGGTCTCGCGCCTTGCTGGTTTGAGAACACGATGCGATCAATGACCCCAAGAGCACTAGAAATATTGCTGCTTTGTTTTGCATTTGGAATCCTGTCAATAAATCTTAGAACAGCTTGCTGTTCTGCTAGCTCTCCAATTTTCGATCTGATGACTGGTTCAGGGCCGTAAGAGACAAACGCTGGCAGAACTCCTTGTCTTGAAATGATTAATTTCTTAATCAATGACCTTGTGAAGGATTTCTGGGCATTGAACTTTGACTCTAAATCTGGTTCTGATGAGCCAAGCAGTATAGCAATATCAACTTTTTCTACAAGGCAAAGATAGAGCCCTCTTAGTTACTACTAATACAGTTTGAATCATGATAATGGTCGCTTATATATACCTTTTTCATTTTGATCAATAATTATTACCAAATGGCAGGCGCTTTTTAATGTAAAATTCGATTAATAATGGATAATACAATGTTATGTTTCATAAACCTGCAGAAACCATAGAAAACAACTAATTAAACAAGACCAGGTAAGAAGCACTGTATAAAATATAGAAGCTTGCAATACCTGGACATTTCTGATCGTTGCAAGGAATAATCTCGCTGGCTGAGCCAAGTTCAGAGCAGTTCTTTCCACCAAACGCTGGCTCAGGTTTATCACATGCACGAGCCCTTGTCTTCACACCTCCTCCGCATGATTTGCTACAGGGAGTATAGCTGCTCCACGCACCATAACCACCATCAACTGCCAAAGACAAAGAAAAATCTGAATCAACCAACATGGTACTATCTAGAAACCAACAATCTAACAACAATGCCATGTAATTCTGGCTAGGTGAGCCTTTTTACACTAAACAACCTCAAAGATAAAATAATTTATAAACCAATTAGTTAGGGGAAAACGACCCCTTGAGGTCACCCCATTGGCGTTAGCCAAACGACTACAGCAAAGTGACGCTACTTTCTTTCATACAATAGATTATTGACTCTTTTCTGTAAGACAAAAGGCTTGACCAACAAGTTCTCCCTTATCCCCTTGGCTGAAAGACTTTGCAATCGAAGCTTTAAAAATGAAACAGAAAATGTAAAGTTGAATAACTACGAGAGTACTTACCTGGGCAAGGTCTCAGATTACAGGTAACAGTTTCGTCCGCTGGTCCAAGCTTAGTGCAGTTCTGCCCACCAAATTCTGGTTTCGGGGTATCACACTGTCGCCTTCTTACCTTTTTACCTTCTCCGCAGGTCTTTGAGCAAGGAGAATAGTTACCCCATGCCCCGTATCCACCATCAACTATGTAAAAAATACGAATACTTTGTTACTTTAGGTACAGTTCATAGATTCTATTTGCAAATATCCTGGAGTAGATTCCAACATAAATTTCAATTTCCAGAATTGAGCACATTCGTTAAAAAATGCTGCTAAAATAGAATTTGAAAAACACCTTGAAAACTGTGTGAGATTGGCTGACTTGGTCCATAAACCAAAGTTATGTACATGTGACAATAAGCAACAAAAGCAAGTAAACGATAAGCTAAAACATAAACTAGCTTGAGGTTGCTCTACAACGAGCAATTAATGCCAGTTTTTCCTGGCAGTTAAGAAACCCAGGCATTGTCAATGCTTAAGATGTTTGCTCCTGGCAACTTTCTATGCGTAGGCTTGAGCCGAAAAGTAACCAAATTATACATTGACAGCATTATGGAACAGCCACCTTTTTTTGATATTACACATAACTAAAGTTGCAAAGTCATACAGAACAGTTAAGATCTAAGAATAATCTAAAAGACTCAAATACAGCCCATCACAGGAGAGAATATTTACGATTAGAACAATACCTGGACATTTTTGTTCATTGCAGGAAATAGTTTCGCTGGCTGGGCCAAGTTCAGAACAGTCTTTTCCATCAAACGCAGGCACAGGTTGATCACATGCACGAACCCTTTTCTTCACACCTCCTCCGCATGATTTGCTGCAGGGGCTGTAGTTACTCCACTCACCGTAGCCACCGTCTACTGTAGAAGGTAAAACACCCATTAAAGCTGTATTTTAGCTGTTATTAGAAAGATATAGATATTACCTAAAAGTTTATGTAAATACATGTAATTGTTGTGTAGATCGAGTGGGAAAATATTCCTACAAAAGTTCATGTTCTGATTGACCACACAGAAACGTCATAAGATGCCCAGGTCTGGTGTATAGGATGTTCGCTACCAACAAGAAAGATATCAACTGCGTTTAAGATATAAAACCCTTAAAACATACTTGGACATTGCTTGATTCTGCAAGCTGCGATCTCTTCTGGAGCACCAAATTGGCTGCAATCTTTTCCATCAAATGCAGGTGTTGGGTTGTTGCAAAGTCTTGTTCGCCTTTTTACTCCTAAACCGCAACTCTTCGAGCAAGTAGTAAAGGCACTCCATGGTCCATATCCGCCATCGACTATTAATAATTATGTATAAAAAATAGTTTTAAGTTGGGAAAAATACCATTAAATGGATTTGAATTGTAATACAAAAGCTACAAAAGACATTAGCTTGTTACTTGCTGTTCATGAGATTTTGTAGTGATGAAAAGACAAGGTGGGCAGCCATTTGCAGTCCTAACTTAAAAAGAATTAACGGAGGTTGGCTTTCCTCATTCCTCAGATGTCCCTTCCATTTTCACAACTTTAACCCTTTTAGTTGTAACGTTAAAGGGGAGTGTATGGTATTTTGTGGGAATACATTAAATCTGACTTAGTTTCTAGTTTCTTTTATTGCGATCTTGGGTAATTCCGACGTGAAAATCCCTAAAAAACATTCATATATACAAGCACGCTTAAAGTGAACTGTTGCCTACTTTCCTTGGAGGACCTACCTTTAACGGCAGCTGCTGATTTCAGTACCACTGGTGTGGCTTCTGGAACATTTTCGGCTTCTTTTATTAACATAACTTCACCAAATCTGTTGCCAAGATCTTTTAATAATCTGCCATTACTTGTTGTGCTACCTACATTAACAATAACGTAACGAATACCAGCTGCCTTCATTGCTTTGAGCCGTTCCTCAAGTGGCTTGATGTCACTTGCTGGCAAATCACCGTTCATGAGCAAAACAACTATCCTAATTGCTCCAGGGCGACTTGGTGACGAACGTGGAAACACGTTATCCTGAATATGCTGGATCACCTTCTTCAAGTCACTGCTACTTGCTTGTGCTCGAATATTGTCCAGTTCTGATGAAAACTTTGACTGTGTGATAGACGAAAGGCCTAGGCGTTGCTTGACCTCTGAATTGTATTCAATAAGGGCAATGCGAGATGCTCCACTCGAAAAATCGAATGGCCTTGATGATTCTTTTACAAACAGCTTCATTTGTCTTAGTACGCTATCTGGAGAAGAGCTATCTACAGCAAACACCATGTCTTGAATGCCAGCGATAGCTAGAAAGATATACATTGACGAAATAGTTGGCAAAGCTTACTATGGAAAAATCTTTGCTGATATAGAAAATAATGGATATATGAAAAACTCAATTTGAGGAAGAGATTTGTTTCTATAATCATTCTATCAAATTTTCTTAAGACGCTTTTGAAAAAATAAAAAATTCTCAGACATGCTTAAGCATTTCGCCTGACACTTGACATTTTTGCTTAACATGCTAAAACTTTTCAGAGTATACAAATGTCAAAGTACTATTACAAGAAACCTATTGAAACTGAAAACGTATTGAACGTTATTAAAACAGACTGATAAAAGTGTATTAAAGCGAAACAATGAATCTGGTCCAATAGTGGCCCGCTTTATTAAGGCTTTTTTGAAATGTTATGGCATAAAGCTAAGCACACTCACTGCATGCTCCATTAGATGACTTTGAAAGCGTCACAGTCTCCTGGCACGCATATCTTTGCATATGACATTCACTGGCGTATGTTCGACCGTCATCAGCACAGACAAAATTGTACTCTGGGCGGCATCGAGGGCAAATACATTCAAAACTATTGATAGAGGTCCGCAAGCAGATCTTGTGGTCTTTGCATTTGGTGTTTTGGCACGGATCTAAAACCAAACATTATATTGGAATAAAAACCAACTCTACAGTGAAAATTTTAGAATGAATCTTAAGTTTTCAAAATCCAAGTAAGTAACCGGGTGACCAGAAAAATCGGCTGTTTTGTAATACATTAATGTTTGGAAATTAAACATGTTAATTCCAATCGTGAACAAAATATGAAAGCTAAATTTAAGTTTGGCTATTCATTCTGTTCTATATGCAGATGAAAAGTGACTTCACAAGAAGTTACACGTAAACGTTGATAATTTTTGTATTTAATTAAGTTCCCAGAACTTCCCAATTAAGCGTTTCTGTTCTTTTGACTGCTAAATAACGTTTACAGTTTTAAAGTGAATGGCCTGTGCTTAAAGGCTGATATTATAAAATAATGCCCAGTTCACTTCCTTGCAAGCAAACTACGATACACTGTGGAGATATTTGATCAAAAAAAGCTTGCATGATATAGAAACAATGCAATTTAATTGGAAAATGACTAAATCTAATTTCTTCAGAACAAAACACATGGACACATCCACTTTCAACTCAGCCATTCACTTTAAAACTTAACAAAAATATATCATGTTCTTGGTATTCCAGTAACTTACCTGGATATGTCGTCCTCACGATGGGATACAAGACCATATCAAGCTCATCCAGCAATGGCGGGAAAAAGAACACATCATTTAAAGGTGCTACTGCCATCATCTTCTCTTTATCAGCTTCTTCATTCAATCCAACGACAATAACATTAATACCATTGTCTTTTAACTTTCTCCCGATATCTTCCAATGCTTTTGTGTCTGCGTCAATCTTTTCGTTTACAAACACCACCAAGCTTCTCTTGTATCCTGGCCTAGCACCATTCCGAGCGTTGAACAATTCATCATTAGCCAATTTCAATGCATCTAGGAGCCGTCCATCATCATTTGTTTCTAGACTGTCAATTACAGATAGTAGCCTGTTTGAGTCTGCCGCATCACCAATTTTGACAATCAACCTTGGTGTTGTTCCTTTCTGTATCAATCCGACTTGAGTTTTACCAGGAGCAACATCGTATGAAGTAAGCATTTTTCTGATTATCTGCTGCTGTTTTCTCAACAATGCTTGTCCTTCCTGGCCACTTGCCCCGACAATAAAACCAAGGTCAAGTTCAGGTTTCTTGGCTAAAATTAAGTAATATTACTTTGATTATTCTTAAATTCAAATTATTTATAGAAATGATAACATTATACAAGATTCATAAATAACTAATATAATAACGAATTGTAAAGTATACGAAATTGGGTCCCAAGCAGTTTGATGGCCCATACAAAATACCTTATAGACCTTGACCCCCACTTAACAATGATATGCATTCGGCCCTAAACTAAGCTACATCTTTAAAACGAAAACCTATTTGATTGATATGATAAGTCCAGAAAAATATTCAATTTTCAGCCTTAGTTTGAAAAAAAAACAGTTTGCTTTAACTTTCATGTTGAATCTACGCCTACGACATAAAAATCACACAAATTTCCTTTTTCTGCTGCTGTAGTGAAAAATGATTTTAATACCTCCAGTATCTTTAATCGTGCCTTCTAGCGCTCCAACTGCTGCGTCAAGGTTACCAGCACCGCTCACTTGAACAGCGTTCCCACCTTTTCCAGCAATCGCCAATATTTCAGCAGGATCAGTTTCTTTTCCAATAACCACAACAACAATTTCGACACCTTGGTCCCTCAGTTCACGAGCTACTCTTGGTAATTCACCTGATCCATCACCACTATTCTTTCCTGTTGTTAAAAGCACTAACACTTTTTTCGCATCAACTCTGCTCTGGTCCGTCTTCCCATATACATCAGAGTTGACAAGTCTCAATGCTTTATTCATTCTTCTTGGTCCGCCTATTCTTGACAGCTGACCAACGATATCATCCAACCTTGCAAGATTAGTACCATCTTTTAAGTTGGCTTTAATCTCAGCTCTGCTACCATACGGAACCACTGCAACATGTGTACCTGATTCTGAGATATTGAAACTTCTCAAGGATGACTTTACAAAGTTCTTCATCTGCTCGTACATGCTTGCATCAACTCTCCGCGATCCATCAACCGCATAGACGACATCAATTTTACCAGTTATTCCTAGAAGCAACAATTAATAAGATTCAATTTGACATTTAATACTTGTAAAGAATAAAAAAAGCTTTAAGCTGCACATTGCCTGGGGATTGCAGTGAGCGATAAAACTCAGTATCTTCTCTAAAGCCATCCTGTCCTATATATCAGAAAGTATTTTGTCCATGGGCCTTCTCTCGGAAAGAAAAATGTTAATTCTACTGAATTGAGTTACTTTCAAGTTCAAGTTTAATTTTAATTCAAAAATGACGTACCACAAGCTTCTTCTTTCGCAACAGTTATTTCTCTCAGTATCCTGCAAGCTGCAGCTTTCAATAGACAGTGACTGGCATACGTAATTCCATCAGATCCGCATACAGGCTTTGATACATCATTCTTATTGCAAACAGGACATATGCATTTGGCTTTGTTTTCCTTTACCATGCAACGAGCATTGTAGTGACAAGTTGTGTTCCAACACAAATCTATCAGAAAGAAATTTATATCATTTAACAATATATTCTAATGCCAAGGAATCTAAGAAACCTGTGTTTTATAAAGTAAATTATTAGCCTAATTTGTCCTTCAAATTATCAGTTATTACACGTAGCAACAAATTCTAAACCTTTTTACGTTTTTGTTTGCATCATAACGAAAAGATAACAAAAAGGAAAATAACAGAGTTCAAGAAAAGAACAAGATAAATTTAGGACAATTAAGGTACAAAAAAGACAAGCAAAAGTAGATGTTAACAATCTGTTATCAAGCTTTGGACCTACGCATCATGAGAACAAATTGCAGTAAGTAGTTTCTCAATTAATTAAAGTGACTTGCCTGGTCTTAATGCACTTGCCACTGGCTTTCCTACTGCTTCGATTGATTCCAAAGCAGGTGGAAAGAAAATGGTCTCCTTGTCAGCAAGCTTTTCAAGACCGCTTTTATCAATATCATTTCCCAATCCAACGATAACTAATTTCATTTTTTTATCTTTAAGACTTTGTGATACTTCATCTGCTTTGTCTCCAATTCTCTTGCTATCCTCAAAAATCAAGATTGACTTGGGAACATTTTCCCTTGCTCCTTGCTTCGGAGAGAAGACTGTTTCTTTAATGAAAGATAAGTAATCATCTAGGTCTCCCGATTTCTTTGGATTTTTCATCGTATTTACAAAGTTAATTGCTGTGTTCTGATCAGTGATATCCCCTAGTTTTGACAATAGAACTGGTTGTGTGTCACGTGAAATGAACGAGACCAAAGTTTTGTCTCTTGATAAATCATACTGTCTAAGAACCTCTTCTATAAGCGTTTTTTGAGCCTCAAACTTGGAGTCTGCGTCAACTGCAGGTGATGTACCAGTCAATATTGCGAGATCCATCACTGGCTTTTCTGCTAAAAAAAAGATGATTCCTAAATGATGTTACCTCTAACGATTATTTCGTTTAATTAAAGTGGTTGGAAGTTGATTTCATTATTAGCTAATATTCAAATACAGCTAAATTAGAGATTTTTGCAGAATTTTGGCTTGGTTATTCAGAATTAACGAAAAGTGACATACTCTTGAACTTCACATCCATTTGTGTATTGAAGAGAGCAAAGACCACAGTTTATAAATCACACTTGACCACAGTTTATGAAAACATGAACCAGAAAAGTATAAGCACCTGCTAGTTTTTCCCTTGACAATTCACTGACATCTGGAATAGCTTCGGGTAGCTGATTGCGACTATCAAATAGAACCACTTTGCCGAATGCCTTTCCTTTTTCCTCAACCAAAGCTCCAGTGCTTTTGGTACTGCCTATCATGACCAGAATGTAGCTTATGTCTGAATCATTCAACAGCTTCAACGATTGTTCAATATTCGCCAAATCTTTTCCATTGGTCTCTCCGTTCATAATTATCACTGCCGATCTCTTTGCTCCATTTCTAATCTTTGATGGATCAAAGTATGTTTCACGGATAAAATCAATCGCTACGACAGGCTTTGACAATTTTCTTGTTGACTTCAAGGAGCTTAGAGCAAGATCCAAGAGAGATTTGCTTGATTCTGAGAACTGGATTTTAACAGATGGTTTCTCATTGTATTGGACCAAGCCTATTCTCGCTGTCGATGTGTCATCACTGAGAAGTTTGACAGCTTCGTTCACGAAGTTCTTTATGTCGCTAAGAACTTCTTGCGGCAGTGAAGTATCAATTGCAAATACGATATCGCTTGCTCCAGATACGTCTAAAGATGAGGAAATATGACAATAATCAGATGAACATATATGTTCAGATTAAATTTCAACAGTTTATCATCAAGAACATTTTTGTTTAACTCAGTACAAGCAATAGATGGCCCTTATATATCGAATTTTGAAGAAAGGTGGTGATTTAAGTTCAATCTTGACAAACATCACACTATCCATACATGAATATTCAACAATCCTTTAAAATGAATCACCCATAATCAATGTATCTTAATTTGATTAAAATATCCAAAATAATTTACGAGCAGTCTCTTTAAAAAACAGATATGATTTTATAAACATTTTTAAACTGAGCTTTACATTCTTGATAACAACTCTATGCTGATAGTGGATTTTGTAAAATACCCAATGATTGTATTTAACTTCTACGATTGTGTAAACTAAGTTTACGAAAAAATGTACAAGCACCGTTCACTGAAGAATACGACCAAGCAACTGACTAGATATGGAATAGCACTAAAACAATGAATATATCTGTCTTCAAGTTTTCTTAATTCTGACCTTTCTTTCTTAATTAAGATGCTTAATTAAGATAGACACAGTATTAAAAAATATCTTGAAAATCGCTAGCAAGATTGTTTGCTAGAAAAGGCTTCCTGAAGCAAAATTTCGTGAAATTTTATTTATCAATAGGTTATAGATTCATAAATTGTGATAAATTGCATATTAAATAGAAAGCAAAAATACCACAGGGCTTTGTGGATTCCAATTTTATTGGAGTCTTCTCCAAGCATGTATATCGCTTCAGGTGACAGGCACTCGCATATGTTCTTCCATCTGTGCCACAAACCAAGTCGTATTTTGGCCTACATGGTAGACACGTGCAAACTGCGTTTTCTGCACTTCTTGCTTGGCATACTTCCTTCTCTGAACACTTAACTTTCTCGCATGAGTCTAAGAGACATAATTTATTGGAAACTATAAAGATAACTCTAGCTGCGTAATTTGCCAGATAATATCAAAAATATCCTAAAGCAGCGAAGCAAGAAACGCAATTTTTCAATCTAAATTTTCGGAGATTAAAACATTTGATAATGTAATAACAAGTGAAGGGAAAGTTTTTTCCGAATGAAATTTTGTATTTTGCTGTAGTGCTGAATGCAACTACAATTTTCAAATATGTGCAAAATTATCTCAGTGAATTTCCAAATAGAGTGATAGCATGCATAAAATTAATACAGTATATTACCTGGCTGCATTGTTTTCACAAGCGGATACATTGACATATCTAGTTCATCAAGTAGTGGTGGGAAGAAGAACACATTGTGCATTGGTACAAGCTGATTGAGCTTCTTTGGATCAACCTTTGATGTCACATCAATTACAATGATGTTAACTCCGAGAGCTTTGAGCTTTTCTTGTACTGCCTTGAAAGCACCATTGTCTGGATCGATATCCTTTTCGACAAAAACAACAAGACTGTTTTTGTATCCTGGTCTTCCTCCATTAGAAGCGGCAAATATACTATCACTTGCAATCTGCAGAGCCTTCAAGAGCTCTTCAGTTGGGCCAGATAACTGCATATCTTCGATGGACCTGTACAACTTGGCTTGATTCTGAATTTGGCCAATTTTCAGCTTTATAGCAGCCGGTTTTGCCTTACTGATTACCCCAACATGAGTTTTCCCTGGAGCCACTTCGTATGATTTCAGCATGTGCTTCACAATTGTTTTTTGCTTTCGTACAATTTCATTTGCTTCATTTCCAGAGCTACCCATAATAAATGCAATATCCACTTGCACAGGCAAAGCTTTATGGGAAAAGAGAATTACATCAACCTTTGCAGCAAAAAAGTACACACAGTGCTTTTTATCTTGACCATGAACAGTTTAAAACACCATTCAATGTTATGGTACAAGGAATCATCGGTAAAAAAGATTCCTCTATGGTTAGAGACCAAATGAATTTAAAGTTCATGTAAAGAGGCACGGAATATCATCTACATGATATTTAACGTTCAAATTATATAATTATTCTAATCAAGATTTACGAAAAGCACTTACTCCCTGCATTATTGATCTTCCTCTCAAGAATTCCATAAGATTCCGGCAGTCTTTCTGGTTTGTCAACTTTGACAACATTTTCCGTTTTTTTCGCGATTGCGTTCAATTCTTCTTCGTTTCTTAGCTGCCCTACTGACAACACAACAGTATCTACGCCTTGCTTTTTCAATAAATCAGCTTCAGAAGACAACATATCAGCTCCTTCCTCTGCATTCATGCCTGTAGTCACAAGAATAAGCACTTTCTTTTGACTCCTATCACTTTTCTCGAAAATTTCTTTTCGGACAGCACGCAGCGCCTTGTCAATTCTTCTAGAACCACCTGGCCTTTTGAAAAACTTTATGAAACTTTCGACGATGGCCTTGCTTGTTCCTTCGCTTGGGTGAAGAATGACTTGCGTATCATCACCAAACTGGGCCAGACCTATGCGCGAATTCTGTTTTGATATGTTGTAATAACCAAAAGATGATTTGACCAGTTTCTTTATCCTTTCGAACGTTGGAGAATCCACGTGACTGGAACCATCAACCAAATACACTACATCCATTGCATCATCCAAACCTGAATGAATTTAAAGGAATAATCATCAACTGTTTCTATGTTTTATAAGATAGTTTCAAAGCTCATCTTATCAAAACACTATTGCTGTTATTACGTCAATATTCTATCATGTAAATGGTTCGTCGATACTCTTTTCATAGACAAGACAACAGTTTAAGAGATAATTTCAAGGAAGAGAGGGCTACAATAAAGCCAAGTAGAAGGCTTTGTAAGAGAAAGGCTTCAAAGCACAAAACATCGAAGTTAATACGTTAATACAAAAGCATGCAGCATTTTGTTGCTTGTTTATTTTTACAAAACATTTCGCACAAAATTTAATGATCATACCGCAAGATTGATATTTTGTAACAAAGATGTCTGTTCTCCGTTTGCATGCATCTGCTTTCAAATAACATCCACTTGCATAAGACATTCCATTTGATCCACATACTGGGGAATATTTCTCACTACATGTTTCGCAGACGCATTTTGCGTGTCCATCTGTCGTTGCAGAGCAGACACTACCAAACTTGCACTCCTTCTTCCAGCATGGATCTAGAACGATGCAAAGTGTAAAAGGATTTCAAATACAGATGGCTATCAGAATCATCTTCACAAATAGCGAGTCTCTACTATTTGTTCAATCTTCATTGAAACTTAAAGAATCCCTTCTTTAAAAAAATTTTTTTGTTATTGAAAAAATTCAAGTTTTGAAAACTCATATAAGTTCAATAATATTGATGTCTAAAATTTTGCCATCGCTAGAATGCTTCAACTGCAGAAAAAATAAGGTTATCATTCAGAAACAAGAGAAGATAAGCCAAGGTTGTATAGAAGCCTCTTTCTAGAGAGGATCTGATCCGGCTGGAACATAGACGCATATGGCAAAGTTACTGTAAAGAATTTGAAAGAATCGCATGAATCATATTTTTATAGGTAATACTATACGCACCTGGTCGGATAGCCAAGGTAACTGGTTGCACAAGCTTCTCTAACTCTTCTAGATTCGGTGGAAAGAAAACGGCTTGCTTATCGTAAGAAACAGACTCTAAATCATCTCTGTCTTCATCTCTGGCAATGCCAACAACAATGAGTTTGATCTGGCGCTCTCTAAACGATTGCACCAAATCAGCCAGCTCATTCTTGTGCGATATTGGGTTCTTATCCACAAATATCAAGATAGATTTTGGAGCGTCTGCACGTGCACCGTTGCTTAAGCTCAAAATTGAATCATTAACCATTCTCAAAGCATTTGTGATATCGCCATTAAAACCAGCATTTTTGAGCAATCGTACAGCATTGACAGTGGAACGTTTGTCGTTGTGGCTACCAATATTCCATTCGACCTTTGGACTAGGTCCGTAGGATCCAGCTCCAATAAGAGTAGAATCTGGAGAAACGTCAAGTGTATCCACCAGGTTAGTAACAAAGTTTTGCTGTGCTTTAAATATCATTGACGAATTCTTCCCAGAAGAACCAAACAAAATAGCAAGATCAAGCACCATCGGCTTGGCTGAAATAAACAAAATGATATATTTAAAAGTCTAGATGGGCCTTAAAAAGTAGCAAAATTAAAACTAGATGGGCCTTAAAAAGGCTATTGAACAATTATGTGGATTTTGAAAAAATCTGGAGATAGAAGAAGTTTTGTTTACGTTAAAAATGGCAAATAGTCCTTATTTTAAAATAGACCTTAACAAGCTGAGTCTTTTTGTCTTTATTATGAAGGATCCTCTTGCAAAAAGTACATACCAATAATTCAAATTTATACAAGAGTCAATTAGAGATCTTACTCTAATGCAGTGGCTTACTAATGAAATCGAATTAATAAGGATTTGTCTGCTCAATATGATACAAAGTTTTTTACCTATTGAGCGTGCCATTGCTTGCTCAATATAACCAACTGTATTAGGCAAGTCGTTTGCAGTCTCAACGTTTTTCAGCTCATCAATGCCTGGTAAGTCTTTCTTCTCGACTGGTTTTCCAATGTTTATAACGACAAGCTTAACATTCTCTTTCTTAAGCATTGCATTTGCCTTTTCAACATCCTGTTTGCTGTCACTCTCGTCATTGCCATTTGTCAACAAAACAGCCAACTTTCCAACATCTTTACGTTTACTACTGCTCAAGAACTCATCTTTTACTGCTAGCAATGCCTTATCCATTTCTCTTTTTCCACCTCTTCTCGCCATTTCTGACAGAGTTTGCTTTACGATATCAGCTGATGTTCCTTTATTGAGTAACAAATCTAACTTTGGCGCAGACCCTCCGTAAACAAGAAGGCCAACATGTGTTTTCTCAGGAGATATCTCATTAGCACTCAGTGCCGCATTGACAAAATTCTTCATAGCCATAAAAGTCTCCGAGCTAACTGTCTGCGATCCATCGATTGCATACACAATATCAAGGTTTCCAGCAACACCTTGACAAAGAAAAGAACAGTGCAAACTCATCAAAGACTGCAAGTTTACATTAAGAGCAGCAAAAAGTGCAAAAAAATGTTCCATAATACACTTCCTTCCACGTTATCATTAGGGAAAGGCCACATTTCATCAAAAGTAGCCACTGTATATACGAGTTGCCTGATAATGGAACTGAGTCTTTCTATTTAAAAAGCTGCTACATCAGATTTTAATTCAATAAACCAGAATACAATTGCCTTGATAAAAAGGCCTTTTATAACTGAAAAGACAATTCACAAATTTGAGACTCCATTAAACTATTGATACCATCGAAAAAACCTGCAAATGTCATACCGCAAGCTTCATTTCTCGTTGCTTTTATCATTTTCATGCTCATACAGGCCTTCCTTTTAAGATAGCACATATTCGCATGAGTCATTCCATCATCACCACAGATTGGTTTAAAATTATCTTTGTCACACAAGGGACACACACATTCTGCCGTTCCATCATTCTTGCTGACACATATTCCAAAGAATTCGCATTGTTTCTTTGCACATGGATCTGTTAAAGAGAAAAAAACTCAACACTGAAGTAAAGTTTTCATAAAAGAATAAGCAAAAAATCAACATAGGCCATTACATCTTTGCATTGCGTCCGTGTTCTAATACAATGCAATTTGTCATAAATATTTCTGGTATTCTATAACAAAGCAACAAATCCTAATATTAAGTTCACAAACAGCTTCTTTTGAAGAAAAAGTCATATTTGATAAATTATTCGATTGAGGATTGACATATTACCCACGATATCACCTTCCACTGTACCAAAATATTCAAAACATATCAGTTTTACCTGGTGTCGAGAGTTTAGAAACTTTTGACGCTACGTCATCCAGTCCTTTTGATACATTTTTGACCGAAACTATACTCTTGGCATCACTTGCAATTCCCAAAGGTGGCTGCCTGTCTGCAACAGGTCTCATTTCAATGACAATCACTTTAACTCCCATCATTTTTAGTTCATCAGAGATCTTCAAAAGCTTGCTCTCCACTTTCTCCTCTCCGTCGAGAAAAACTATAAGCGTCTTGGGGAAACCACTTCTTCCTCCTTTGTTTCCTGAGAAAAGTTGATCACGTGCTAGTTCGAGCGCATGCAGAACATTATTTCCTGGACTAACCGAACTCAATCTCTTGATTCGATACTTTGTATTTATATCATCAAGTGCATCTCCTATGTACCAAGCAACACTTGCATCTTTTCCGTACAGAATTGCTCCAACTAGCGTGGCATCCTTGGAAATTTGGTATTTCTCAATAATCCTGACTGCCAAATTCTTCTCCGCTTCGAAGGTTGCTCCTGAAGGATCACTAGAGCCAAACACTAAGCCAAGGTCCAGTCTCAATGGTTTTGCTAAAAACACAATTTAATAAAGATATAGAGAGCTTATACCTACTTCTAGCGAGGTATACAAGCAGTGAAACTGCTAAAAGGAATTTCAAAATGATATAAAAATTGAAAATATAAGTGCAACGAGCTGAACTGCAACGTTATTCAAAGTCCTGCAATTAATAACTCAAGTTCTGCAGTCATTTTCTTCAATTTGCGGTTAGATTTATCAAAATTCTTTTGCGAAGAATCTAACTTTCAATCAGTTCCATGAGGATTGCAAATATCTTTTTATAATTAATCGCAGGACCAGGAATAAATTTAATGAAAACCTTTGTAAATGTTCTAATGTGGCTCAAAAATCACTATGTGTTTGGTCTAGATATCTCCAAAACCTCGTAGTTACATTTCTTAGATAGGTGTAACAAGACCAGGTAACAGGAATTTGCTATAGAAAAATGGCATACCAGATATTTTTTCGCTTTGATCTATTAACTTTGCCAATGCATTTTTCGCATCCTCTTCATCAGCAACCTTTATCACTTCATCTTCCTTTGCAATACTCTTCAGCTCATTTGGAGTTACGTCATCACCCAGTGCGATTACTAGAACTGTGATGCCTTTGTTTTTCATCCGTTCAAGCGCCATTTTGGTCTCTGTGGCAAGTGCATTTGAAGGCAAATGGCTGCCAAGTAGAAGTATGCACATCCTACCTCGAGAATCATCTTTTGTGTCAGGTGCAATCTTTGAATGAGCTAATCTGATAGCCTCTGGTAAATTCTGCTCACCACCTACTAGCTGTGCATCGTGTAATACCTGATTCACCACTGTTGGATTAACACCATCAACCAACTCAAGGTTACTTACGGGAGTCTCTCCGAATGTTATCAAACCAACTCGTGTGCGATTTGGTGAAATTTCATATGCTTTAAGGGCATCACTAACAAATCTCTTCATTCTTGCAAAGATTGTTCTGTTAACATTGCTAGAACTGTCCAAGACAAATATTGAATCAAGTTTATCCGATATACCTGAAAACATAAAAAGTGGAATCAGAGTCGGTAAAGAACTGTCATAATCGAAGGCCTCAAAAACAAAAATTTTGGACATGCACAACAGAGCTTGTTTACTGGAATGTGGCATAAAGCAAACAAATTTTGAACTGATTCCCGTCATAAACTTTATTTCATAATACCTAAAAATATTCAATTAACAAAAACTTCTTAAAAAATGATAATTAAAGAGGAATTGTAAAAAACTTCGTTAATGGGTGATAGAGAGAGATATTTGCAAATCTTTATTGCAACTTTAATCATATATATAGTTTAATACAAAGGTTTAATCACATTAAAACATTCATTAGCAACCTTTAATTTGATAATGTGGGTTATTGAAGACATATCAAAATAAATGTACGAAGGCTTTTTGAAAAAGTCCAAATCCATGTTTGTTTACACTCTTGTCAATTTGAAAATTCTTCTAGTTAAGTTATTAGAGAACAAAGTTATAAAAAGATACAAAACAAAAAAAATCAACTGGGTTGTTACCGCAAGCTTCTTTTTTGACTGTTTTCAGCGATCTCTTCTCCAGACATGCAATTCTTTCTAATTCACACTGGCTAACATAGGTTTTTCCATCATCACCACAGACAGGGCTGTTACTTTCTGCCTTGCTGCAAACCGGACAGACACATTCTGCAGTTCTATCAGGTTTTCTCAAGCATTTGCTGTAAAACTCACAGACTCTTCTCGTACAAGGATCTGCAAATAATATATTAATTGCGATTAAAGACTATAGTCAAGTAAAAAATCTTCGTTCTAGGAATCGGTCGTCATTGAAGACAACTCCATAAGTTTTTTATTTGCAATGAAATCACAACAGGTACATATTGTTGAGAAAACTAAAAAAAGTTCAAAGCATGATAAACTACTGTAACGATAAAGAAGCTGAATCTGTGTAGTATTCAACCTGAAAACCCTGAAAACTTTTTAGTATTCAACAACTTTTGTCAAGTTCTGACATTTTGCACGTAGATCTATTTTATCAATCGTATGCAATTTTCTGACTTTAACAACATTGTTCTGACTTGAACAACCCTTGAATAATTTTGAACAACCTCTGAATCTTCTTAAAATGAGAACTTTATTTGAGAATGTTTAAAGGCAATCGACATATTCTAAGGGGCCCAAGCCACCTTTCAATCAAGAATTGACCAATCAGTGAGTGTGACTCCGCTCACACGCTAATTGATTGGCTGATGTTGCTTGACAGGTGGTTTAAGCCATTTTTGTATCTGTCGATTGCCATTAAAGTAAAGTAAACTCCTTATTTAATTTGAATATATACAACTTTTGAGTCCTAATATAGAGACAGTATTAAACAGCTGCTCATTTCAGCAAACGTACCTGAAAGGGTCTGCTCAACAGCTTTCGATACAACACCATCAGCTGATGTAGACGATTCATCCATATAGATTACATCATCAGGTCCACTTGCTACCTTAGAGGTGGCAGCTCTGTCAACCTCTGGACCAATAGCAACTACCACGAGTTTGACGCCAAGACTCTTCAAATCTCTAGTTACGATATCATAATCTTTATTGACCTTGAATGATTTATCAACAAATAGGACTATAGTCTTTGACGATGCCCGTCTTCCACCATTGTTTTCTGAAAACATTTCATCGCGAGCAATTTCAAGGGCTCGTAATACATTGCTACCATCTGCTTGTCGTTGAAGTTGTTGGATCCTTTGCAGTGTTGATTTCGTATCTAAGGCATCTCCAAGTTTCCAGACCATTTTTGCTTTATCATCGTATATTATAGCAGCAGTCAATGTTGACGATTTTGAAATGTCATATTTCTCAACCATTTTCTTACTGATTTGCTTTTGGTCATTGAACACAGAGTCAGCCTTCTCACCGCTGGCACCAACAATGAAGCCAAGATCATGCGGCTCTGCTTTTGCTAGAAGAAACAGAAGAATTGACTAAAAAGCGAAGAACAATGGATGCGATAACCTTGGGGAAATTATCTCAATCATCTTTGCATTATCTTGTTACAATTTTCGAACCCTTCTCAAAAAGCTGGATTTTATAGGATTAATGGGCTGTTAAATCAAAAAAGGGTAAATTTAAGTCTTTTATCTGCATAAGATCTTAGAATTCTAGAATTTTTTTTACAACACTTAAATCATTAACAATAATGAAATAATAACCAATATTCCTTGAAATACTAGAAAGAGCATACCTGAAACTTCACCAGATTTGCTAACGATCTTCGGTACAGTAGTTTGCAGTTGATCTACATCTCTAACTACAACTGTATTATCGTCACCAGCAATTTCGTTTATCTCTCGTCCACTAGCTTCGTCTCCTATACCAATTACAAGAATTGTTATATCATTTTCCTTCAGTTCATCAAGTATCATTTTTCTTTCATCAGTATTAATGGACTTGGACTCTGGCCCAGTTGTCACCAAAACAAGAAGTCTACCATGATCTACTTTTCCAGCTAGCGTATTCCTTGATACGTATTTCAATGCATCTATTACATTTCTCTGTCCACCAATTTTCGTTAAATTTCCAATGAACTTTTCAACAACAGCTTTATCAATACCATCCTTTAGATATAATTGTGTAACTGCTTTATCGCCAAATGTGACCAATGATACTCTAGTTCTCTCGGCTGAGATATTATAGGCAGACAAGGTTCCTCTTACAAAATCTTTCATTTTTCTAAAATCCGGTATTTTGACAGTGGCAGAACCATCCATTGCGAAAATGAGATCCACACGCTCAGATATTCCTAGAAGAAGAATGCAAAATACATTGTGAATAAAACTTTTACCAATGGCATTAAGCTGAAGGTGCTCCGAGTCTTTTATGTCAGGCAGCTTTCTATTTGTTTACATCTTTTGAACGTAAGCAAATAAAGTTAAAAATGCGAGTAAATATAAGCAGTTGATTTAAATAGGCTCTCGTGTTCATAAAAACGCGATTCTATGGCTGCTTTGAGATCCGCTTGTCATTACAAGGCTTTAAGGTTGAAATTAGGATTGATAGAACTGTATGTTCATTTAAAGAAACCTTTCTGAAACCTAAAAGTTCAATAATTTTGATGGAGACTTCCATGAGAGTGAATTCTAGGATAAGTATTACCGCAAGCTTCCTTCTTTGCTACTCTGATATTCACTCTTCTTTTACAAGATGTTCTTTCCAGCTCACATTGACTTGCATAGGTTTCTCCATCTTCACTGCAAACTGGACTGTACCTCTCATCTGGATCGCATATTTGACAAACACATTCTGCAGTTCGGTCACTTTTGGTAATGCATTTACTGTGATACTCGCAAACTTGCTTGCTGCATGAATCTTAATAATTGAAGGAAACAACGTTAACGGGTAGCGTGTGCATGTGTAAAACAGAAGTGCAACTGTTTTTAATATATACTTAACACAAAAGAAGATCCATATCAGAACACACTTAGCTTTAAAAGGCTATAAAATCAATGTAATGCTGAACATTATTGATGCATTGCAACCCTATTTATAAACCAAATGCCTATATTGTTGAACCTGATGTAATTAAGTTGCAGTCATTATTATTCACATAAACTTTTAGTTGCACACATTAATGTCACGTTTATGCACAACCACATTTATATAAAATCCCTCGTAGGTATTAAACATGCAAAAGAAAAACTTAAATACCTGGAACTGACTTTGCAGCAACCAAAGACGCTAGCTCGCCCTTTTTGTCATCAAAGTCATCTGCATTGATCACATTGCTCGGCTGTTTAGCGATCCCAGAAACGTCTGCTTTCAGCACTTCTTTACCGACAGTGATAACAATTACATTAATATTATTATCTTCCAGTTCCTTAGACACAATATCCAACTGTCTGCTGTCTTCTATTTTGTCAACAAAAACAACCAACGTCTTTGGAACATTTCTTCTTGATCCATTTTCAGAAGAAAACAGCTTGCTGCGTGCAATTTGAAGAGCTTTCAGCACATTTTTGCCATTCCCCTTTCTTTGCAATTGACTGATTCTATCCAGTGTCGCTCTCTTGTCAGTTGCGTCACCAATTTTCCAGTCAAGAACTGCGTCATCATCATACGTAATGGCACCTACCAAAGTTGCTGATTTCGAAACATCATACTTTTCTACAATTTTCTTGGCAAGATCCTTTTCTGTATTAAAGTTTTCGACTGCTTTTGCCCCATTTGTACCAAATACAAAGCCAAGGTCAAGAACAACAGGTTTAGCTACGACAAAAGAAGTTTAAATTAATCTCACAAAAGAAAAATTCAAGAAAAAGGTAAGAAAGTGAACAGATATGTTAAAATATTAAAATGAGTTTCAAATCGCACAATTTTAGGGTTCCGACAGAGGTTGGGGACTTCAATCAAAATACTTTGAATAACGGTCTAAAAATAAATGATCCTCTGTTTATCATAAATAAGGCATTTCTAAAGTTGTTGATGCTCTTATTTTTTCTTCTTACCTGCAGCTTTACCGCTGGCTTCAAAAGCAGGCATGAAGACTTCTTTCAATCTGTCTGGGTTTGGAATGCTTATAAGGTTATCCTTCTTGGAAATAGTTTCAAGACCACCCAAATTTTTGTCTCCAACAAGCGAAACTACAAGTAATTCAATATCCCTTTGCCTCGTTTTCTCAGCAATCGACTTGATTTCGGTTGCTTGGGCGGTCACTTTACTTGGTCCAGCCACGAACAGTATCAAGATTTTCCCAGGCTCTAGGGTTGTATCTTCTGTAAACATTTCATCTTGAGCATATGCCAAAGCTCTTATGATATTTCTGTCGCCTCCAATACGCTTTGTCGTGTCAATTCTCTGCTGTACTACGGACTTGTGTATTCCGTCATTAAGGCTCACCTGACTGATAGGCTGTGCACCATACACCATGACTGCGACGCGTGTTTGGTTTACAGAAACATTATAGGCTTGTAAAGAACCTTTTGCAAATTCTTTCATTTTTTTGAAGGTACTCATGTCTACATCACTTGAGCTATCTAAGGCAAATACCACATCAAGTGGACTAGAGACACCTGCAGAAGATAAGAAAACATTTTTAGCAAATCAAAACATAAGATTTCAATCTCTTTTGTCCTGTGCATTGATATTTGAGCATTTGAGCATGTTGTTACTTGAGGCATGTTTCAAACGGCATGTGTGAACAAATACCAAACGGAGATTCAAGATTTTTCATTAAACAATCAGCTATCTTGCGTACGTAAATGACAATGAGATTGGTACGTACCACAAGATTCCATTTTGGCCACTTTGATGGACTGCATCTTTTTACAGGCATCTTTCTTTAACTCGCATGTGTTTGCAAACGTCTTTCCGTTGTCACCACAAACAGGAGAATAAACATCGTTTTCCAAGCAGGGTGGACAAATGCATTCAGTTGACCGATCTTTTTTAGATAGGCACATTGAATAATATCCGCAAGAAACATCTTTGCACGGATCTAAGATATGAAGGGTAATTAGTGTGAAGAATATTCAAAATTGTCTTCTTTGCTATCAGCTTGAGTCGAAGACTGTAAAGCATGAAGATAAAACGCCAAGGGCAAACTTAAGTGAAAAGCTTTAGCCTTGAACAAAGTGATTCACAAATGAATGCAAATGCAAATTGCTGTATAATACCTACTTTAGTTCGGATAAATGACCAATATTTAGTATTAGTATAAAGTTATAAGTAAATATTGTATATAAATCATAATACCAATTCTGCTTAGCATACGTATCACAGAATTTCACAGTATTGCATAACTGAATATGTGTTACAATAATAGACCTATTCCGAAAAGAGCAAAAAAGCATCTTAATTTTCCAGAAACTGATGCTAATTTACTAACCTTGGGCAGAGAATAGTGCTTTGGCCACTTTCGGAATCAGCACATCTGTATTCTTCAGCAAATCTTCGATTACAAAAACATTTTCTTTGTCACCTGCCAATCTTGTCAACGCTTCTTGTTCGGCGCCTGGTTTTATTCCAATCACCAACATTTTCACACCAGAATCTATTATCTGCTTGGCTATATCAACAACGCTTTTGTCATTCATGCTGATTTTATCGGTGAACAAAACCAAGACTTTACCGCTATTTGTCCTCATAGCTCCGGTAGGACTAAATAAAGTATCCCTTGCCAGCTCTAAAGCTCTTTGAATATTGTTACCAGTCTTTGTCCTTCTTAAGTTTCTGATCCTTGTTATCACTTTCTCTGCATCAGGTACCTCTCCAAAGGCAAACTCTACGTCAGCATCCCGATTGTAAGTTATTGCTCCAAAAATGGCGTCTGCCTTTGCGACGTTGTAATTACGTACCAGCTTCTCAATTAGAGCCTTCTCTGTGAAAAATGCTCTTGGCGCGTTCTCACCATTTGCGCCAATAACAAAACCAACATTTAGCTTGAGCGGTTTGGCTAAAAATAAAATAAACGTGAAATTATGCGCTAACGGGCCATGACAAAATTAAGAAAACAAAAATATTGTGAGACATTTGATAACGAACAAAATAGGCTTGAAATTTGTTCCAGAATTGAAATTTTGAATAATATGAAACTCTTATCAAACAATTTAACATCAAGCATCAACTCTTGTTAATCGTTTTTCCTTAATAACTTAACCATTCTTTACAATCTATACCGGTATATATTTGAAGAAAATTTATCGCTAATTTATCGCTAAGTTGTTTTTTTGCTTTTTAAAATAGAAAATCATTTGATTAACAAACATTCGAAATCCTGTGCATCAGAAACAATTAACTCTCGTATACCTGCAGCTTTTTCGCTTGCATCTAGAACAGTTGTATATGCATATCTGATATCTTTGGAGTCTGGCACCAATATTGTTGTTGCCTCCTTGCTGATACCGCGTAGTTCTTCGTCATTTTTTGTTTCCCCAACAGCAACTAGAACAACATTTATTCCTCTTCCTTTCATTCCACGAACCAGGGCTTCGAGGCGATCTTGTGTGTTTTTTGAAGACGGAGAACCATTGACTAGTAAAACAACCAGCTTTCCTCTATCATTTTTCTCGAAAATGCCAGTTTCTGCATACTTAACGGCATCTACCAACTGTCTTTTCCCTCCTAATGTTCCTGCATCCTCAATGGCTTGATAAACAACAGATTTAAAGGCTCCTTCTTTCAGGTCGACAATTTTATTTTGAGTTTCGGCAAACGTGGTGATAGAAACCCTGGTTTTGTTCTTTGCTATATCGTATGCTCGGAGAACACCTTTGGTGAAATCTTTCATTTTATCAAATGTTGACTTCTTTACATGATCTGACCCATCGAGGAAAATTACGACATCAAGCGGCTTTGTCATTCCTGTGAAGCAATAGAATTTAACATAAATAGATATCTCTTGACAGTTAAAAAACCAATCTTTAACGCTGTTCTACACAATATGCATGATTATCGAGGCTTCAAAGGCATGCTTCGTAATTTGCAATGCAGATTTCGGTTGAGATAGCAGATAACAAATTATCTTGTCGTAAGTAATTTGTGAGAAGCACTTCATTCTCTGCAGTAACATCAACAGAAAGCAGGCTCTTAAACGTTAAAAAAATTTAAAAAATTACCGCAAGCCTCTTTCTTGGTTAAACGAATGAGCCTCTTTCCAGCGCAAGAGGATTTTTCCAGATCACATTGATTTGCATAGGTGCTACCGTCACTTCCACAAACAGGCGAGAATTTTTCATCGGCGTCGCAAATGGGACAGATACATTCAGGTGAGTTGTCTGATCGTCTATGGCATTTGGCAAAAAAGCCACAAGATTTGGATTCACAAGGATCTGGCAAAGAAAATATCGTTTTAAAATAGCTATTGGTGTAAGAAAAAAATTGCACGTTGTTAATCACAAGACATATCAAAGTAACAACTTAGTTCCGTATAGTTTTTTATGGTCTTGAAAATGACATATGATAAACATAGAATATTATTTTAGCAACATATTCAGATGTCAGATCTGCATTTTCTCAACGATAATTAAAGTTTCGCTAAAAAAATATCCAAGGGATGGTTGCTTCGAAAATTATGCTATGGGATGCGATTAATTAAAGCCAAAAAAATCATCGTCCTAATTCTTATTACAAAGTATTTTCAAGCTAAAAATCATTGATTTGATAATTTCCAGGTCTACGATGATCAGTCTTTTGTCAATTTTGATTTCACTTTTCAAGCTAAAAATTAATTTTTCCAAGCACACCCTTGAGTTCTTTTGTATCCTTGATTGCTTCTTACGACGTTAAGTTGTTTATTTAATTTTAATAATTGCCCCCGAAAATCCACAAATATTTTCGCAAAAATACTTAAAAAGCCTTCTTAAAAACGGGCAAAAAACGTTTTTCAAATACAAAAAGGGCTGAACATTGCCAAGAGCTTTAGATAGATTTGATAGATTTGTACACAGAAAGAAAATTATTCAGTCTTTTTTCAGCAAGAACAAAGAGAATCTGTCAAAATAGTCAACCTTAGAAAAACCATAATTTTTTCAAGGATAATTCTAACGGAAATTACAGAAAACAAGAGGAACATTGATACAGTTTATAAAGGTAAAGAGTGATAAATTCAATTCAAATGGTTATTAGTAGTGTTGTAGATTTTACCTGGCTTTGTCAATGCTGCAGCTGTAGACGAAATACTTTCCATTTCCGTCACCAAATCATTAGGAGTCAGTAAATACGCAGGATCACTTGTAAGTCCATATAGCGCATCTTTGTTTACTTCTGACCCAACAGCTACTACAATAATCTTTACGCCTGCATCTTTCAACTTTCTTGCTGCTTTCTCTAATTCAAGATCTCTCGTTTTTGCTTTGTCAATAAACACCACAAGAGTTTTTGGTACGCTGTATCTGGCTCCATTCTTCATGATAAATAGCTCCTCGTATGCAACTTTTAAACCCATTGCCACGTTATTTCCAGCATTTCTTCGTTGCAATCTATCAATATTTGCTAACGTCATACTAAGATCCATTGCTTCTCCTAACTTCAGACCTAAGTAAGCACCATCGTCATATATAACCACACCGACTAGTGTTGCTAATTCCGATATTTTATTCATGCTTACAATCTTTTTTGCTATCCTTTTCTCTGCAGCAAACATGGTTTGAGCCGAAGGTCCATCGGCGCCAAAAAGAAAGCCAAGGTCCAAAGGTTTAGGAGTTGCTGAAATGAAAAATTTCTGACTAGTCGTCGTATTGATACCATACTATTGCGTGGCTCAAACATAGTATCAAAACAGTGCATTATGCCAGAGAAATGTTAGAAACATAAAAAAGGGCTAGAATTTATATTTTCCTAAAAAACCAGCGATCCAGCCTTAGCCAAATCAAAGAAATTCGCTTTTTGTAAGGGATTTGCGGCCAGCTCAAGAATTTTAAAAGCGTTAAAGGCTAGCGACTGGTCAAAGAGACCAGTTTAGCGTCTCATTTCTATATTGGTTGTAATGCTGAATACTTTGAACATCATTTTATCATTTGATTTTTAGATAAAAAAGGCTAACTATATAGATTTTCTTTTGAGTTTTTCACAAAATTACGAAGATTTTCATAGTTAGATGCATAATGAATGAGAATGAGAAAACCAACCGGCCGCTTTCCCACTTCTTTCCTCTAACTCAGGAACTTTGCCCTTCAATTCTTTGACGTCATCAATCAGAATCAAGTCAGCTGGATGCTTAACTGCACTTTTCAAAGGTTCCCTATTTTTGACATTGATGCCAACGATTATCAAAGTAATGTCATCTCTCTCAAGTTGTGATGCAACAGCATCGAGCCTGTAGCGGTCTTCATCACTTGTGTCTCCCATTACAAACAGTATCACCTGAGATTTTGTTTTCAGCTTTCTGTCATAACGTCTTTCGTCTATCAGAATTCTTCTTGCAACAGCTAACGGTTGACTTGGCGACCTTGGGCTGTCATTACTGACAGTTATACCATCCAGCGCTGTCTCGATGGCAGACTTGCTTGTTCCATCCTCCAGCGGCAAGACTTTTTTTGCATCAGCTCCGTATGTAAGGATTGCAACATTTGTTCCATATTCAGAAATGTTATAAGATTTCAACAAGGTCTTAGATAACTTTTTGGCTTTCATCAAATCTTGGGTTGAAACATCTTTTACAACATCGATGGCAATAACAAGGTCGACAGTGCTTGCTATTCCTGAAATATTTTCATATAATGCTTGGTGAAAATTCATTAAACAATTAAAGATGAATGTAAATCTACATATAGAATCTTTAGGCTAAGTTTGACACAGTTGGTTCATGGGAGATGTGTTAACAGCACCTGTACTATCTACTTTAAATTCGCAGTTCGGTTTGTATTTGGAGAAGATTGAAACAAATTAAAAAAAAATATGCAACTGGCAACTTTTTTGTTTTAAGATAAGTTTTTCCTAAATAGTAACTATGACCAGAAAATTTTACTTAAGCAGGACATAATGTTAACAAATTACTTCAGTATTTTTTTGAAAAAATTGTTGTAACTTTTAAATCTAACTTGAAAAAAAGTTGGTCCCAGAAAACAAAAAATAGGACAAATTTCTTACCACAAGCACCGTCCTTGATCTTCTTAACAATCTTCTTTTCTTTGCAAGAAGTCCTGCGGAGTTCACATTCATCTGCATATGTCTTGCCATCATCTCCACAGACAAGTGAATATTGTTTTTCATCTCCACACACTGGGCAAATGCACTCTGCACTTCCACCACTGATTTTGTGACAAGAGCTGTAGTACTCGCAGACTATTTTCTCGCAAGGATCTGCACAAAAAAGAAAATATCAGTGAAAAGTAATTCATTTGGTGAATGCGACGAGTTCTGCTTCTGTTGACAGGTTCGACAAACCAGTAAAATTTTCGTTCTCCATTTATTTAGGTTTTGTTCAATCAAAAACTTGCACTATCAGAACCAAAAACAGGGGAAAATAGCCAAAATCATAAAAATTGAACTACTTGCACTTATGGATTATGTGAACATACTATGTTCCTTTCTACAGAAGCAAAAAATAATCAAAAGCTACCAGTATCTATTTACTTATCTTTGTTAACTGTTGGTTAAATAATTATGGTTTGGTGAATTCCATATTTCACAAGATAGAAGGTTTTCGAACGACCCCAAAGCCATAACTACACTTTTGATCTCTAAGCCATTACAAAATTATATCATTTTAAAATTGTTCTTAACGTAAAAATACGTACCAGGTCTAGACTGTGCAACAATCTTGTCAGGCAACCCTGGATTGGTTAACAAATCAGAGACTTTATAGAGATTAGAAGGATCGCTTGCAATTCCTCCAAGGTACTTCTTTTCAACTTCTGGTCCCATTGCCACGACGATAACCTTTACACCAGAACTCTTCAGTTCAACAGCAAGATCTTCCAATTTTTCGTCTTTCTCTTGTGCTTTATCGATAAAAACAACAAGAGTCTTCGATGTGTTTATTCTAGCTCCTTTTGATACCGGAAGTAGTTCGTCTCGAGCCATTTCCAATGCATTCAATATATTATTTCCTTTTCCTACTTGTCGGATGCTGCGTATGTTTTCTACTGTAGACTTTGCATCACGTGCGTTCCCGATTCTCCAGCCCAAACGGGCAATCGAATCATACGATAGGGCACCAACAAGAACACCAGGGGTTGATATCTGATATTTATCAACCATACGCTCCGCTAGTATTTTTTGCTGAGCAAAAGCGCTGGCTGCATTCTTGCTACCAGCACCAAAAACGAAGATGAGGTCGAGGTTTTCTGGTTTTGCTTGAAAGAGAAACAATTAATTTTTAGAACCAGAGGACTTGATGGAACATACTTTTAACTTAAACATGCGAAAGTGAAAATAAATAAGTAATTAGAACACCAATAAAGGTTCTTTAGAATTTTAGTTGCTGCTAGGTGAACCTCTCTCATTTTGAAATAGTATTTCAAGGCTTTATCACCTGTGATATAAACTTCCTAATAGCTAAGGGAAACAGTACCATTTCTTAATCAAAAGGTCTCAGCGGTGATGGCTAAAAGCAAATAAACGTTCAGTATGGTGTTTTTCTATGGTGAGAACATAATTTTAAATAGGAAGCAAATAAAATGATTGAATCTAGATTACTGACTCAAGGGCAAGTCAATCCTATACGTATAATGTACCAAAATAAAAGGGAACATAGAGAAAGTTAGTAAATAAAACTGTGGAGGGCCCTAACTACGAACAATAGCTTCCAAATTGGGAAAATCATCTCAATGTGGATTGAATAAGCGAAAGATAACATGTGTTAGGTCTTATGAATGCTATTAAAAAGTGTAGAAAACAATATGGGCCACTTTTGCAATTTGCCTCGTAAATACCTGCCGCGAGACCACTACTTTGTTCCAGTAACCCTAAGGCGTCCTTCGATGAATCATCTATTCTAATTAGATCAGCTTCGTCTCTTACTGCATCTTTCAAGGCCTTGTCGTCTTTCTTCAAAGTCTGTGCAAGAATGATAAGAGCGATGCCATCCTTTTCTAGTTGTTTTACAGTACTGGTAAAGCTATCCATATCTGACGGGTCGTTGCTTCCCATCATGACCAACAGTACTTGAGGCTTTCTTTCAACTGATTTGTCTCTTATCTGTGCATTCACAAGCATGTTTCTAGCTAAAGCCAATGGCTCGCTGGCCTTTCTTGGACTGCTGTGCAGCTCTGCTCTGTCAATGCTCCTTTCAACAAGAACTCTGTTTAATCCTGATGCAAGTGGTAAAAGCTGCTTTGCTGTCTTCCCGAAGGTCAACAGCCCAATATTTGTCTCGTTTTGAGAAATATCGTATGACTTTAGCAAAGTTTTAAGGACCCCTTTCACCTTGAGGAAATCAGCAGATTTCGGATTTTCTGTGGTATCCAATGCAATTACAAGCTGAACTGGTCTTGAAATGCCTGTAGCATAAATGAAGCAATTAGCCAATTTCTCAAAACTATCATTAAAACAAGAGATGAATAGAGCCTTGCGTCATTTTAGAAACCTAAATTTATATTTCAAGGAATATATTAATGCTAAAATATTTTCATTGGAATATAAAGTTCTAGAAACAGGTTAGGTTACAGACAAAATACCGCATTCAGAAAGTAGGTTTAAAAAGAAAAACATAGAAAAATTTCAGGTAGAACTGAACAAGGAATATAGCAAACTTTTTGTAATGAGAGAGTGGAATTGAAAAGAAAATTTGAAGAAAGGAGAAGTTAAACTTTATGCGAAAAGTACGTAAAATCAAAATGGATAAAAAAGAAGGTAAAAAAGAAGGAGACAAAGAAGTTATCATCTATAAATTTCTTTAATTTTGAACTTGATACCGTCTAAATCAATACAGGAGGATGTTAAAAAACTAACCACAATTGCCCTCCTTTCGTACTGTAATAGCTTTTTGTTCTTTACACGACGCTTTCTTCAACTCGCATTCATTAGAATACGTTCTTCCATCGCTTCCACAAATAGGTAAAGGTGCGTCATTTCCATAACAAAGAGGACAGACGCATTCTGATGTCCCGTCGTTCATCCCTAAGCAGAGGCTGTGGAACTGGCAAAGCTGATTGGCACATGGATCTAACAGCAAAGAAATATATATAAATATGTAATATACATATAGACAAGTAGCAGCTAAAGATTTGTCTATTATTGCTCAGAACTTGTAGAACCTTTCTCAAGATGTACTTTGAGAGAAACTTGGTCAAAAAGATCATCATGGGTTGTGGCTTGCGAGTACCAAATCAAGGGGCCAATTATTCATTTCTATGCAATTCATAACTATCAAAGACAGTCATTCGTATGTATTCTCTAACAGCATTAAACATTCTTTAGATGTTGTAGGTGCCTCCACTGAAACTGAACTCACAATTAACAAAAATAACTTATCTAAAAATCGTAGATATCACATTATACGCAAATTAAAATCTCAAAAGATAACGTACTTGCCTTTTTTTGCAAAATGATATTTTTAAAATTAATCCATGTATTTATACATATTACAGATGTGACAAAATACCTGGGGTGGCTTTTGTTGCTACCTTTGAAACCAAGTCTTCACTTGCTGGGACAATTATTGGTATTTGCAATACTTTGTCTTTTCTTAATGGGATTGATGACATCATCTTTTCGATGTCTATGTTTGGTCCAACAGCTATCAAGATCACATTAACACTGGCATCCCTCAATCTTTTGACCTGCGCAACAAAGCCAGCCTTATCGAAATCAGCCCTGTCTATGAACACAACCAGAGATTTTGGAACGTTACTTCTAGCACCATACTTTGGGTCAAATAAGACATCTTTAGCAACTTGAAGGGCTTCAGGCAAGTTATTCCCATCTTCGGGTGGTTGCAATCTTGCTATACGATCTATGGTTGATCTTGATTCAATTATGTCTCCTATTCTCCAAGCTAATGATGCTGTACTGCCATACACAATTGCACCGACCAAAGTGTTATTTCTTGATATCAAATATCTTTCAACGATTCTTCTTGCGAGGTTCTTTTCATTTTCAAATGCTCCAACAGCGTCCCCATCACTTGCACCAAATATAAACCCGATATCAAGAGGAGACGGCTTTGCTGCAAAATACACTAAAACTATTAATAAACGACCATCGTTTCATTGTTAAGTTGTTAAGTATAATCAGAACAGTAAAGTGAAACCGTAGTTAAACTTTTTGGCATAGATTGAAATAATGGGCAAAATAATCATTTTTTACCAATTGGTCTGAATTGGAGTTAAAAATGAAATTAAGTTTCTCTACCCTTGATTTCATCTTTTCGTGAAGGGGATAATAAATCTATTTATTTGTTTTCGGGCTGCCAATTTCGCAGCTGTACAGCAGAGGCAAACATCGATTAGAGTAAATTTATGTGCAATGGGGACAACTTTATGGACACAACCATGCAAACCCTGTTAGACAGGTCGGCTTTCGACCCTTTTGTTCTACCACTTCTTTATCATATGCATCAAACAATATCAACATTTATTTCAAACATTACAGGAAACATTATTAGTAAAAATTTTGAACACTTCTTGATAACATGCACCAATTGCCTCACGCTAGTGCTTACGTTAAATCGCTTGAAAAGGCGTTCTAATGGATTATTGTTTACAAAAGTATAAATAAGCCAGAAAAAACTTTGAATTATAAACCATTAAAAATAATCAATATACCAGTCGCTTTACGGCTCCGGCTCTCTAAAATACCAAAGATATTTTTGAGGGAGTTGGTATCATCAGCCTTGATCAGCCCATCTTGGCTTTTCAATGACTTTTTAAACACTGAATCGTCTTTTGTTTTTATTGCCAATATGATTACATCCACATCCTCTTCTTCCAATTGCGACATTATCTTAGAGAAGCTTTGGCTATCAGATTTATCATTTTCTCCTATTGAAACAAGGATAATTTGCTTCCTTTCGCCTTTTGCCTTCTCAGACCTCAAAGAGTCGTGGAACAAAAGTCGGGCCATTATCAAAGCTTCGCTGGCCTTCTTAGGTCCAACTAATGGCTGGGCTGCATTAACATGTTGCTGGATAACAGCAAGATCTGTTCCATGGGACATTGGCAGTGTTTCATTTGCAACACTACCATACGTGACAATTCCAACATTTGTCTCTGATTTGGAGATTTTATATGATTCAAGGAGTGCGTTCACAAACGGTTTTACTTTTGAGGAGTCATATTTGTCCGTCACATCCAAGGCAATGATAAGATCCAGTGCCTTGTCGATCCCTGTTAAAAATAAGCATCAAAATACAAGATCAAATCTAACTAAGATTAACATATATTTGTCTGCCATTTAATGCTCATTCCCTATAACTGTACCCTTCTTTGAGCTTTGAGTAGAAAGGCTCTAAGTTGCAACCATAAGGTTCACATTTATGATGCACGAGCGTGAAACGCAAAGTTGGTTTTTAGAGCTTTTTTGTTTTACACACCACAGCATATTCTGAAATAACCTGAATTTCCTCCATCTTTGTTAACAAATAGCATTGCTTTCAGAAGATGCATCAAATATAAGATATCAAAAAAGCATTTTTATCGCTATATGCATATCTAATTAATAAGCATCAAGACTTTAAGTAATGACAGGCCGATTTTGTACACAGATTATATGAGCTTATATTAAATACTTCTGAAAACTCACATTCTTAACACGATCGCAGAGACAAACATTGAGCTATGTACATTGAGAAATGTTCACGATCTTTAAATATCTATGCGCTTTGTTTAAACCAATTCAGTCAATATACAATAGCAACAATTTCTTCAGTACAAAATGTTCCACATGATAAAAGGTCCTTACAGTTAAAGACCAAATCAATGAAATCAAGCCATTTTTGTAAAGTTGAAAACCACACTACTTGAAACTTAGCAAAAGCTTATGTTCTTGCTTGATGGGTTCAGAGAGTTATCTTAATTCAAAATTAAACAGATAAATCCCATCATTGATTTTTCTCCTTTAGTTCAGTAAGATTTTATAGCAGCTACCTACCACAAGCTTTGTTTTTTGCAACATTGATTTCCTTTCTTTGATTACACGCCATCTTTTGCAACTGGCAAAGGCTTGCATAAGTAATACTGTCATCTCCGCAAATTGGGGAATACGTATGTTCTTCATTGCACAATGGACAAACACATTCTGTTGTTCCATCCGTTCTCTGATGACATTTACTGTAGAATTTACACTGTTTCTTTTGACAAAGATCTACCAGGGAAAGAAAAGAAAAACTTATAAAGTTGAAGGTATAATAAAATGTAAATATTACAAAAGCGGGATAATAAAACATAAATATTACAAAAGCTAAGGTATAACCTTTGAAAAAATACAAACAAAACCGGGAGTTCACAAATATAGACAACATATTCTTTAGTCGACGATACGAAATTCCGAATCAAACAATACAAATTATCCTTATAGAGACTTGATGTACGCTTATCAAACTTAAATTTTATTAGGTACACCATATTTACAGCTACAAACTTGTAAGCAAAGATGCTGCATAATCCTATACCTGGTTTTAATAGATTACCAAACGTAGGCAAAACACTGTCATCTGGATTTGCTAAATCCTGTACTTTAACAAGACTCTCGCTATCACTCGGTAGTGCCAACATATCGATTTCATCAACATCTGGTCCACTTGCAATAACTATGACCTTCACTCCAGAATTTTTTACTTGTTCTACAGATTTTTCCAGATCGGCATTTGATTTAAACGTTTCATCGAGAAATATAACCAATATTTTCTCAGCATTTCGCCTTGCGCCATTAACTTCTGCAAACAAACTTCTGGAAATGTCAACTGCTTTCACAATATCATCGCCCAGGCCATTCATTTGAAGTTGATCAATTATCCGGACTGTCGTATCCTTATCTTGGGCATCACCAATCCTCCACGCAATACGTGAGCTACTGTCTTGCAAAATCCCTCCTATCAATGCAGCTGTTGGCGATATAACCAGTGAATCAATTAGCTTCTTGGCAAAGGATTTTTGCTCACTAAATCGTTTAGAGGCTTTTGGGCCATCAGCACCAAATACAAAGCCGATATCCACGGGCAGATCTTTTGCTAAAACAAAGACAAGAATCGGTGTAAGATCCAAGAAATGCAGAAGCAAGGAATTCAAAAATATTATCTAATAGTCTCATCATCAACGGACTTTAAGCAAAAAAAGGCGGCGATCTTAATTAAAACAAGTTAAAAGTTATGAGAGTTTTGAAAAAAAATGACATTAAAATCAAAAACATCAACAGAAACTAAACTCCAACGCCTGACATTAAAATGTTGCCTTCCAGCCTGTAAACATCAGGTTGAACCAGGTTTTTTAGAGATATTGTATTTAATGTAGCATTATCATATCAAATTCTTCAGGCTTGGTACAAATTCGTACCTGCATTTATTGCACTCCTCTTTTCTATCTCGCCAAGAGCATTACTCAAACTTTTGCCCTCGTCCACAGTATAGAAGTCTGCTTTGTTTTTGACAATAGGCATAAGGGCTCGTGCATTCGATACGTTAACTGCGAGGACAATTGGTCTTATGTCAAAAAGCTTCATCTGCGAAGCAAGCTGAACAACTGAGGCAGGCGCTACGTTGATGACTCCGTCTAATAAGACTAGTACTATCTGCTTCGATGATTCACTTCGCTGATCGCTATTTGAAGGGTATCGCAGCATGATGAGTGCCTTTGAGAGGACATCTTCGACTCTTCGCGGTCCATTCATATAAACTGCCTTATCGATGCTACTTTCAATAAGGGTTCTTACAATGCCATCCCGAATTGGAACAATTTCACGTGCATTACTACCGAAAGTGAGAAGCCCTACATTGGTGCCTAATTGCGATATATTATAAGACCTCAAAAGAGCTTTTAACAGTTCTTTGGCTTTAAACAGCGTCCCAGAATTTACTCCTTTGGTAGTGTCCAAAGCAATTATCAAATCAACAGGACTGCTAACACCTGAAAAATAGACATAAAATTCTCTTAGAAACACACTCATTATAACATTTCATTAGAATTTTTTTGCCATGAATACATAAGGAAACCAATTAGCTACAATTGGAAATGAAAAGATTGATGTTTTAGAAATAATTATTTTAAAAAAGGTTTTTGAACAGTTTATGATCTAAATACATTTTAAATTGAAAAAAGTTTATTATGAAACTACAAAACTATTTCCATCTATGTTCTAGCGTTCTATACTCCGAAATATGTCAGACAAAAAGCTTTAGTATGTTTCAAAGATTTTGCTTTTTTCGACGCTGTAAACTATAACTACAAAAAAAATATATACCACATGGGTTTTCTTTGATAACGGCGACTTTTTCCTTCTTTAAGCACGTGTGTAGGCGATTTGAGCAAAGACTTGCATATGTTAGGCCATTTTCCCCACAAACAGGTTGATATCGTTCATTTTCGCATGTATCGCAAGAGCATCCAATGATGCCATTCTCATGCTGCTTGCATTTACCAAAGTATCCACATTTCATGCCCTCACAAGGATCTGTATAAGAAATGCATACTTTTGAACAAACTCTGCAAAATCTGGATAAGAGACCTACACAAAACCTTTACTTAAAAAATTGTTAAACTTTAGTATCTCATAAGAGGAGTCATTACGAATGGTTCTAGAAATAGCGAATATCCTTAATAACTCCAATTAATAAAAGGAAGGCATTTCTCAAAAAGATAAACAATATAGAACTGAGGACTTGTTCAGTTTGTCGATACATTTTCAGAAGGTTTGAAAGGCTGAATGGCTGTAATGGCTATTGTGATTAGTAGCAACTGAAGTGATAACGATTTAAAGATTAAATATTGATATCACGGAATTTTCGTTGACTAGTCCTAAAGCGCTTAAAATCAATTCAAGCAATGAATAAAACAGGAAAAAGTTTTAAAAAAGGTTGGATGATGTTACTTTGATTAGCGTAAATAGCTACAACAAAAATTGTACCTGTTTTTAGAGCAGCAACTACAGCTTTTGGGGTAATTTTTCGATCTTTGTTTTCATCGTGTTTTATTACAGCTGCCATTGTTTCCGAAGAACCAAGATCAATATTTTTAGCCAAGGTGACAAATATTACTTTGACTCCTTCTTTGACAAGGCTATTCGCAGCTTTTTGGGAGTCCGTGTCAATATCTTTATTGACAAACAGCACTACATTTTTCGGAACACCTGGCCTTCCACCGTTTCGTACATCAAAAAGTTTACTCCTTGCTAAATCAATTGCCTTTGACAGTACTTGTTCACCGTTCAATATTCTAGCCATGTCGACAGCTTCAACCGTTTTATTGAAGTCGAAATAATCATCTAAACCCTTTACAATTTCGGTATTTCTGTCATATTTGATGAGGCCCACGTGAACCTTGTCCCTGGACAAAACCAACTTCTTAAGTAGATCCTTGATGATTTGCTTAGAGAGACGTAATTTATCTGCCGCTGCACTTCCTCCCATTGACCCAAAAATAAAGCCAATATCAACTTTTGTATCAACAACATTAGCATTCATGACAGCTTCTGAAATTTTTGGGGTTCCATCATTCAATGCTTTATGATTAACAAGGCTTAAAACATTCTCAGGTGTTGATGCTAACGCCTTTATTTTTTCACTTTCAAAATTATTTCCAATAGATATCACAACTGTTCGGAATCGTTTCTCCTTTAAAAACTTCTGAATACCTTGCAAATCTTTGGGGTTTTCATAAACATCACCACCATTTATAAACAATACTAAAACTTTGCCTGCATCGTTCCTCAGGCCTAATTTTCCCTTTTCGATAAATTTTCTAAAGTCATTTAGTGAAGCGCTAATGTATCTCTCATCTTTTCCAGTTTTAATTTCATCTAAAACGGTCTTCAAATAATGCAATGAAACTCCGTTATTTGCAGTTAAAGAAACATCGCTTTGTTTGCCATACGATACAATTCCAATCCTGACATAGTCTCTAGAGATGTTGAAGATCCTTCCTTGGTTAAGTATTAACTTCTTCATTCCTTCTAAAACTGAAGCATTGACAAACTTCGATGTGTCAATCATAAAAACCAAATCCACGGGTTCCAAGAAATCTAAAATAACAAGAAAGACATTGATATATATGTATATATATCAATGTCTCAGACAAGCTCTGTGCTGCACTGACGAGCCCACAAAGGGCGAAACAGTACTGTCTGCAGATTGAGTATGTATATATATATGTATATCTAAATTTTCACTACTGTCTATTGTGAAACAAACATTTTGCTATAAATATATTCATATGTAACCATACAATAGGCGACTGTTTTACAGTTCCATTAAATTGGCTTGGCAAAACGAGGAAAGAAATGTACAGGCTTTGGTGTAAACAGCTCAGAACTGTCCTGTTTTATTCGTCTGTGCGTAACCATATAACCATACATCATCTAGTCATTTCAAAGGCTCTTACGCAACCAATACGCTTTGCAACTTTAATTAAAAGAACCGGCCTAAAATCGTGATGCATGAAGAACACACAGTCAATTTCTCAATACAATTGCCGCTAAGCATGCCGGTTGCGCAAGAGTTTTAAGACAAAGGCCGACGGGGGAAGTTATATCAACGAGGATCCTGCCATGGTCCAAACATCAAATTCGGTCAGAATCAAGCTCTAGACCATGGCGTCAAAAGCAACCATCATTACACTGAACAAAACAACACAATGAAATGAAAGATGCATTATTAAAGTAACCACTGGAAACATCTACCATAACAAAGGCAGTTTTTTTCAGTTTGGCCTTATAAGCCAGAAAAACATAAATGGCTTTGAAAAATGCAAACATTATACAACATATTGGCCAAAAGCTTTTTCGTCTGACACTCCCCAGAGCATAAAACGTCAGAAAATATAATATATACCCAGTTGTGGATCGAAATAGGTCAATCAGAAAAACGCAAGCACAAGACCGGTATAATTGACCAATCAGTTCCGCGTGCCTAAAGAAAAATTACCACTGGAGTCCAAGAGACAAAACAAACTCCTTCTGTCCACACTGGCGGCTTTTTCGTTTCTATGTAGATCGATTCCAAAACTGCTAGATGGAAAGACGACCGGCCTCTGCCAATAATCCGAAACATGTCGTCATTATGGAGTTTAGCCCAATATGGGTTGTCTAAAATATCATCTTAGATGTTGACCGATGGCAGAATCACTTGTTTTAACAGTGTTTCTAGACATACAAGATCGAGGAGGCTGTTCTCTTTGAGGGGCAGTTTTGTTTCTTATGTTGGAAGGAACATGCTGTTTTATCCTATCCCCCAATCTTTGGGTTGTGCGTCCTACGTAGCCAGAATCACACTGGAACGTAAATTCATAAACAAATGGAACTTTTTTGGTTGGTAGGAACGCAATCCTTTTGAATGGATGGAAAGGTTCTCCTAGTGCTGTAAACAATGCGATGATTGATAGCAAAGAAACATCCTGTGATGGTTTGCCTTATCTGACTCTCGAATCGCAAGGAAGTGTTTCCAATTCATGGTAGTTTCAAATAAACTGGGCACTTTTGCGGACCAAACTTTTGAACAGCCGAAAAACTTGCGATTTTCTCCTTAGTATAAGATAAAATGACATCTTCTGAATGACATGTCTAGAAAGATCGTTTTAAATCTTTCCAGTTCAGCGTGAAGTTTAGATTTCGAGCAGATCATGAGTGACCTATGTACTAAGGTTTTAACAAGGTTGACTTTGCGTTGTTTTGGGCAAAATTAATTCCAGTGTATGTACTGACCGGTAAAAGTAGGCTTGCGGTACACACTGGTAAGAAATCCAGTGTTAGACTTTTCGACCAAAACATCTAAAAATGGCAAGGAATCATTTTCTTCTTTTCCAAACGTAAACTGGAGGGCTGGGTGTAGGCTATCAAAGTGTTTAAGAAAAATATCACACCCCTGTTTTGAAAATGGTATATGTGCCATCCACCTACCAAAAATAGACACCTGGCTTTTGGTCGTAGTCGAACAGACGCTCTTTATGAAAGCCAACAAAGATATTGACCAAGGCAGGTCCCAGAGGGCTACCCATAGCGACAAAACCCTTTTGTTGGTACATTTCATTGTTATAACTGAATTCAACTGAACGTGTTGCAGTTTCAATCAGTTCAATAAATACTTCCTCTTCGAAAGATGGGCTATTATGCTCCCTCCGGTACAAAGCGTCGGGACATATTTTGATGGTCTCACTCAGAGGGACGTTTGTGAAAAGACTACTAATGTCGAAAGAACACATGAAAGATGTTTCGTTTTCGATGTTCAAGTTTTGCATGAACTCAGCTAACATAAAAGAATCCTTGATGCAATGTTTTGAATATTTTTGAAGAGCAGGGTCCAAAACTTCAGAAAGCCACTTAGCAACTTCGTATAGTTCTGAACCAATTTTAGACATGATAGGATAAATGAGAGGTTCGGCTAGTGTATTTTAAGGAGGAAGCATATATCTTACAAATACATGATACTTCTTCTACGATTAAAAAAATTGTCATAAAAAAAATCAGAAGAAAATGATCTAAACAGCAACAAAACACATTGAAGGTGCTTAAAATTCAACAAGACAAACATCATCTAATTCAAATAAAAAAGCATTTCTGTGTGAAAAAATATTGCACAAACACTTTTCATTAAAACCGATCAACAATAAATGTTTCCCCTACAAAAGATAAGGATAACTTTAGAATCTCCTTACCACATGCTTTCTTGCTAACCAACGATACTAATGTCTTCGTTCGACAAACTGTTGATTTGAGATGGCAATAAGAAGCATATGTCCTGCCGTCACTTCCGCATACTGCATTTACTTCAGACTGGCTGTCACAATCAGGACAAACACATTCGGTTGTTTGGTCTTGCTTCACCTGGCACCTTGCGTTATATTCACATTTCACCTTATCACATGGACCTGTAAACAGTAAGAAGAGTATAAAAAACCAATGTCCCTTTTCACCAAAATAGTTCATTTTACAATCATCTTCAACGTAAACTATATATATTTATACATATTTATTTTCTGGTTCATGCCCGACAACATTAAGATAAGAAATTGCATTCCCCTTACAGTGTCTTACTAAGAACGAACCCGAATCCAGTAGCCAAAACTCAACCCACAGAAAACACATCCATACACGTAAAACCCAATCAGTTACAATTGCAGTACATATCAATTACCTGACGTCAGGGAAGATGCCAAGTCTTTCGCCAACTTGTCGATATCACTCCTACTAGCGATTCGCTTTATATCCTTGTCCGTGCTTGTAACATCTCTCAGTGAATCTCTAGCATCTGCTTCACCTAAAGAAACAGCCAATATCTTCACACCATCCTTTTTCAACGCCTCAGCTGCAGCTTTCGATGCAGAATCCATCTCCTTATTAACGAATATCACTGCTGTTTTGGCAGTATCTCTTCTCCCTCCAGATAGGGCGTCGAACAAGTCCGTCCGCGCCATTTCCAACGCCTCTTTCAAAGCGAATCCTTTACGAGGAATCTTAACTTTATCAACAACACTGAGAGCATCTTTCAAACTATTAACAGAATCCAGTCGTGATACCATCCCAGCACTTTGTCCGTACACAATCAAGCCGAATCGTGTCTTTTCGCTCGATATGTCCAACTTTCTCAACATCTCCTTAATAGCTTCTTTTCCCAGCTCAAAGTCCTTCTCCGCATTAACACCGTCTGCTCCTAATATGAATCCCAAATCCAGTTTCAACGAACTCTTCTGGGTATCGCTTATCGAATCAGATACTGCTGAAACAGCGTCCAACAGTTTGTCTTCTGAGCTCACCTTTACAAACCGATCTGGCTTAGTTGCAACAGATTTCATCTCGTTTTCGTCCAAGTCGTCGCCCATTCCAATCACAACAACGTTAGCTCCACTTCCTTTCAGAGCATCTCCTTCCGATCTGACATATGGCAAACCAGATCGTGCGTTCCTACCAGCAACAATTAACACTACTACTTTTCCTGCATTATCCCTCACGCCGTTGTCTTGTAGACGATAGTCCTCCTTACCGACTGAAGAGCATTAGCCACTTGTCTCGGACTGTCTGTCAACGCAGCAGCATCTAAAGCATTCTTCAAAGCCTCTGGTGATGTACCTCGGCCAACTGGCAACAAAGTCCTTGCATCGCTGCTATACGTAAGCACCGATATCCTTACACCATCACTCGATATGTTGTACGCCTTTGCTTGCTGGGTAACAAAGTCTCTCATTTTGTCTAATTGATTCTTCGTTACTCCTTTCGATGTGTCCAACAAATAGAAGACATCTACAGGCTCCGTGACAGCTGAAAAAACATCATAAATTGATAACTTTCGTATCTTATGTCCAGCTATTTCAATTGAAGACAGTTAAAAACATTTTGATATTCAACGTCCATAATACTATAATAACCCTAAACCGTACATGCAATTCTTTTTTATTCCAGGATATCACACTTTTGCACACAGTCGTTCAACTCCAAAAACGTGTGTTCAATTTTTTCTTTCATTTTTCAATTTAGGTAATATCACTTGCAAACAAAAAATCGTGATTTATTCTTTTCATTTGATAATGTCAACCTAGCAATAAGCTGTCATAAAACTACGGTTTTAGAACTATGTTGTCTTTTATGACGCTACGCAGATAAAAGACGATATTCAACCACAAACGAAAAGGAACATGTCCAAAATCTCCTTACCACATGCTTTCTTGCTAACCAACGATACTAATGTCTTCGTTCGACAAACTGTTGATTTGAGATGGCAATAAGAAGCATATGTCCTGCCGTCACTTCCGCATACTGCATTTACTTCAGACTGGCTGTCACAATCAGGACAAACACATTCGGTTGTTTGGTCTTGCTTCACCTGGCACCTTGCGTTATATTCACATTTCACCTTATCACATGGACCTGTAAACAGTAAGAAGAGTATAAAAAACCAATGTCCCTTTTCACCAAAATAGTTCATTTTACAATCATCTTCAACGTAAACTATATATATTTATACATATTTATTTTCTGGTTCATGCCCGACAACATTAAGATAAGAAATTGCATTCCCCTTACAGTGTCTTACTAAGAACGAACCCGAATCCAGTAGCCAAAACTCAACCCACAGAAAACACATCCATACACGTAAAACCAAATCAGTTACAATTGCAGTACATATCAATTACCTGACGTCAGGGAAGATGCCAAGTCTTTCGCCAACTTGTCGATATCACTCCTACTAGCGATTCGCTTTATATCCTTGTCCGTGCTTGTAACATCTCTCAGTGAATCTCTAGCATCTGCTTCACCTAAAGAAACAGCCAATATCTTCACACCATCCTTTTTCAACGCCTCAGCTGCAGCTTTCGATGCCGAATCCATCTCCTTATTAACGAATATCACTGCTGTTTTGTCAGTATCTCTTCTCCCTCCAGATAGGGCGTCGAACAAGTCCGTCCGCGCCATTTCCAACGCCTCTTTCAAAGCGAATCCTTTACGAGGAATCTTAACTTTATCAACAACACTGAGAGCATCTTTCAAACTATTAACAGAATCCAGTCGTGATACCATTCCAGCACTTTGTCCGTACACAATCAAGCCGAATCGTGTCTTTTCTCTCGATATGTCCAACTTTCTCAACATCTCCTTAATAGCTTCTTTTCCCAGCTCAAAGTCCTTCTCCGCATTAACACCGTCTGCTCCTAATATGAATCCCAAATCCAGTTTCAACGAACTCTTCTGGGTATCGCTTATCGAATCAGATACTGCTGAAACAGCGTCCAACAGTTTGTCTTCTGAGCTCACCTTTACAAACCGATCTGGCTTAGTTGCAACAGATTTCATCTCGTTTTCGTCCAAGTCGTCGCCCATTCCAATCACAACAACGTTAGCTCCACTTCCTTTCAGAGCATCTCCTTCCGATCTGACATATGGCAAACCAGATCGTGCGTTCCTACCAGCAACAATTAACACTACTACTTTTCCTGCATCATCCCTCACGCCGCCTGTCTTGTAGACGATAGTCCTCCTTACCGACTGAAGAGCATTAGCCACTTGTCTCGGACTGTCTGTCAACGCAGCAGCATCTAAAGCATTCTTCAAAGCCTCTGGTGATGTACCTCGGCCAACTGGCAACAAAGTCCTTGCATCGCTGCTATACGTAAGCACCGATATCCTTACACCATCAATCGATATGTTGTACGCCTTTGCTTGCTGGGTAACAAAGTCTCTCATTTTGTCTAATTGATTCTTCGTTACTCCTTTCGATGTGTCCAACAAATAGAAGACATCTACAGGCTCCGTGACAGCTGAAAAAACATCATAAATTGATAACTTTCGTATCTTATGTCCAGCTATTTCAATTGAAGACAGTCAAAAACATTTTAATATTCAACGTCCATAATACTATAATAACCCTAAACCGTACATGCAATTCTTTTTTATTCCAGGATATCACACTTTTGCACACAGTCGTTCAACTCCAAAAACGTGTGTTCAATTTTTTCTTTCATTTTTCAATTTAGGTAATATCACTGGCAAACAAAAAATCGTGATTTATTCTTTTCATTTGATAATGTCAACCTAGCAATAAGCTGTCATAAAACTACGGTTTTAGAACTATGCTGTCTTTCATGACGCTACGCAGATAAAAGACGATATTCAACCACAAAAGAAAAGGAACATGTCCAAAATCTCCTTACCACATGCTTTCTTGCTAACCAACGATACTAATGTCTTCGTTCGACAAACTGTTGATTTGAGATGGCAATAAGAAGCATATGTCCTGCCGTCACTTCCGCATACTGCATTTACTTCAGACTGGCTGTCACAATCAGGACAAACACATTCGGTTGTTTGGTCTTGCTTCACCTGGCACCTTGCGTTATATTCACATTTCACCTTATCACATGGACCTGTAAACAGTAAGAAGAGTATAAAAAACCAATGTCCCTTTTCACCAAAATAGTTCATTTTACAATCATCTTCAACGTAAACTATATATATTTATACATATTTATTTTCTGGTTCATGCCCGACAACATTAAGATAAGAAATTGCATTCCCCTTACAGTGTCTTACTAAGAACGAACCCGAATCCAGTAGCCAAAACTCAACCCACAGAAAACACATCCATACACGTAAAACCCAATCAGTTACAATTGCAGTACATATCAATTACCTGACGTCAGGGAAGATGCCAAGTCTTTCGCCAACTTGTCGATATCACTCCTACTAGCGATTCGCTTTATATCCTTGTCCGTGCTTGTAACATCTCTCAATGAATCTCTAGCATCTGCTTCACCTAAAGAAACAGCCAATATCTTCACACCATCCTTTTTCAACGCCTCAGCTGCAGCTTTCGATGCAGAATCCATCTCCTTATTAACGAATATCACTGCTGTTTTGTCAGTATCTCTTCTCCCTCCAGATAGGGCGTCGAACAAGTCCGTCCGCGCCATTTCCAACGCCTCTTTCAAAGCGAATCCTTTACGAGGAATCTTAACTTTATCAACAACACTGAGAGCATCTTTCAAACTATTAACAGAATCCAGTCGTGATACCATTCCAGCACTTTGTCCGTACACAATCAAGCCGAATCGTGTCTTTTCTCTCGATATGTCCAACTTTCTCAACATCTCCTTAATAGCTTCTTTTCCCAGCTCAAAGTCCTTCTCCGCATTAACACCGTCTGCTCCTAATATGAATCCCAAATCCAGTTTCAACGAACTCTTCTGGGTATCGCTTATCGAATCAGATACTGCTGAAACAGCGTCCAACAGTTTGTCTTCTGAGCTCACCTTTACAAACCGATCTGGCTTAGTTGCAACAGATTTCATCTCGTTTTCGTCCAAGTCGTCGCCCATTCCAATCACAACAACGTTAGCTCCACTTCCTTTCAGAGCATCTCCTTCCGATCTGACATATGGCAAACCAGATCGTGCGTTCCTACCAGCAACAATTAACACTACTACTTTTCCTGCATCATCCCTCACGCCGCCTGTCTTGTAGACGATAGTCCTCCTTACCGACTGAAGAGCATTAGCCACTTGTCTCGGACTGTCTGTCAACGCAGCAGCATCTAAAGCATTCTTCAAAGCCTCTGGTGATGTACCTCGGCCAACTGGCAACAAAGTCCTTGCATCGCTGCTATACGTAAGCACCGATATCCTCACACCATCACTCGATATGTTGTACGCCTTTGCTTGCTGGGTAACAAAGTCTCTCATTTTGTCTAATTGATTCTTCGTTACTCCTTTCGATGTGTCCAACAAATAGAAGACATCTACAGGCTCCGTGACAGCTGAAAAAACATCATAAATTGATAACTTTCGTATCTTATGTCCAGCTATTTCAATTGAAGACAGTTGAAAACATTTTGATATTCAACGTCCATAATACTATAATAACCCTAAACCGTACATGCAATTCTTTTTTATTCCAGGATATCACACTTTTGCACACAGTCGTTCAACTCCAAAAACGTGTGTTCAATTTTTTCTTTCATTTTTCAATTTAGGTAATATCACTGGCAAACAAAAAATCGTGATTTATTCCTTTCATTTGATAATGTCAACCTAGCAATTAGCTGTCATAAAACTACGGTTTTAGAACTATGCTGTCTTTCATGACGCTACGCAGATAAAAGACGATATTCAACCACAAACGAAAAGGAACATGTCCAAAATCTCCTTACCACATGCTTTCTTGCTAACCAACGATACTAATGTCTTCGTTCGACAAACTGTTGATTTGAGATGGCAATAAGAAGCATATGTCCTGCCGTCACTTCCGCATACTGCATTTACTTCAGACTGGCTGTCACAATCAGGACAAACACATTCGGTTGTTTGGTCTTGCTTCACCTGGCACCTTGCGTTATATTCACATTTCACCTTATCACATGGACCTGTAAACAGTAAGAAGAGTATAAAAAACCAATGCCCCTTTTCATCAAAATAGTTCATTTTACAATCATCTTCAACGTAAACTATATATATTTATACATATTTTTTTTCTGGTTCATGCCCGACAACATTAAGATAAGAAATTGCATTCCCCTTACAGTGTCTTACTAAGAACGAACCCGAATCCAGTAGCGAAAACTCAACCCACAGAAAACAAATCCATACACGTAAAACCAAATCAGTTACAGCTGCAGTACATATCAATTACCTGACGTCAGGGAAGATGCCAAGTCTTTCGCCAACTTATCGATATCACTCCTTCTAGCGATTCGCTTTATATCCTTGTCCGTGCTTGTAACATCTCTCAGTGAATCTCTAGCATCTGCTTCACCTAAAGAAACAGCCAATATCTTCACACCATCCTTTTTCAACGCCTCAGCTGCAGCTTTCGATGCAGAATCCATCTCCTTATTAACGAATATCACTGCTGTTTTGTCAGTATCTCTTCTCCCTCCAGATAGGGCGTCGAACAAGTCCGTCCGCGCCATTTCCAACGCCTCTTTCAAAGCGAATCCTTTACGAGGAATCTTAACTTTATCAACAACACTGAGAGCATCTTTCAAACTATTAACAGAATCCAGTCGTGATACCATTCCAGCACTTTGTCCGTACACAATCAAGCCGAATCGTGTCTTTTCGCTCGATATGTCCAACTTTCTCAACATCTCCTTAATAGCTTCTTTTCCCAGCTCAAAGTCCTTCTCCGCATTAACACCGTCTGCTCCTAATATGAATCCCAAATCCAGTTTCAACGAACTCTTCTGGGTATCGCTTATCGAATCAGATACTGCTGAAACAGCGTCCAACAGTTTGTCTTCTGAGCTCACCTTTACAAACCGATCTGGCTTAGTTGCAACAGATTTCATCTCGTTTTCGTCCAAGTCGTCGCCCATTCCAATCACAACAACGTTAGCTCCACTTCCTTTCAGAGCATCTCCTTCCGATCTGACATATGGCAAACCAGATCGTGCGTTCCTACCAGCAACAATTAACACTACTACTTTTCCTGCATCATCCCTCACGCCGTCTGTCTTGTAGACGATAGTCCTCCTTACCGACTGAAGAGCATTAGCCACTTGTCTCGGACTGTCTGTCAACGCAGCAGCATCTAAAGCATTCTTCAAAGCCTCTGGTGATGTACCTCGGCCAACTGGCAACAAAGTCCTTGCATCGCTGCTATACGTAAGCACCGATATCCTTACACCATCACTCGATATGTTGTACGCCTTTGCTTGCTGGGTAACAAAGTCTCTCATTTTGTCTAATTGATTCTTCGTTACTCCTTTCGATGTGTCCAACAAATAGAAGACATCTACAGGCTCCGTGACAGCTGAAAAAACATCATAAATTGATAACTTTCGTATCTTATGTCCAGCTATTTCAATTGAAGACAGTTAAAAACATTTTGATATTCAACGTCCATAATACTATAATAACCCTAAACCGTACATGCAATTCTTTTTTATTCCAGGATATCACACTTTTGCACACAGTCGTTCAACTCCAAAAACGTGTGTTCAATTTTTTCTTTCATTTTTCAATTTAGGTAATATCACTGGCAAACAAAAAATCGTGATTTATTCCTTTCATTTGATAATGTCAACCTAGCAATAAGCTGTCATAAAACTACGGTTTTAGAACTATGCTGTCTTTCATGACGCTACGCAGATAAAAGACGATATTCAACCACAAACGAAAAGGAACATGTCCAAAATCTCCTTACCACATGCTTTCTTGCTAACCAACGATACTAATGTCTTCGTTCGACAAACTGTTGATTTGAGATGGCAATAAGAAGCATATGTCCTGCCGTCACTTCCGCATACTGCATTTACTTCAGACTGGCTGTCACAATCAGGACAAACACATTCGGTTGTTTGGTCTTGCTTCACCTGGCACCTTGCGTTATATTCACATTTCACCTTATCACATGGACCTGTAAACAGTAAGAAGAGTATAAAAAACCAATGTCCCTTTTCACCAGAATAGTTCATTTTACAATCATCTTCAACGTAAACTATATATATTTATACATATTTATTTTCTGGTTCATGCCCGACAACATTAAGATAAAAAATTGCATTCCCCTTACAGTGCCTTACTAAGAACGAACCCGATGCCAGTAGCCAACGCATAGCCCAAAGAAAGTGCATTAACTTTTAGTTCTTGAATAAGCCTCCAGGGCTTTTTTTCCAAGAAAATGTTTTAAGATGGGGGCATTTGGGATGGGGAGGTTTTATTCGAAAATGGGGGCATATCTAGGAGCAGCAAGAAATTTTTTAAGGTAAATTTTCTTCCCATTTTTGAAGCTGGTCAGTTGGGTAAAATTTATATTTGGATAATCTTATTGCTTTCGAGGCAATACGGCAGCCCTTTGAAGCTTACTTGAGGGTGGCGGGCTATTTCACAATAATTTTTTTAGGGTTTGGGCTTATTTAGGTGAGGGTGCTTCATGGTAGATGAAGACTTATTTGAGAATTTAAGATATCTACTTAATTCAAAATCATTTACAACTGCAACACATAACAATTTCGTGACGTGAGGAAAAATGCCAAGTCTGACGTCAACTTGTCGTAATCATTCTTAGTAGTGATGTTCAAAATACTTCACTGGTTGAAAATTGAACTGAAAAATATACGATTGGTTATGTCATAAAGTCCAATTGACTGGGAACGAGACTGCTGTTCAGATGATAATTCTAAACTATTGTATTGAGAATTTGCTTAAACCTTCCTAAAACCTTTGGCAGTCACTAAAGCTAGGTAGATGCTATTGTACTTATTTATAAGACTTAAGACTTTGACTTGATTGATATCGAATAAACATAGTTTCACATTAAAATATTGCTTTTATTATTCTTTCTTTCTTTTACCTTATCATACCAATATCACAAAAACCAATTTCTTCATGATATAGAAATGAATCACAAACCTGACTGGAATGACTTTAATATTCTTTCTACTGATTGTGGGATCTCTTCATTTTTGGTTACTTTTGAAATTGCATCCTTTGAAGATAAAACAACTTTCAACTCTGGCAAATTCATGCCTTCTTTAAGCGCGACTCCGATTACTTTGACACCTGCTTGTTTCAATCGCTCGACAGCCAAAATAGAATTTCCCTGCAAATCTCTATCTAAAAGTATTATTGCTCGCTTTGGTACCTCATATCTAGCACCAAGTTTCTTGCTGAAGATCTCTGTTCTAGCAGACATAATTGCTTTATGTAATCCAAATCCTGGTTGCGGAGTCTCTAAGTTTACGATTATTGACTTTAATTTGGCAGCATCAAGCTCATCGCTTAAAGTTACTATCTTTTTTGCTTCGGCTCCATATGTAACCAACCCTATCTTCGTTTTACTAGAAGAAAGATCTAATCTTTTAAGCAACTCGAGAATTAGCAATTTTCCAATATTAAATCGACTGGAATTATCATCTTCGCTTGCTCCTAGTACAAAGACAAGATCAATTTTCTCTGAAAATTTCGGGCTTCCTTCAAGGGCTTGGGATACAATTGGAGTTACAAGGGGCAGATCCTCCGTTGTTTGGATTCTTGCAACATTGTCTTTGCTGCTAGCAATTTGATTCAATTCATCCTCTTTGAAACTTTTTCCAATATCTACAACACTAATAACAACCCGTTCAGCTTTCAAGCTCTCAGCTGCTGAGGTAACCTCGACTGGGTCTGATGTAGAGCTTTTCCCTTTTACAAAGAGCACAACAGCCTTTGGGACATTCTTTTCACTTCCAACTTCACTACCAATGTATTCATAAACAACCATAAGCGCTTTTCCAATGTGCCGTGGCTCTTTGGTACTTGTTATTTTTCTAACTCCATTTTCAAGTCGCTCAATTGACGTCCCACGGTTAATTGGTAAGTAATTTCTTGCTGTTTTTCCATAAGAGAATACTGACATCCTTTTATCATTCGATATGCCAAATAATTTTCCCAGTTTGAATACGTATTGTTTCATCATTTCAAGTTCATTGTCAGAAACGTCCATTGATGCATCCAGCATGTAAAAGATGTCCACTGACTTTTTAAGTTCTTGTAAGAAAAAACAGAAAAAATAATTACACTAAAGAGACAAAACTACCAAATAATCTTTCTTACTTTGCCTTTTAGAACCTAAGATACTGTTTAAAGGTACTTTTTATCCATCACAAATGCAATAAAGAAACAGGCGTACTGCATGGTTCCAAATGCTTAAAGAATATAAACAAGGGTCCCTTTCTAAAATTTTTAACATATGATATGAAAGAAGTTATGTCCTAAAACACTTTTCAAGTAAATCATATTGGTTAAGAATAGCAGAAGTAGCTTTTGACGGCTATTTTCCCAGTCAGGCGATCTATATTATCTTTTTCATTGCGCATCCAGGTACAATTGACTCTCCCTTCTATAATTCATTAGCAAATAAAATTAATTTTGGTATGTGATAAGTATCAGCATTTACAGAAACAACGTAAGACTATAAACATGACCACTTTAACTGCCAAACGCAGAATACATGGGCAACTAACTTAGATAAATATAGAGTTTGATAAGTAAACTTCATATCGCTCGCATACCGTCAAATATATTTCAATGACAGCTACCAAAGGCAATTGTTTCCTCGAAATCATGGAATTCAATTTTTTGTAGATAAATACAGTTTAAAGGCATTCGACAGTTACTTAAGTGGCCTGAGCTATCTGTCAACAAAATATTATCCAATTGGCCACTCAAGCCACCTAAGTATTTATTGACTGCCTCTATTAGATTTTTGCCTTACCACAAGGAGCCTTCATATCCACAATGATGTCTTTCTTCAGAGAACAACTGGTGTATTCTAGATGACAACTTGAAGAATATGTTCTGCCATCATTCCCGCATACAGGAGTTCCTTCTAAATCAGAATCGCACATCTGACAGGCACATTCGCTGGTCCCATCAGGTCTTCCATAGCACTTAGCATTGAAGTAACATTTAATTCCTGAGCAAGAATCTATGAGAAAAGAGTACAATTAAGAAAAAATCGTCGGTTTATGGAGTCATAGCAGCGTTAACATGATAAATTTAGTTCATGAATCCATACCTAAGACAGGTAAGGATTGAAGAACAGTAAATGAAGTACAGTATTATTGACGGAACGTTTTGAGAGAGAAACGAGTTGTGAGGTTCCTATGCAAAAAAACTTAGCTCATTCTATCACGAAAGATAATCACAGGAAGAACTGTAGCTAGATTGTAGCAATAAGGCAGCAGGTGAACGGTTCAAGATAACAAAATAAAAAAACCATAACAGCTAAAGCTTCCAGAGTCAAACTTACCAGGTAACCCAGATTTAACAGCATCATTAGCAATTCCTTTTGCATCTGGTTCTGACCCTGCAATTATAATGCTTGCACCTTTGCTTCTCAAGCTTTCCAAGTAGCGAGGATCCTTTTCTGTACCAAAATAGACAGCAATAACCTTAATTCCTTGACTTACAAGTCTTTCCAGCGCCTGTTTTGTCTTGGTGTCTAAGTTATTGTTAATGAATATAACAGCAGTCTTTTGCACACCATTACGCATTCCAGGCTGAGCTGCAAAAAGGTTTATTGCTCTTTGCATCGCATCCAGAGACAGAGCCGAAACACTTGATGGTGAAGGTAAACTCTTTATTCTTCTAATGACGCCACTTTTACCATAATATTGATCCATTGATAATATCCTACCTGCATCAGAGCCGTATACGATAGCCCCGACTCGAGTCTTGTCAGGTGAGATTTCTAGCCTCCACAAAATCTCGGAAATGATTTTCTTCGCTGTCTCAAACTGCAAACTTTCGCTTGGCATGCTCTCGCCAAGAATAAAGCCTAAATCCAGTCGAGTGGAAACAACTGGCGAATTCATGACCACTCCAGATATTACAGCTGTCGCATCTTGCAATCTTTCTTCTGATATGACTTTATTGACACTGCTGGGGCTTGTTGCAATGTCTCTAAGTTCGCGATCAGTTACTTCTGATCCGATTCCAATGACTACGATATTAACTCTCATTCGCCTAAGTTCATCTACTACTTTGTTCAGCTCCCTAAGCCCAGAATATGCATTTTTCCCAGTCAAGAAAACGACAACAACTTTTGGGACGTCGCTTCTTCCTCCTTCTCTTCCACTATTTATCATGTCTCGCACTGATGCCAGTGCCTTCTCCAAGTGTCTTGATCCATCGCTCCTTTTCATCAGCTGAACGGCCTCTTTAAGGCGCGTTAGCGATATACCGTTATTTATTGTTAAATGAACTGTGGGCTGTACTGCATACGATATTAGAGATGCTCGAACACCGTCCTTTGACATGCTAAAAACTTCTCCTTGACTTACGACAAAATCTTTCATCTTCTCAAGAGCAGGATTCGATACACCATTTGATGTGTCAACCAAGTAGAACAGATCAATTGGTTTAGAAACACCTTGAAAAAATGAAGGCTTATCAGAATCATATTTTTTCAGGGGATCCCATTTTCTTTTAACAATGAAATTTTTCTTTTATGCTGTCACCAAACAATCAGACTTCGCCTTTGATGGAATTTTATGCACCCGATTGCTTATCAATAAAATGTAGCTAAAAATTATCTTGATAACTTTATTTTTCTATGCCTGGAAAAAATATCTATAAAATATTTCATTTCATTCAAAACATTTTACACAAGAACTTGCTGATTGATGACAATCGTCATGCTTTACTTAAATTAATTTTATCGAATGTCTTCAAAGCATGACCGCACCTTATTAGTTAATCAAATCCAAAATGCAACATCCTGACTGACACTTAAAATAAGCATGTGGCCATGCAGTTTACTGCCCCAACACCCCCATTCCAGCACCCCAAAACCTGAAAACTATTTTTGTGAAAACTTTAAAATGACATTTCAAGAGAAGCAGTGATGAGTTGTGAACAGAAAACTGAAAATGCATTTCTTCTCTTTTCTTACCACATGCACCATACTTTAACAAACGGACCACTTTCTTCATTTGACAACTGGAAGATTTCAGGTGGCAATAGGAAGCATATGTTATCCCATCATCTCCACATACTACTTTATTAACGTTGGCTTTGTCACACAATGGGCACAAGCATTCTGTCCTTCCATCGTTCCGCAAATTACAAATAGCGTTGTGAAGGCACTGGACATCTTTGCAGGGATCTGTTCAAAAGAACATTGCTTGTACTTTAAAAAAATCCTTTAAACTCAGACATACAACATAGTTTATCTACATATCCTATTACTATGCTTTGCATTGAAAAATAAAAAACAAGATAAGAAAATGCATTTTGGTACCGAGAAGATTTTAAAGAAAATATATTCGGTGATAAATCCTTACTGCCTTTTCTTTTTCCTGTTTGCTACTTGAAGAACCAGAATAACAGGCACGTATCGATAAAATGGTTAGGCTATTGAAAAATTTACTCAGAAAAAGAATGTCTTATTTAGCAATGTTTCAGATACTAATACCCAACTTGACCAGCAAAAAATACTATAGACGCATTAAATCTACGAATTTATGTTGATGCAACCAAGAAAATAGCCAGAATCAGATTTCCATGAACAAAAATTCATGTTTGCTTATTCTCAATTTTATATAAAACGTATGCCATATTTTGAAATTGTTGGGATCAAAACGTGAATCAGTTAAACTTTCTTCACTTAGCAAGAAGCAATTTCTTAAAAAAGACAAAATTGAGTCAAGAAAATGTAAATCTTTTTCCTTTTCTCAATGTAACTGGAATGAGTTTGACTACACAGTGATAAAGGTTTTCTTTTGGCAATATATTCTCAGATCAGGTGTTACAATTTCAGTGATCGGTAGAGGGCGAGGTACTTCAAAACCAGGACCCTGTGCTGAATGGCTGCCCCTTTCGTAAAGATTAAAGCAAATCAATATAAATAAACCATGAATACCTGGCATTAATCTCGCTAGTATTTCCTTTACTTTTTCTCTGACGTCATCACGCTTTGTAATGACAAATGCTTTATCGCCAGTACTTGTGATGTCTTTCATGGACTCCACATCACCCGTCGTACCAATAGCAGCTCCTATTATTCGCACTCCGCGTTCTTTTAGTCTCTCTGCTGCCAAAATAGCTTTTTGATTGATATTTTCATTCGTTAAAATTACGGCACTTTTTGGAACAGCTTTTCTGCCTCCGTACAACTCGTTGAACGTGTAGATCCTGCTTATATCGATAGCTTCGCTTAACGCAGACCCTTGTCCAAGATCAGATAATTGATCTACAATCTCTACAGCACTGTCTCTGCTAAAGTCTCCATCTAGTCTTATTGGAAGTCTTGTTCCTTTTCCATATACGATAAGTCCGATCCGGATTTTGTCCTTCGAGATTTCTAGTCGCTCTAAAATCCCCTTGATTGTGTCTTTTCCAATTACAAAGTCAGCCAGTGCATCAGGCCCTTTAGTTCCAATGATGAACACAAGATCGAGAGGTTTTTCAAGCCTAGCAGTACTGTGCACTGTATCAGATATTGCTGAAGTCATATCTGACAGCTGATCTGATGAAGTGACATCAATTATGCTGTCTGGACGGGCAGCAATCGTCTTTAGATCTTCTTTCCGTAGATCGGACCCAACTAAAATCACTGCAATATTTACACCTGCACGATATAAGGCACGTGCTTCTGAACTCAACAAATTGATGTCAGATGTTGCCTTGCCACCAGAGATTATGAGAATCGCTACTTTTCCTGCATACTGTCGGACATCATCTTTGTTGTTGACAATAATGTCCTTCACCCTTCGTAAAGCCTCTTCGGGGCGCCTACTCTCGCTCGTCTGCTTCAGTTGGTTCAACGCAGTTCTTAGTGCTGTCAGAGATATGCCTTTGTTTATCTGAAGCACATTTTTGGCAGTAGCACCATAAGAAATGACAGCTGCCCTTACTCCATCCTTCGAAAGACTGTATACCTTTCCTTGCTGCATAATGAAATTCTTAATAGCATCTATATCATCTTGACCGACATTTTTCGACGTATCCACCAAAAAGAAAAGCTCAACAGGTTTTTCAGTACCTAGAAAAAATTGAATTCCCTCTAATACACTAGAAATAAACACAATTACTCTAACAACTGCTACATTTCAAATTACTAAACAAGTCCATTAAACAAATATACTAATGCTTCTGATATAAGTACAGACATTCTGATACAAGAAATCTTATAAGGATGTAGACGTGGGCTTCTAAATTCTATAATTTTTAATGTCTTATCATTTTCCAATTGTCTTTTATCAAAACACATAGTTGATGAATGTGGTCAAATATTTCTGTATCACGGGAAAGTATCTCCACTTAATGCCTTTTATTATTATTTCGAAAGTTTCTACGAAACGTCAATAACGAATATTTTGCCTTACATCTGAGAAAAAGAGAAAAAGATTTAGGCTACAATAACGAAAACAAACTTGAAGGCTGCAATTTACGAAAGTAAACTAATGAAATAGCCTTATTATAGTAAAGTTCATTTTTACCACATGGCTCTTCTTTCAGCAAGGAAATCTTTCTCTTCATTTGGCAACTGAAGTACTTCAGGTGACAATAAGATGCGTAGGTCCTTCTGTCTGTTCCACAGACGGCTTTCATCTGGACATTGCTGTCACATACTGGACAGAAACATTCCCCGCTTCCATCTAGCCGTGTAAAGCATTGGGCATTGTAACTACACTGCTTCCGAGCACAGGATTCTAAAACAAGGTTGCAAAATCTGGTATAAGATAGATCTCTTTAAAAAGATAATTCTGTAAACATTGTCGAAAGCAAGATAATCTTGGAAATGTAAAATGACGTCACTCTTTCAATTATTACCGACCGGTTCCGTGATAGCTTCATTTGAACTTTCAATAAATTTGATAAGGGAGGTTGCAATAGACAGAACCATAAGATAAATTTTTACGTCTAAGGTTTTTCTAAAAGGTACTATTTCTAACGCATTTCACTTACCATTTAAACGTCCCATTGGTTGGACTACACAATAGGCTAATTGTTACGTATCCAATTGGCTAATTCTCAATGCTTTCCCGAGCATAAACGCGCTGCAGAGCCTATTTTTATCTCTAGACGGTTGACTGACGGGACTCTTTTGGTTGATACTTATCAAATTTCTATTGGTTAATATTTATCAAATTTCTATTGGTTAATATTTATAAATACAACCCAACTTTTCCTGCATTAACTTATAGCAATTGTAAAACCTGCTTTATTGCCCCTATTGCCACTCACTCGTGACATCATTCCCAATGAACTTATAACAAAAATGTCATTTAGGCATGTCTTTTACTAAATGGTCGAATAAGTCTTATAACTCACCTGGCATAATTGCAGATACAATAGGCTTTATATCCTTGCCGACATCTTCAATACGACCGACTTTAAATACACCAGCTCTAGCAATGGGTCTTATAAGTTCTACATTAACCTGTTCTCCTAAAGCAACCCCAATTATTCTAACTCCTTTAGACTGCAATCTTTGGACTATATTTCTGACAGAATTGTCAATAAATCCATTGACGAAAATCACTGCAGTTTTTGCCACGCCGTCCTTTCCTTCAAAAAGCTTATTGTAAACATAATTGGCTGATAGTTCAATTGAGGTCTCTTTTGATAATTCGTCATTCGGTAAAGCAACATTGTCAATAGTTCTAATCACCGTGTCTCGATTATTTTCCGGACTGAGCTTTAAGAAGAAGCCTTCCTCATTACCATACACAGCAAGGCCAACCTGTACTTTACCAACTCCAATGTCAAGTTTATCTATGATTCGCTGGACGGCATTCCTTCCCAGTGCAAAGTCGGTTAAGGAGTTTGGTCCATCGGCACCCAATATGAAGCCAACTTCCATTTCACGAGAAACTCCCCCGGAAGTTGCTACAGTTGATATGACAGGGGAAGCACCAAAGATTTCTTCAGGCTCCTTTACAAGCACAAGGTTTTCAGGCCTAATGACGAGATCTTCAGCATCTTCCTTTGCAATATTCTTCCCAATGCCTATAACAACTAAGTGAACACCTAACTGACCTAATTTACTTACCTGAGACTTTATTTCATCCTTAGACGGAGCAGCACTTCTACCGTTTAGAAAAACAACTAAAACCTTGGCAACATGGTCTCTTAAACCGTCTTCTTTTCTTCTTATCCTCTCTTCCACAAGTCGCAAAGCACTCACAATGTTTCTTGGTCTGTCCGTACTTCTTACTTGATCCAACGCCAATTTCAGAGCAGAAATGCTATTGCCTTGCTCTACCGTCAGCAAGACTTTTGCAGTGTTATCATATGTCACCACTGAGACCCGGGTACCATCTCGGGAAATATTATAAATTCCACCTTGCTGTAGAATGAAACGTTTCATGACTTCTAGAGAGCGGCTACTAACATCTCCAGAGGTGTCCAGCAGATAGAACAAATCAATCGGCCTTAAAAGTCCTGCACCGAACAAATTTGCATTAAGAACAAAAAATAACAAATTAGACTAATTTGAAAATTTTTTAAGAAATTTTTTCTCGTCTTGTTTTTGATCAAATATGACAGCCCCAGGGTTGCGATGCAATGAAAAATGAGGGACCTTCCCAAAATTTCTTAAACACAGTAATAAAATATCGACAACGGTTACTTCATGATCAGGACCCTATATTCAATCTTGAATCTATACAAAAATCGGATGAGATAAAGCAACTTGATGGTTGGAACTTTTGTCAGAAGTAGCGAAATTTGAAAAAAACGTTTTCAGTCTTGGGTTACAACAGTAGTTTTAACCATGTATTGTTGCTAAAAGCCACCTTTGCAGTTTGTAATTGCAAGTTGATAATTAATTGATTTGTATTAAAGGCAGAAAAATAATAGTTAGCGAAAATGCATGGTTGTAAGACCATTCGGAAGCTGATAACTAACAAGATATTACGGTTGCTCTACTTTGTAGACATTTCGCTCAAAACTCAGGTGTTTGATTTAATACACTATGACAAGAAAGAGGTGACAATACCAAATAGGGTAATTGTGAGTCTTTGCATAAACACTTACCACATGGCTCGTATTTTAGAACATTATTAGCTCTACTCTCTGTACAACTGGCAAATTTAAGATGACAGTACGAGGAGTATGTCTTTCCATCGTCTCCACATATTGGTTTCATCCTTGGAGAAATGTCACATTTTTTGCACACACATCGAGCAGATTTATCTGTGCCAATTTGACATTTTCCACCATATAAGCATTTGACTTTGTCACATGGGTCTACAAGGAATGAAATATTGTACTACCGTTATACAACATGAAACAAGAAGCGCTTAAACGAGAAGTTTTCTGTTACTTTGGAGTAAAAAAAAGATGTAGCCTTGATTGAAGTGCACCTGCGTATGCAGAAATTCTGTTGGCTGCAGTGGCATTTGTCGGTTGTAGTAATTGCAATATACCATCGATTTAAATTGAAAGCAAATTTATGATTTCAAACCGAATCCAAGTTTTGAATCGAATGCGTTGCCAAAAATTGCCCAAATTTGGTAGTAAAGGGGTAGGTGTTAAAAATACAATCGTCGTAATAATTCGATTAAGGCCCGGAGGGGGCGTATTCGAAAAGGGACTTAAGCAAATTCGTCACTCAAAAGAATTGTTTTAGTTTATAAAAACTTATTTAAAAAAATTACAAGGCACTAGTAGATTTTGAAATTAGTCTATATCAGTCTTAAGTCTATTTCATTATTTTCAGTTTCTTTTTCAATGAATTTGACATGATATTTGGGGACGGCATATTCGAGGGAAGGGGCTTATTCAAAGATTTAAGATCTCAAGAGAGTTTATTAGAGAGAGAGTTTATTAGAGAGATTGTTTAATTCGGGAGGGGCCTTGACTGAATTATTATGGTAACATATCGAAAGCAAGTTTGCGAATGAATCCAGCTCTGAGGAGATTCAACGACGCTATGCAAAAAACACTATGATGTTTCTATAGAAACGAACCTGGTAACAACGAGCTGAGCAAAGCAGTTGCAAGTGTGTTTATTCCAGCACTGTCTAGCAGCTGAACAGCATCGCTAGGCTTTGTTGTAATACTGCGGATTTCATCTTGTGTTCCTTGCTTACCAATCATGACGCCTTTGACTTTTATGCCATCAGCAATCAACAGCGAGGCAGCTAATCGAGCTGAAGTATCTATGCCATTGTTAGTCAAAATTATAACAGTCTTTGGGATTCCTTCCCTGTCACTGATCTCTGCGTTCATGACTTGTCTGCTTAGCTCTATGGCTTTGCTCAAACCAGAAGAGCCATCTGGCCTCTTCAATGCTTCGACGCGTTGTATAGCAGCTTCGCGGTTAATGACGATATTGAGCGGAAATACAACTTTAGCTTCACTGCCATATACAATCAATGCAATACGGGAAGCGTCGGGTGAGACCTCAATGCTTTTCAACATCTCAACAATAAGGCTCTTCCCCATATCAAAATCGTCCGGTGACTCTAATTTATCTGCTCCCAATATGAAACCAAGGTCAAGCTTGTGGCTGAATTTTTTAGCTACTCCTACCAACCTTGAGACATCAGACATCACATTCCATATATCATCAGCATTGTCTACTTTAAAGGCGTTTCTCGGGCTGCTAGCAATGGATAAGAACGCATCTTCCTTAGCAGCTCTTCCAATACCGATTGCTGCAATAGGAATCCCAGCACGCTTAAGTATATCTGCCTCAGTTGACATTTTAGTTGAATCGGCAATAGAGTTCTTACCAGCTGCCATGACAAGCACAACATTTTCTGCATTTCTTCTGACGTCACCATCTCCCTGTATGATATTCCTCACATTTTCTAAGGCATCTCCGAGTTTTCGTTCGTCTTTGGTTTGGATAAAACTCTTCATACCCATACGTAGAGCCATCAGCGAGGTTCCCTGCTTTATTGGAAGAATAACTTTTGATGTCTCCCCATATCCAATTATTGACACCCTAACTTTGCCATTCGAATCAACATATACTCTCCCGATACTTTCAATAAAGTCTCTTATTCTGTCGAAAGTGCTTTGGGGTATATCTTGAGACGTGTCAGCAAGGATGAAAAGGTCCACTGGCGTTTGGATATCTGCAAAAAAGTTCCCTACTTACAAATAAAGCGGAAACAGTTTATAAGGTTTCGAAAATAAGTCACTGATTTTCATTTTGTATCAATTTTTTTTTAACAGCAATTTGCAATTACTGCAGACACTATACAATAACACATACATCTTATACTGAAAAGACTGGCTTTCTATATAAGCAGATTTATGAAAAAGAAAGGATCATGGCATAGAACATCAACACTGCATATTTCTAACAATGGCATCTCAAAATGTCTTCCAGTTTCACCAGGATACAATGCAGAAAAAGAAGAGTCGGAGATAATAAACAGCGGAAGCTTGATGGCGACGATTTCGACGATGATTTTTAACTCTGAAAAATCTTCCAAACCTACCTTTGAATTCAAACCCTGTTCTTTACACAGACTCCTAATTCAACTTTGATGAAAACCTATGATAAAAAAGGAAACCTACCGCAAGAAGAATTTCTCGCAACCGTGACATGTGTTTTCCTGTGACAGCTCGAGGCACGCAGGTGACAATCCGATGCGTAGGTTAGGCCGTCACTGCCACAGACTGGTTTCAAGTCCTTCTCGTAATTGCAATACGGGCATATGCAATTAGCTGTATATCCAGGTTTAGTGAAGCATTTTCCATAATGCTCACACTTGAGCTCTGAGCAAGGTTCTACAACATAAAAACAGATGTGGTGATTACATTCATTTCTTTTGCATTAATTCTAAGAAATTTCGACTTTAAGGAAACAAATGTTGAAGTAAAAAAGTTGCGAAATCGGTAATCTTTTTTTTCAATACTTGACTGATGAATAAGATTAAAAATTTCTTGAGTAAAATTAAAATAAATGCATCATGATTAAATAGATGTGACAGCATATGCTTGGCAAAAACTCTTACGGTTTGCCCTTAACTTCACGCTTAAACCTGAACCCGAATAAAATTTTAAAGGAACCCAAATGGTACAACTATCAAAAGCACGAGCAAATAATCTGCCCGGTGAGACTGAATAATCATTCGTAAATATGAGACACTAGACTTGTCTCTAGACTTTCATACCGGGTCGAATCAGAACTGCAATGACCTGAGCCACTTGCTTTGCATCAGTTACGGCCTTGACAGAGGCAGCTAATGTCCCGGTTCCTGTTAGTTTACTTCCATCTTCAATTCTCGATTCCTGGCCAATACCGATACTTGCCACTTTGTAGCCTTGGTCAAGTAGCTGCTTAGCCACAACGAAAGCACCTGGCTCGATTGGCTTGTTGTAAAAGACAATCAGAATTTTTGGGACACCTGGTCTACCACCGTATCGTGAAGAAAACATATACGACTGGGCAACTTGCAACGCTTGCTTTAAATTATTGCCAGGAGAACCAAGTCGCACATTGTCAATTGCTCTCTGCACGCTGGTTAGTGTATTATAAGATCCAAGACGAACAGGAAAGGCTGTGGTGACCCCATAAAGAACAACAGCTACTCGTACCGCGTCTTTTGATATTGAAAACGATTTAACGATCTCTTTTGCAATCTCTTTTTGCAAATAGAAATCTCCACCACGTTGACCGTGGGATCCACCGATAATAAAACCAAGGTCCAGTTTCTCTGCAGCAGCTGTAAAAGGATTATGAATCTTGCGTTGAAAAGTAATTTTTATAATTGCAAATTACTATAGTGGAAAGGGCTCTAGCTGGATGGAGATGATTGCACTGGGTAGCTATAACATATACTATGAGGTCCAGGTATTGAGTCAATAAAATTGCAGGAACCAAAAGGGGATGTATTGAGTAAATTAAATTCCAATAGATCAAACTTTGTGTCAATGAGATCTGTAGAATTTGGTAAGCATACCTGATTTCTCTGATACTCTGTTCACCAGGGTAGTAAAAGGTTCGCCGAACAATTCATCCTCTGAACTTGAAATCACATTGACAGCGTTAGGAAGTGCTGAAATAGCATCGTCTCTGGCTTCGTAGTTGTTGCTTATTGCCAAAAAGAATAAATCGACATTTTGTTTCGCTATATCCTCTAACGATTTTGCAGCACGCTCTATGGCATCTTCAGTTAAATCTGATGAAAATATAATGACTTTTACAGGGACGTTTCGCCTCGAGGGTTCCGTATAACTGCGGCTAAGCAAAATTCTGATAACACTTTGAAGAGCTACACTGAGCCGTGGACTTTCGGATTGGAGCTTCAATGCAGTTATGATGTTGCCAATAGTTGATCTCTGTGTTCCTTCATTTAAATCGAGGGTTGTCGTTGGAGAGCTACTGTAAGAAACTACACCAAACCTTGTCTTTGTTGGGCCTATTTCATATTGATCAGCCAAAAGTTTGAAGACGTTTTTGACTTTTTCCAACAGCTTTGGATTCACCTTTTTAGATACATCTATAACTGCGATGACGTCATTTGCGCCTTCAATACCTGAAAGCAAACAAATTTATATTTCCTTTATTTAAAACAACTTCAGCAGTGCTCTTACTGCTTTAAAAGTGACAAAACTAAAGGGAATGTGAGGTTTTTCAATATTTCCTAGGAATAAAATCCATTTGTATTTTGCAGATCGCTAGCTACTGACAAAAGATTATTTTCTATTGCAGAACTATAGGTCTAATGCTGGACATTTTTAAAAACTTTAAATTGATCTGAGTCTCTTAAAGCCAAACCTCTTAAATTGCACTGAGATAAAGAACTTTAAATCGCACTGAGTCTCTTAAAGCCAAGTTTATCGATAAATCAGAAATGATAAGTAACAGAAAAGAAATTTACCACAAGAGCCTTTTTTGATGACCTTTATATCACGTTTTGAACTACAAGCTCGAAGCTGCAAAAAACAGCGGTTGACGTAGGTTCGTCCGTCATTTCCGCAAACCATACTTGAATCATCCTCATCGCAAAGATCTAAACAGCTGCATATAGGAGAACCATCAGCCAAATGACATGTTCCATAGAACTTGCAACTTACTTTTTCGCAAGGATCTGGAAAAATGTTGGATAAAAATAGAGTCAGCAAGTTTAAGGATATCAAAAGTATGCTACAATTGCATTTATTCATAATTTTCATTTTTGTACTTATCTATCAAGATTAAGGGCATCTGTGACCCTAAGGAAAATACTATGAGGGGACTCTGATTTACGGAATGAAAGAAAATCGCATCCAAGGGTGTAGAGCATGTCAAACACAGTAGCAAGATGTAAAAGTGATCGTTAATTAGAGGGAGGGGGACTTAGTTACCTCCGTTCAAGAACTTTCAAATTTTTGAAAGCAAGATGAGCTTTTGGAGCCCTTTTTGATCGGGGGCGTTTTTGATCGAGGGCCCTTAGTTATCGAATTTTTAAAAATCAAAGCTAGCAAGGAAAAATATAGACTGTTATACAAGAATTCAGTATCAGCATGCTGCAGATTAACATCGGTTTGAACAAACTGTTACACTCCTGAAGCCTCCATAATTTTCTCCGAGATAATAATTCTCCGAGAAGGACATAAAGTTTTCAAGGGTTAACCATGCTAAACTACACCTACCAGCGTTAGAAAAAAGAACTGGAATAAGCATGATCAAAATGTTATTAGCACTAAAACTGATAGGAATACCTGGTTTTATTTGCTCCATTATCTTATTTATAATGTAGGCATCATTTAGCTGATCATTGCTATTCACCAGAACTGGATTTCGCCCGCTGCCCAGCAACTTTCTGACTGCTGCAACTTCAATATATCCCGCAAAACCAACCATTATAACCCTGACATTTTTTGCAAGTAGCGAATACGCCAATTTCTGTAAGACGGCTACATCTGCTTCTCTGAAGTTATCAGCAAATACCAAGAACAGTTTTTCTGATTCTGACCGAGCACCCTTTTCACTGCTGTACATCTGGTTAGCGATTGTAAATACCTTTACCAAATTTGAACCTGGAAAACCATGCTGAAGGCGGTCTATTAAAGGAAGCGTCGTATATGCATAGTACGAATCCTTCAGTGATTGAATGAGAGTTGCATCGTTTCCATAATGAATTAGGCCGACACGTGTTCCTCTTGGTGAAATTTCAAAGTTTCCGATTAAAGCTTTGATCAATTTCTTCTGAGCGCTGAATTCTTGTCTGCTAACGGCTCCACCAAAAGCCATTACAAAGTCGTATTGACCTTGAATAAAAAAAATAGAAGTAAATTCTGAACGTAAAAGAAAAGGACGGATCTATAAATTACAATTCAACATTGGGGCGTTTCTTTCACATTTATACTTGCTAGTGTTTATGAATAATATGAGTGTCCTTGGAGCACATAAATAAAATGAAACTGAAAACGTAGTTGAATAAGATAGGTAGGTAACTCGACAACTTATGCAAACCCAGTGCCAAATATCTAATTCAAAGCTTTGCCTTGAAATATTAAAATTGAATTTTTAAATACTTCATTAGTAGCCTTAAGTATATTACATTGAGCCATATTTTTATATATATAGATTTACATCATACATTCATCATACATCATACAGACATCATACAGAACTTTAAGTCAATCTAAGTAGTCATTGCTCTATATCATCGGCACTGTTCCTGTCATATGGTAAAAATCAGATGATGATATTAATGGTGTTGATTCCATGTCAACCTTACAGATAGAGCTGGAACCAAAACAGAATACAAGAACCTCGTTGCCAAGGCCCGTGTAAAAAGAGCAACAGAGCTCATTTACTCTAAGCACATACGACCTTCTAATTTTGCAAGGATACTTAAAATTGGAAAATGATTGCGTAGATAACCCTTCAAAACCATACGTCTCTTTTGAATGATTTTTACTGATTTGGAATACCCACACATTAGCTTTTCAAACAGGCAGTCTGTAGAAAACATCAGTAGATGTTCTTATAAATAAAATAAATTAAACTAATCACTGCCTTCATGATGAAATTTTGACGCAAAAAATTTGGCTCTTTTCAAAGAAATTAAAAAATTGAAATCCGTGCAAATTTTAAATGTTTTTCACGCTGACATGGTGTATGGATAAACTAACTGCGTAGCAAAAGAGTTCTTCAGTAATGAAAAGTTCAAATTCAAATCCTTTTCAATTATCGCCGAATATCAATTTTCAATTAAAATTCGATTAAGCTTCAAATTGCTCGATTTTGCAGTAACTCAAATCAACAGCAAAATTTAGTCATCAAAAAAGGACCTAAATTTCATTAAAAATTTTATCGATTAATCAGTAAATTTTATCTTGATATAAACATTGCGTAGCATTCAAAAGAGAATAGCTCGTGATCCATACCTAATTTAGATTGCCGGGGAATCACAAGATGAAGATATCGATTCAAGTTCTCTCCGGGTCGCAAAACGTGAACTTTCGATTTTTCAGTTGTGACTGCCTCTATGAAATCTCTGTTCACAGTTGAGGTAGCAATGAAATTTATCACTAAACCTCGTCGGTTCAGATAACGTATCATTTGTCGTAGGTAGGCCAAATTGCGGGTCACGGAACCATCTACAAAAACTACAGCATTCCTGGGTAACCCTCGTCTCCAGTCGACAACAGACTGGTACAAGGCAATATCAACGCGTCTGCCACCCTCTCTTGGTGTAATGTCTTTAACAGCGTCCTCAACTGCCTTTTTGGAGACACCATCACGAAATGATAAGGCAAATTTGGCAGTGCTGCTATAGGTGAGCAAAGCAACTCGAACTCCCTCTTTTGAAAATTCGAAAGGTTGTAATGACTCAACAATGAAGTCTTTAACCCGTCTTAGGGATTGTTTAGTCCGGGAAATATCAATTGCGAAGAAAATATCAGCTTCCTTTACAACAGCTGCAAAGAAAGATGGAAAACATAAAAGGTTACGGCTACAAACGTCAAAGTCAAAGGGGTTTAGATAACAATAATAATGGGTAACTTCCACTTCCAGAAGCCTGATATTTCTGGGCTATCACTTAGGTGCAGTAACTTTTATTGGTCTGTATAGTTACGTCGTAGTGGCTTGGATTGATAAAAATAGCTTAGTTTAGCCACGCTACTTAGGATTAAACTGATCCATTCGGATCAGCCTCATCGTAGTTTGCTCAGATAAAAAAGTTAGCTAAGGTTATCATGGCCGGTTAGCATTTTCCAGACTGACCTAGATTAACCTCTAATATATTAAGTTTGTAGTCTTGGAAAAATCTGAACTCTCTTCGGTAACAGTATAAAAATGGTCGTGGGAAAAAACTTCTCTGTTAAAAAGTTCCTTGATTGATAATCTAACTAAATACACGTATCCCTATATTCAACAGAATCATTATCCATCAAAGCATGGCTAGGAATATCTCACCACAAAATCCTTTCCTCAAGACCGTAATTTCACGTTTCGTTGTACAACTTTCAAATTTCATTAAGCACAAATTTGCATAGGTTCTTCCATCACTGCCACAGAGAGCATCAAGCTCTGATCCACATTGATCCAGGCATTCGCATTTGGCTGTGCCATCAATGTTTGGAACACAGGTTGACCCATAATGGCATGTCACCTTTTTACAGGATGCTACAAAAGAAGTAAGTAATGAGTTCGATGTGTACCAATAAGCATACTTAGACCTTTGCTGTGGGCAGAGAAATTCCAGTCAGACATTTTCTCTTATTAACATCTTAACCACATTAACATCTTAAAGACTCATTGCTAACAATGAGCCATTGCTCTACGCAAGCATCCCATAATGCATTTGCAGACAGTCTGAAATCAATTATGGTTAATCCGTAGAAGTTTACTGCCATTGTTTGGATTGTCGCCTGGATAATTTGCCACCCTCGCAAAGGCTCATTGTTAGCAATGAGTCTTTAAGTTTTCGGAAACTGCTTTAGGGTGTCACGCAGTTTTCAAATCACTGGATATGGGGTTTCAAAAAGCTTGGAAAATAAAAAACCCTGATTAACTTCTGGAAATCATGGGGAAAATTTAGTTTTTTTAAATATACATGTAAATGAAATGAATCTGGCTAGCATCTCTTTTGAATGTTGTCTTAAGAATCTGGATTGGCTTCTAAGATCGATCGCCAAACAAGCATCAATATCCAACATTAGGGTCTGTTTACCAATTTTCTAAACATAACTTATTATTTTCTTGTGAAAAGGCAACCGCGTGTTGTCTATTGTAATATATAGAGTATCATTTGAGAGCACCATTACATACAAAGTTGAACAGCCCAATATATTTTCTTTTGATTTCATAAAGCAAACCTTAACGAATACTTCAGAATAGCGAACCTCTTAAAATGCTTAATCTTAGATTATATTTTGCATTAAAGCTTGAAAGCTTTGATAAAAAACTTACTTTGTAGAAGCCTTCTGTAGAATGCATAGAAGTAATACATCATCGTTTTGGAGGTCTCTGCCACAATTACATCAGCAGCTGACGACGCCATTTTCACAAGGCTAGCGAGCCTGACCTTGTTTCCCGTGCCAAATGCAACAACATTCACCCCTTGCAAACTCAGTGATTCCATTGAGGTTCGTAGTCCTCGTTGATCGTGAAAGGAGGTTGCATCAGTGAACAGTAACATCATCTTCCGCTGTACACTATCAGACTGGCTGAAAACGTCCCTAGCAGCTATATAAAACGCGGAATCTACCCTTGCACCTTCCCTGGTTAGCTTTATATTGCCAAGTAATCTCTCTATTCGGTCTGCAGAGTATATTTGATCGAAATTTTTCACGACTTTAGCATCATTATCATAGCTAATGATAGCAATTCTCATACGACCATTGGCTATAAGATATCGAAACGATTGTACAAATGTTCTTATGAATTCTTTCTGCTTCGTTAGTATAGCATCGGCATCTGGTCCATATGCACCGACAGCAAATGCAAGGTCCATTCTCAAACCATAGTTTGCTGAGTAAACTGAAAGATATTTAGATTGAATAGAATCAGTAACGGACACCTGGAAGCGAGGGGATGGTCACCCCCCTCCCCATCCAATATTTTGGAAGACAATGGTCTTTTGTTCTAAAACCATAGAAAAATGTGACGGTAGCTTTTCAAGACAACAGGCTTGCCCCCACCTAATATTTGACTAAGTGTCCGCCCCTGGGTAGAATTAATGGAGAATTTGTAGTTTTTTTACTTAGTATGGGAGAGTAGGATTATTGCCAGAATTACTTCTGCAGAAGAGGATTGAGGGTTGCCAATAAGATTTTTAATTACGCTAGTCCTCAAACTACTGAAGCACACAGGCACTTTAAGGAAAAATCTATCTACTTGGTAGATGGCACTTTGGCACTTCAGATGGCTATTGAAACTCAAATTTGAAATAACATAAGCATCACTTTTTAATTTTTATTTGAATTGCTTTTGCAGAGTCGTTGTTTTCTTCTACTTTTGTTTTCTCCTTAATAGTGAATTTGAGTCCTCCTGGTAGATAAAAACATAACTGAATTAAAAGGAAAACCATTTTAACCTACCGCAAAATCCTTTGCTTCGCACAGAAATGAGTTGCCTTTGTTTACATGATATTTCCTTCATTGTGCATTCATTTGGATAGGTGACCTGATCTGAGCCACAGACTGGCACAAAAGTCTTTTCACATTGATGATGACAAACGCATTTTGCTTGGCCTGGGCGTTCTTCAACGCAGATTCCATAGAATTTGCATTCTTTCGTGGAGCACATACTTGTGTCTACAGAGCAAAACGTAAATTCTTGCAAATAATTTACGTTGCATGGGACTCACAACACAAAGTTAGGGTCATGAAGAGTCAACTAAGCTTTTTTAGGAACAGTCATATTTATTAGCCAGGTTCATCTATAGTTTTTTTCTGTTAAAATTGATCTCTTGCGCCTTTGATAATGATTTTTATCGTTCAACAAAAAACACGTTATATGTGACACAAATGGATGCAGTTAAAAATCTGGATGCTGCAAACGACAATAAAAATCACTGGGATCAAGATCTACAATGCCTGCCAAAAGTCTCGGAACACTAACGTCAGTTTTCAAGGTCAGAATCAATCCCACGGAACAATGTTGGTTTACTATGAAACGGGTAAGGATTCTAGGAAGCACATTCTTTTGCGCTTCTTTTATGATATTTCGCTAAATCATCAACATTGTTCTAGGAGGAAGGGGCGGAAGTAGTAATTTTTTTCGGAAAAGGAATGAAAGATATAAAATGCAATGCAAATTGGTGGGTGTTCCAAGTACTTTTGGCAGGCATTGTACTTTCACTTCGATCCATTCAAAGATGCTCGCAATATACACATGAGTTACTTTGATTAGACTTGTTTCACACTTTCTAGCTAATGATTAGTCTAACTAAAAGATACTCGCAGATCAACGCGGATTGGTGCGGTTCACTCTTCTTCGCAATTGCCAATCATTGCTGAGTCGCACACAAGTGTACTAGCAATATACATGCGGACTACTCCTATTTACTTTGTTTCACAGTTTCCAGCCTTTTATTGGCTTTGATATACGATGGTTAAGCTAACACTTACCGCATGCACCAAGTGATTTGACATATATCCACCGCTTTGTAATACAGGACTCTTTCTGCAATTCACACTCGTTAATATACGTTCTTCCATCAGTACCGCAAACTTTAAGCCGGGTTTTTGGACATTCTGTAGGGCATTCACATTGAAATCCTTCTTCGAGATTTTTGCAGTTTGCGTAATACGGACATTGGACAGCAGAACACAGGGCTGCAAACGGGATAGATACGTACTTACAACTTTCTCGTGAGGAAAGAGGGATTTTTTAAAGAAAAGATTACCGCTGTAAATGATCGATAAAGCAGATTATCATTGTAGCACGCTTTTATTTGATATCTTGTTAGAAAATTCAACACTGACAACAACCAGGCCTTGTGTGAATGGGAGTTAGCAAGAAAAATGCAGTTCGACGAGGAAAGATGCAATATTGATTGAAGAATGATTTGGGAAACAGAATGGTAAAATCAAGAGAGTGGTAGGCTGATGGGGCTGATCTCTTTTATGTCGAATGTAGTGAAGATATTAATCATGTTTTACTACAACACAATGTTACAAGGTTCGAAAGCAATAGCCACTTTGATATATTGTAGGACTCTGACTACAACAAGGATGTGGCTGATGATCAGTGGCGGACAAGCAAGGGAGGCTTGGATGAAAACGCATCCGAGGTCCAGCCTCCTATCTGTATTCACCCAACGGGCCTCGTTAATATCAGTAACAGCCTCCTGGGAAAGCTATGCCTGTCTGCCTCTCATGGCGACTAATTTTGCGAGCGGTTTCATAGTATGCTTCCTTTCCGATTGTAACTGAACAAGATCAAGGAATAGGCGAATAACAACCATTTAATGTAATGAAAGGTCGTTAACTGAACCAGTAAATGTACTATTTGGTAAATGAAAATGCAAAAATATTCTAATGAATCAACCAACCCCGCTTTTTATTTAAAAAAGCATGCTCTTTAACCGCAAGGTAGGGGGTTAGCTCGAGTGAACGTTGCTCCTCCTGGATTTGTAATGTGATTTATCCAAGAGGCTATTTTGTAATCTGGTAGAAAATAATTCGGCATTATGTAGTGAAGAGAACTGGCAAAAAAATAAACAACATACTTGGTCTGACTTTGCAAGTTACGAGATCTAGTTTCAAGGCGGTTGAAGGATGACAATGTCCACACCATCCACCACATTTAGACTGTATCAAGATTCCTTGATGATTTGAGAAATCTTGCATTTTGAATCCGGGAGTGTTAGATGCAACCCCCCAAGAAACCCCGTCTGCCACACGTAGTCCAGTCCCAGAAAGATCGATCATGAATTTTCCACGTCTGCAGTCGCTCGTATTTGCAGAGAAGCAATCACCAGCAGAACCATAGGGCACGGCCGTACCACCCTTCTCCGTTTCAGCATAGGTGAAATCTGTATCAATAATTGTAAGTGTCCTCATGTCGACCCGCAGCTAAAATTCAAAGGATAATTCTTAAAGATGGATGCTTTAACCAAAGGAATGGGGATTAAAATTAAAATTGTTCAGAGCAATTTTGAGATTCTTCTTGAGAGCAGATAAAATGTAGCCAAGCAGTATATCACGTCACACAACAGAGACTATATTAGAATAGATTCTTTGGTATCGAAAACTATCCGCTACATTAAAAAATTCTTATTCCAAAAAGTCAACTTGAATGGTAGCCCTTAAACTTTAATGAAAACATAATTTATATCGCTTTTGGCAATAACATGGATTTATTGACATGTCAGCCGTTTTACCATCAATTTTTTTAACTGAAATTTGAAAAGTGCAAACTTTGAGCCTTTTCATGCTATGGACTTATTTCTAGCAAAAGTCAATTAATATATTACCACGTAAGATAAGAGTCCTAAACTTTCTTAACAATCAACAGTTTTTTGTCAATATCTTTAGCTCTTATAGTGTAGAAAAAAGTTTCAAGTCTTTCTTCAGATAAGAGTAGATGTTTGATGGCCAAAGTTTAAAAAGGAACTTCGTTGACTAAAGTACACAATTCGATAGATGCCAGCATTTTGTTTTCGGGACAGTGAAAGCGAGGGGAAGTCTCGCGGGCTTAAGCCCCCATAAATACTTTTCAACAATGATCTTAAAACAATACAAAAAATAATCTTTCTTTTGACTCCTAACATTTTTTGCCCTCTCAGAACATTTTAACCCCCCCCCCCCTACCTCTTCCAAATCTGTAATATGTTAAGCGATCCCAGTTTTGTTTTTATTGTTGGTAAATGTCAGATGGGTATGGCAAACTGGTCCCGAAATTCTTAGCAGTTTTGAAACAACCCCTGTTTTATTTCAACAGGCAGTGGCTATCATTTGAAAGAAGACTAAATCAAATTGTGTATTGATTTCAAGCTAATAGACAGTAGCCTCACAAACCTTATTGAAGCGGGTCACACCGGCTCTGCTATACTTGAATGGGCCAGGTTCACTAGAGCATTTAAACCTGTCTTCGGGGCGCAACCGTTTGTCGTAGACAACAGCATAGTTGCGGATAGGCCCAGCAGGTAGGGTGAGGTAGTCGTGAGGAGTAGCATCATTCATACCATGGCAGTAGATCTTAACAGGGGACGTGCAGGCTTTCTTTGGGTAAATAAGATACTCGCCGTCAAACTTCCCATGGCCAGTTCGCTTGATATCGGCACACGTATGCAGTCCTGGAAAGAGATGACATTGATAAGCCAAGCAAAAACAATTTACACTGAAATCTTTCAAGTTAAGGAATAAATGTACTGAGTGTACATTTCACTGCTGCAGCACTGCCAAATACCTAGAAACGGGGCCTCCAACGAAGGGGGGCGAGGGGGGCCTTGGCCCCCCAACTTTTTTGCAAAACAATAGAGTTTCTTTCAAAATCTTTTGTTATGGGTGTTAAATTTTCTCTTGGCCCCCTCTCCCACTTTTCAACCTTTGTCAGAGCCCATGAGAAAAGGCTACTGTCTCGCTAAAAGTTGCAATAATAAACTCGAAAAACATAAATAACGAAGTTTAATAGGCGTTGATAATGCGCGTCTGCCACATTTATAAATGTGACAGGCATATAAGAAATGACTTTAGTACGGAAAAGCAGAAGCAAAATATTAAAACATAGATACACCTCAGAGTCTAAACTTCGAATTGTGATCAAAAAGTAAGCATAGCTTTATTCCAGGTGCGGAACAAGAGGACGCGTTGTGGGATTGATAGGTTTCTTGTTTAATTTAAACTGATCTAGCCAATCCACTCCTCATATCCCTAAACCTTAGGCTGATCAGCAGTGCCTAACCACCGCAGAAGAAAAAATTTTCTATTCATTGCATACTTTGTGAAATTCGGTGGAAGTAAGGCATAAACACCGTCATTGGTCTATACTTTAACTTTTTTGCTTTGAAAAACCAAATAACTTGAGACAATATTGAACCGGACAACCGATAAAATCAGTCTGTCATAATTTCAATTCGACAGCCTTTGGCAGATTAACATGAGAGCATCCTTTAAGGGGTCAAAAAATTTTTTGCTTTAAAACATCTTACGAGCCTCTTAGATCGTATAAAAATTTTGAAATGCCTTTTGAGCTGTAGCCACACCTCTGGAAGCAAACAGATCAACGGGGACTCCAGTAACTTCAAATTTTCTGTTTGGAAACTGCACAGTCTTATTCCTCAATTCGTACCAGGGCTCTATCCTGCTTTACTAGTCTGGCAATACATTTCTATTTTAAAAGGCTATTCAAAACTCTCCTGCTCAGAGCAATTTAGCTAAAGCAGAGGTTTAGTCAAATAGCCTTTGACAGACAAATAAGAATTTAGTTTACTTCTGGTTTCCGTTTTTTTCTTTAAAACTTCTATGAAGATCCAATGCATTTATCTTACCACAGACACCCTTGTATGCAAGCGTAATGGTTTTTCTTTTGATACATGAATTGTGGTACATGGTACATTCATTAGGATACGTGAATTCATCAGTGCCGCACACCGGGTCGTACTCTTTTGTACAGAAAATATTTTCACAGGAGCAGTACGGCTGCTTTGATATCGGTCGTATGTCACAATACCCGCCATGGGTGCATCGTACAAAACCACAAAGGTCCCTTCTGCGTCGTGATCTCACAGCGGAAACATCTGAAAAAAGACAAAAACAGGAGCATTATCCATATAGCTGCGTATTATCAAATGCAGAATCTAATTGATACGATTTATGCGAAGGTTAGTGAGGTCGTGTCGATATTCTGCTGATCGCTCGTATAGCCCATGCTAGGAACGTTTAACAAGAGTTTTCAAGCAGACCGCAGGGGTGAGACTGTTGACACAGTTAGGTGAGGGGTGAACACCTGAAAGCTATGCAAGATCATTAGTAAATGAACACCTGAAAGCTACGCATAGGAATTAGTAAATGAAGGCAAAATACCCTGTTGGAGTGAATGAGGATATCCAGGCTATATGGTTTTAAATAAATGGAGTTGTGATAGGAAAAGGAGGCAATACAACATATTACTCAGATAAAATTCTGAGCAAAAACTCAAATAATGTCCTATTACATTCACCAAAGAGTGTAAAGCTCTTTAGAATATATATTTATATATCAAACACTTAACAAAAGTCCAGATAAGAGACGAACAATTTTCTGCGTGTGCTCGTATCTAATAACAAATACTCTCCTTATCTAACGAAATGCTTAGTCATAAAGTCACTAAAAGGTTTATTTCATGTTCTTTCATAAACTAATAATGTTCGATGGTAAAGCTTTATGTAGTAACCCAAATTTACATGGTCGCGTACGACAACAGTCTTATGAACAGAAAGTGTGACAACTCATAAAGTCGGATTGTAGCTGTACAGAACTGATAAAGAATGCATAAATATCGATAAAATTTGAATAAGTGCAGCTTTTAGGAAGAGGTTTAAAGTTTCGTTGAAATGTCCCAGTGATGATCAAAGATTTAGAAATAATAGGCCGGTACATTGGAAACTACCCTGCGTATCAGAGCCTCAAAGAGTCAAAGAATTGAGATCGGGGGAAAGGAATTTGTTTCCAAAACAAGAGCTATCCACATTCGGCACCACGGAGCGTTGAGAAAAAATCTGGTCAGGTGAAAGTGAAGCTAACTGAACCTATTTGCCATCTTAATGTTACGGAATATTGGTTAATAAATTTTTGCGTCTACAATGTCCAAAACAACTAACCGAACAACTGCTCGAAGAAAAGGAATCTGCCAAGGGTCTAAAAAAGCGGGGTAGGGGGGAGGGGCTAAAACCGAACAAAAAGAGGCTTTATTGGTGGTTCATTTTTCTAATATTTTTTGCTTTTTTTGCAAAAATGGGGGATTATAGCCCCTCAGCCCCCCTTATCCGCGGTGCCAGGTAGTAGAGATGTTTTGACGAAGCGAAATTCTCATTACAATCTGTTTTTAATAAGAACAACTTTTTAAAAACAAATTTAGAACAATCAAGCCTCGGATCTTTAAAAAAATTAAGAACAGCCAGCCTGAACTTCAATTTACTTATTCCTATAAAAAGAGTGCAGTCACTTTCAGGGGTAATTGCTTCTGTTTCTTCAGGAAATTTTTCAAGGAGGGGTCACACATTTGACTCCGCGATAACAAAAGCCACTATTGGAATGATTGTTTTGTAAATTATCGCTTAGAAACTTAGAAGAAATATGGTCGCCGTCTCTCGGTAACGTAATGACTGTACAACCGGGTCTTTCAAATAGGCTGCTCTTATGAACGTGTGGCATTTGGCGGGACATTTCGACGGGACATACGTGTTGGGACAACAAGGGTAAGGTCCCGACACGGCAGGAACTGTGCATGGACGTCTGGCATTGCTGGGACATTTCCAAGTGACTCGAAATTTCCAAAAATGGGTTATTTGGATATTTTTTATAAAATATAAAAAAATAGTTTGGGGGACAAGTGCCCCTGTTCCTGCAGCTGGGGTGGTGTAGGGAGGCATATAAATATTCAGTAAAAGTCCTTTTAAAACACTGGTTTGAGTATCCCTCGCATGTCGCTATTAGCAAAAATAAACTCTTCATTTTGCATCGCTTAATTGCAGCTAAATTCTGGAATGACATTCCTATGGATATAAAAAAGTCACCCTCTCATGTTATATTTCGTCGAAAGCAGCTCAAATTCTTCCTCTTTGATTCCAATAATTAGAACTGATTGCAATTAAGTTTTTCAGTCTATTAAGGGGATAATAGTGGGTGCTTTCTCCTCGATTATTACGGATTAGTATAGCTATTGAGAGAGTTCCCTCCTGTAAGAAATTCCCTCCATTCAATTTATCTTATTTTTTTCATGTTATTGGCTATAGTATTGTAATATTTTCCTGTATTGTGTTATCAATAATTTCTGTATTGTTACCTAATATTTTTGTAGTTTAATCGTTTGCACGTATTTTATAGTTATTTTATGATAAATTGTATGCAAAGTGGAATTTTAAAATATATACTGAACTACTGAACTACTACTGAGCTTAAAAAGCATTAATGGCTCCGTCAAGTTACACTGTTACGAAAGTCTTTCAAAATCTGAAAATATTCTCACCTGCTAAATGAATGCTTTGAAGGATCGATAATAACCAAGATCTTAGCTCCGGTGCTCTGAGTACACGAACACTCGACGAATCACCATATTCCACGAAAATAATTCGCATTTGTCCCACCTGAAACCTTTTATCACAATATAAATCTTGCAAATCTTGAGCGAATCCAACAGTCGATCCGGCCGTTTCATTTTCCAATTTTATGCGTCGATTGGTTTTGATGATTTTTTCAATCCTAACATGAAAGTTCTCATCCGCTCGGCCAACATTAAGGATCTCGCATGAAAATATAGAATCGGCTTTCTTCCATAAGTCAAAATAAGACAATGTGCAAGGGCTTTTCCCTCGGGTGCTAGCGACCAAAGTGACATATAAAATCAGAACGAATGACCATGTGAAAAAATCTTTCAACGTGGTCATGTCTGAAAACCTCAATACTGTGTCTCATTGGAAATTCTGATAAACGATCGGGAATCAAGTCACATTTGGATCTTAACAAACCTTGTAATAAATTCCCTCTGCCTTTTCACCGTGAATAAGCCTTGCCTTCTAGATTTTGATATCAGACAACAACACCAACTTTTTCAACGGTTTGTTTTCAGGAACTAAATGATAACACTGCAAGGGGTGAATCATAGAACCATAGAAAATCCCCTGCTTGACAAAAAATCTGCAGACAACTCCGGGGCTTTAAATCTCTGTATCCAGGCCTTCTGACCTCCGTGCTTTGATTGTGTTGCGGAGATTCAGTATTTCAACTCAACAAAAATCTATATCGACTGTTACAAGCCTCAAGAATTCTCTCATTAACCAAAGGTTACTGAGAAATCCCAGGTACAGGATGGTCCTTTCTTTTCAAAAAGACCTAAAACTTCGCGCACTTGGTTTGTGACAAATAGAACTTACGTAATATCTAGCCAGCCAATTTCAGTCATCTATTGCAACAAAAATACCTTGAAAGCCGAGCTGGTCTTTTATTATTATTCACATACGATAACAAAAACGATCTTTTTTAGATCGGATCCACTTCCTGCCGCAACGTTTTATCGTCAGCAACAATACATAGCTTTCGTTACCTCCCGGCGAAAACTATTGTCTCTGACAGTTTGAAAGGTGAACTACTTTCCGGGCTTTGCAGGTTGCGTGTGCTAATCAAAGTAATTTGGGAGATGAGTTGTCCGTGTCGACGCCTTTTCGTGCAATGAGAAGTGGGGGACACACTTTGAGAGCTCCCTCAAGCTTACACCATATTACAGTAGGCTGTTTTGACAAGAAAATGGTTTTGTGAAATGAATCTAGAACCAAAAGCGAAAGAAACTAGCAGAAAATTTACTAGCAGCTTTGAAATTTTTTTCTATTTATCGACAAAAGGCATCTCTAACATTCAAAAATTTTTATAGATTATCTCTATAAGAAACTCAGCAGTAGGACGAAAATCCTATTTGTCCTCAAAACAAAACAGTAATTTCTAAGCAATGCTGTTACTAAATATTTTTAACTGAGGGCAGAGACGCCAGAAGAATTTTAGGGAAGGGGTTGGCAAAGCGCCCAGAAAAAGGCAAAAATAGCAAAATATGATTAATTTTTATATATTTGCAACTGACCAAAACCGAAACCGTCCTTGACCGAAAGAAATTGCATGATGACGTAAAGAAATAGTCGTGGCTACCAAAAATTCATGTCTTTCATATAACATTGTTTGGGGGGGGGGCTACTTCATAAGCTTTACCCGCTTTGCCCCCTGTCGCTATGCTAAAGACATTTTTTATTTTAAACCACGCCAGAAACTTGACTCACGAAAACATAATGAGATGTCGACCTTGGACTTAAAATAAGGAGATCCAACAGAAAGAGGTCAACCAGAATTAAAGCCTGTTTTTATTTGTTATGAGAGATGCAATGGGGAGGAGGCAGGAGGGCTATAGTCGCGCTTGCGGTTCGGTGCTTTAAAATATCAGGAATTTTTCTACTTTGCCAGAAATTTTTCTACTTTGTCAGAATTGTCAGAAATCCTATGCATAGTTTGACTCCCACTGCGCCCTGTTTGTTACTGAAAGATTCAATGTCTGGTGCGGTTTTCAAGTATTTGTAAACAAACAGGTCAACTCGAGAATAGGACATAACCAAAAGTTTAGTTTTGCCTGCAGAAAATCCTGCGCTTATTCTGGATGACTGATCCACACTCTTTTAGAGCTATACGTTTCTTTTGAGTATTTTACTGAATTGAGCTAATCATACCTTCAAGTAGATGAATTAAACACAAGAGCGAATTGATATAAAATTGAGAACAGACTTCAAAGAAAGATTACCACGGCCGCTGTGACTAAAATGAAATTACTATTTTACAGTCCAGCAGTTTTGATAACTTCTAGGTGTGTCCTTTGCTAAAAGGGAAAATGGATGGAGTAGTAGAGATAGTCTGAAAGAGAAGAATTACTAAATGAAGAAGGGGGATGGATCCCTGCTTTCTTATCGCTTCAGAAAAAGGATGCGCACAAGTTCGAGGGCCACGCCCCCTCAAACTGCCTTTGAATAGCACTTTACTTTTACGTTTAATTGCTCTGAACTATCTTTTACCATCATTAACTTTGGCCTTGGTCAGTGGCACAACGAACTACGGTCAGAGTAAGACGAATTTTTCGCGCAAAGCGAATTTTTCGCCACGAATTTTTTAGCTGCGAATTTCTCTCTCGAACTCGAAGTTCAATTTACACTGGCGAAATTTTCTGAGAATTCGCTGCGAATATTACAAAAGAATATAGCGACTGCCCGAAGAGTGCTCTTATCAGCAAGTTTAAAATTTTGAATTTATCAAAAAAGCGATACTGGATAAGAAAAATTTATTCACGACATCTTCAGAAGGAGGGGGGGGGGGAATTCAAACTTTCGGTAAGAGAGGTTTACGTTTACATTTATAAGACCAGTATAACTTCTTCAAATACTTAGGTCGCTATCGAAGCTTGCACAAGCATGCGAGATCCTGTTAGTGCATCTGCTTAAAACTGTTGCTCTTGAGCAGGCCAATAAGCAGCCAACAATTCAGCAATTTGAAGAAATTCTTGCTTTTTTTTATTTCTGCCATATTGGTAGAACGATGAAACATTCAAGCCAGTTTTCTTAAATTTGAAATTCAAAGGTTTGAATAATTATCTAATATAAATCAACTTACATGGATTGTGTACAAGGAACAGGAAATGAATAATTACCAACCTATTTTTTGACGTTTTAAAGGCTGTTTGAGAAAAAGAATGCGGAAAGACGTAGGTCATCTGAAACCAAAACAGAAGTCGGGTGTCTTCCAATGCTGTTCTGATTGGTTTATTTTGCAAGGCGAAAGATTTCGCAGCGAAAAAGTAGGAATGGTTTCTACTTTTTCGTACCCTGGGTACCAGACTCACTATGTAAAATAATAGAATATAAAATATATAAAATTTTACTTCATACATAGTGAGTCTGGTACCCAGGGTAACTTTTTCGCTGCGAATTCGCTGCGAATTTTCTAATCTCTACTTCTGCGCATATTTTTCGCGCATTCGCGGCGAAAAATTAGCTTCGCACAAAAAAATTCGTCTCGTGTAAATCAGGCTTAAGCAGGGTCGCTAAGAGGTTTTTTGAAGTCCTGGGGCAGAATAGGAAGACGAGGCCCCATGTGAACGAGGCGAGCAGGAAATTTTTGCGACCACGCCCTTCAGATTAGCCTAAGTTCGCGAATTCGATTAAAATATTTTACTATTTGACAGCATAATTTTTTTACTTTTAATGAATTCAATTTTAAAGCAGATTTCCTTTCTTTATGAGGCCCCCTAGGCCTTGAGGCCTTGGGGCAATTCACCTCACTTGCCCCACTATCGGCGGCCCTGATAGTATGAGATTGCCTTAGGGTCCTCAATGGACTCGAAGTATGGCCCTTGAAGATGTAGTGCCGGGGACATGCCCCTACTTTTCCCCAAAATAGCAGGGCTTTTTTGTGAAGTCTTTTGTTGTCAGTCTTTAATTGGCCCTCGGAAACTACACTTTCAGCTTGAATCCAAGCCTTTGCAAAAGGTCCTGTTTTGTTTTGTGCTGTATGGTTCATCTAATGTTTGTTGCTAGTAGATAGACATTAGTTCAAACTCACATGAAGCAATTTCATTGAGTGCTTAAGACAGTTCATGCAAGAAAGAGTGTATATCGAATTACATGGAACCAAGTTTTCATCAGAATTTTTAATTTTTTTTAATTTTGAGCTGTTATGATTTCATCTTTTCAAGCTCAAAAACAATGTGAAACTTTCTCCTTCAAAAATTCCTTTCACATTTGACAATATTTGACATTTGGGTTTACACTGTATAATTTGCTTTTTCCATTTCAGAGACGGCCCCACAAAATTGAAACTGGGGGGGGGGGGAGGGAGTGGCTATAAATAAGTTTAATGACGTAGTAGGACCAAATATTGTTGGGTCCGACGGGCAAGAAATATTTTAAATCAAGCTTTCTGAAGTGGCTAAAAATGCATCTCCCAGACTTAAACATTAACAAATTACTATACCGCTGGCAATTCAACTCTGAAAAAAGCCAAAATTAGAAAATTTGTCCTGACAAAGGCCAATCTAGCAACTCTGTAAAATTTATTTCAAAGACTACTCCATTACAGCACTGATCTTGACATTGTTTCGAATCCAGTGTGAGCTGAAATGTGACGTAGAACTGTAAGTGTACAGAGCGTTGCAAATTGGACCTTAACGGTTGTCAGACCCAGTCTCATAGTAATGAAGTATATTTTTGTTTGAGTAAATGAAAACTCTGTGGCTAAGAATGGGGGGCAATCACTCTTGCACATAACGTACGAGTTTCACAAAAACAAAAGGATTTCCAGGGATTTTCAAGTAAAACAATAGGAGTACGAGATTTTCTAGAGATTTTCTAAAACACTAGAGGTGTACGATACTTTCAAAGAGTGATTTGCCCCTCAGCTAAGATTATCTTGTGGTTAATTTGTTTATGGAATGGTGGCTCTGAAAATTGTGAAGAAATTTCAGATGACCAATACAATTCATTGGAAAGCAATCACATTCTACCTAAATCTGTTCCGCTGCCAAACTGTTCCTCGCCCCCATTAACTAGTCAGGGCCCGCGCCTCTGATCCTAAACTAGAAGAGCCAGCAATGTAAAGAGCGTTTCCTCTTACTCTATTTAGCCCGAGTCGTCGCAAAAAATTTTCTGAATGCTGTTTCAAGTATGGACTTTGGTTCAATTTATTTGTTGTAATCTACATATTTATTTTTCTAAAATAATTGGAGCTGGCTTTAATATCAAATTTCACAAAAAGATGGGGAGGCTATGCCCCCCCCCCCCTTGTGGCGTGGGCCCTGCTAGTTGTCGTGGAAGTGAACGGTGAGATAAACTGAGTTTGACAAAATTTAGATAAAAATGCATTTCAAGCACGTCAACAAAATTTTTGTTCTTAAGCAAACTGTTTGTCGATGGTCACTCACAATATAATCAAAGTTCCAAATTTTCAATGTGAAAAGCAAAGAGCATTGAAAACACTTATCGTGCTTTGAAAACTTACAATGCAACAGAGTAAGTGAAAAGAACAGTTCATTACAACAAAAGCTAGATAAAACATATTGCAAGCTGTTTGCACTAACTATTATCCAATAGAGGTTCTTTTTGGGGGTCCAGGGGGCCATTGCCGCAGGCCCTGCGAATATGGTAGCCAAAAGAGGTTGTGCACCTGAAATTGTAAAGAGCGAGGACCCCGCCGATGTTTTCGGCCCTAGGTCTCGCAGTCCCTGAAACCGCTGCTGCTATTATGAAACCTCAAAGGCCAAGTGTTTGCAATGGAGATTACGGAACGAATGAAAAAATCGATGATTTCCCTAAAAAGAAGAAAACAGCAATTATAGTTGGCGATTCATTCAGAATGGCAAAAATCGAGGGCTAGGGTCCTAAAAATTGCTGTGCTCCATCTGAAAATATTTTTATGAAACCGTTTAATAGTATTGATGTGAAAGATATGAGCAGCTACGTGCTACCCTCGATTTAAAGGAAACAGGATTACATTTACTTTACAGTTTAATGAGATTGACTGTGGAGTCCGGCAAGGTTCCTGTCTTGGTCCCCTTTTGTTTTTCATTTTTATCAACTATCTCCCCTACTGTCTGAAAAATAGCAATTTCACTATGTATGCAGATGATAAGATATCAATCTTGACAATGTCTATTTAAGTTTAACATGTTTAACAAAGACCTAGAATTACTAAAACAATGGCTTCAAGGTACCAAACATTCCCCAATAGTGACCAAATCTAAAAAAGATTTCCCTCAATGTGTCTAAGCTCTGCTATTGGGGAAACTAAAGTAGAAATTGTCCATAAGACGGCAAAAATTTCTCGTGCGCTAGGGTTCTTTTAATATGCCAAGAAATTCTTACCAATGCAAAAGGATAGTTGTGCCTCATTTCCTTTTATTGTTGTTCGGTGTGGGGAAGCTGCGGGGAATCTGAAAAACCTCTACAAAATCAAAGAATCATGGACCACGGATAGTTGTTACAAGTGGCTACGATACACCTGCTTCCACACTGTTGGTACATCTGGCCATCATTTAAAGACATAACGAGTGGAGAAACAGTTACAATGGTCTATAAATCAATTAACAGTGTTGCACCTAGTCACCTCTCCAATTTATTTACGAAAAATTCTTCATAGGAAAGTATTAACTTAAAAAGTTCAAATGCTGATTTATATATTCCACTTATGAAGACAACAAATCGTCAGAAAGCTTTTTCCGTATCGTGGTGCTCACATGTGGAATCATTTTAAAACTGCACTGAAACAACCCACCCCCCTTTCCACTTTAAGCGAAAAATGAGGCTTAAGAAACGCTATAAAAAGTTTTTTTGCTTTCCCTTCATTCTCTTTTTCGACTTTATTTGTGTATCAATTTTAATAGTACTTAATTAATTTGTAAGTTTTTTCACGCCCCCTCCCCTCCCTCTGAAAAGCAATCTGCCTAGATTGCCGGGGTTACCGTGATTAAAGAATTAGAAATTAAATGAAATGTACCAGTAATTACCCGTGGCTGCTGCGGCATGGCAACCGCAGGCTGCCTCAAGCTAAACTTGTGGTGTACTAGCCACCAAGCGTGTAAATTACAAGTGTTCACAAAATTACTTTCGCAGGTAACTATGCAATTAGTCAAGTTACCCACAATCCATTTCGTCGTCGTTATGGTGCATTTTGTCAAAGAAGAGGTAATAGAATATGGCCTATCAAGAAGTATTCAAGCATCTGAATCGAAAATATTACCTTTTATTTTGCAAATTGGCTGTTTCATATACTTCTTGATTCAATCACAAGTATCTAGACTTACTTTAATATCTTGTAAAACCAAACTGGTTCAATTTGGACAGAAACATATACAAAGTCTCACTCAGTATGATTTTTCTCTTTGATTTCGATAACACTTCGATATTGCAACCGTAGAGTAAAAACACTACAGTTAAACCCGAATACTTGAGAACGATGCAATCCCCTTGGATACAAAAATTCACGGTTTTAGAGTCACCTCAGAAAGCGACCTTACCACTGGGAGCACTCCTTTATTTTCGCCTGGGAACCTATACAATTCTATTAAGAATGAAACAACAATAGATGAGATTTTAAGACCCCAACTCGAACTTCAAACCCCTGATTGGTTTTACTTAGTATCTTTATTGTTCTTTTCTACTTCTTTGTCTTCGTTGCAATTGTTTTTTTTAAAATTGTGCCTGTTTGCTTTGCAACGTTGAAACTACAGTGTTGACTGTTTACCTTGAAAATGACAAACATCTGAAGACAAGTGTGTCTGTCCTAAAAAAAACGTCCCTTGGTTCGTCAAAATTTTCTTTTCCAAAAACATAGAAAAATTAGAGCCAATGTTAATATTTGAAGTAAAGTTATTATAGGATAATCTTGGTTTTCTTGATCCTATTTGACCCCGCTCACACGGACCCGGGTTTGTTGCCACCCGCCTTAGAGGGTCAACTCGGCTACGGTCAAATCTCTTCCAACGTTAACATGATAATAGCAGCCATTCCGGATCAACACGCCTTTCTGGGTAACCCTTCTCAATGGTAGGGTTGACCCATTGACACGGGCTGCTTTCTACTGAAGCTTCTCAGGTGAAGTCGTGTCAGCTAAACCCGGGGTCGTGACTTGGGCTTACAAGTGAAGCTGGCTCGGTTGAGTTCAACCCTCTAAGGGAACCAGCTAACCCAGGCTTGTGTAGCACCAGAAACCATTCTGTTCCCACGGGTACATAAAGCAAAACCAAACTCAAGCAAAAACACACCAACTGTTATGATAAGGAAATTACGAAATCACTGACAATAAACTACAAAACATAACAATTAACGACAGACAATAAAAAATACCACGTCTTCAAGTGGTGTCTTTAAATTATCAAATTTTAATTTACCTGTGACAATTGGTAGAAAACCCTAAATTGATTAAGAATATTTACACATACCTACAAATATGAACACACCATTTAATATCGTTGGTATAACGACAACTGTCCAAGAATTATATCGATATGGTTTTAACTTTGTGTAAGATAGCTCATAACAAAAAGTGGGTTAATAGATACTACAGCCTGGTGAAAGACGCTGGTTGCCTGATGTAATGTGAGAAACAGTTTGCAGCCAGTGAGTGTTGCTTTTATAATGATGTAAAGAAATGCAGTCATACTAGATACTGAAAATCTTAAAACGTTCTAATTCAAATTTAAATGAAGAGGCAATCAGGAAAAAGTCAGGCGAAACATCTTTAAAATAATTTTCTACTCTTAGCACAAACGGAACAAAACTGGGTATGCTCCAGAAATAATCAGAACTAAATTGTTCCAAACCAAAATTAGGGCCAATTTTGATGTGAGAAAAATTACCATTTTCAACTTAAACTCCGTTGTTTATATTTCGTTGGACCAGTCAAGAGAAAGCCATGTGCAATATAACACAAACAATTTGCAACTTAAGTCGGTGAATTTTTGAGTGAATGGGAAGAAATAAACAGGACAACGTATAATTCCATCAAATTACTCAAGAGAGTATGTCGCATACATTGTTTGTTGATGGGAATAATATAGGTGGTATGTCTCTAGAATGAATTGTAGCAGATTTGTTACACGGGTCAATCAGAAAGCTACTTAAACGTCAAAGAGGATAAGTAAAATTGAAAAGAAAATAATAAACTCTCGTGGCACTGCCGCCTCAGTAAAATAAATTGTCAACTAAGCATTAAATTACTACTTAACGAGACCAGGGAACGTCAAATCTGTTTCTGCGTCATGAAGAATGGAACTTTGAAAAACTAATATGAAATTCTATCGTTTTCCTGAAAACTGGTTGCTTATCATTTTCTAGAAAGTGGCTTACGATTTAGAGAAGACAAGACTTTGAAGCTCTTATAACTGCTATGACTGGTAACAATGTGACAATAAAGTTGGCAACCATTCTGGCGTGAGTTGCTGTCTGTGAGCCTTGGTTTCGTAACGTAACCATGATGACATTACGACGAAAACGTAGTGACGATGACGTTATGATGATGACGTAATGAAGATGACACCGGCGGCAATGATGTGAGTTGAGACTGGTAATGGGTGTGACGATGACTACTTTAGGCTGGTGGGTACACAGGCATTCCGATCCAACAGCTCACTTAAAGTAAAAAAAACGCCATATTAACATGACTTGAACGGAAATTGAATTCTACCTTTAATGGACAAATTCTACAAGGAAACAGTTAACTACGTCATTATTGGCAAGGCGTTGTCATCCTGACTTCTGACCTGCAAATGCCTTATGATTTCTTCTCATACCAGTTCCCTGTGAACAAGAGATTGAAAATATCAATATGGATCCTTTTAGTAACACTGACACGCCCTGGGAAATACCAGGAGTTTATCAGATTCCTTTTCAGATTCGATCTCTACGCAGTAACGATTGCATAATACAAAAGAGTTTATCTACCGATAAAATGCCATGACACTTTAAGGCTGCAAGGAATTCTAGACAGTTTCCTTAAAGACAAAAGCCATATCGTTTGGACAAAAGCTCAAATTGTTTAGCAATAAACTTAGTTTCATGATGAATTGAACTTTTTGTACAAAAGAATTAGTGGAATCTTAGCCCTATCTTAAACATATGTATTACTTGCCTAAGCCGAGGATCTAAAACCAAGATGTAAACGGTCTTCAACAAAACAGAAAAAATTTACTTTGACATCATTTAAAAGTCCTTAACCAAAAAGCAAGCAACATTGCGAAAGAAGTTTCGTAGTTAATAAAATAGAGGGATCCAAGACTCCACAACCTTTGTTCGGGTAATATTTGTTTGAGGGCTATGGATAGATTTAAAAGAGCTTTAGGAATTTTCAACCAACAATTGACCAATCAATAGGTTGGATATCAGTCACACGGTCAATGATTGGCCATTGTGGATTGATAGATGGCTTTAGTTACTTCAGCATCTGCCTTCAATACTGTGGAAAATACATCTCGTTAAAACATGTGCGACAAGCATTGCTGTAGGTTAGAAGGAGGTTTCTGTTTTCTGACGGTTAATGGAGTAAGACTTTGATCGCAGAAGAAATTTCAGGGCTAAAACAGGCATCGCGGAGCGTTAAGAAAAGTGGGGGGTCTAAATAAAGTGGGGGGGGGGGCTAAGACCGTATAAAAAGAGGCTTTTCTTGTAGTTTGATACTTAATATTTGGCATTTTTGCAAAAAGTTGCTAAAGCCCCCCCCCAGCTCCCCTGCTCTGCGGTGCCTGTAAAAGATTTGTCCGACATGATGGTGATAATGTAAAAAAGGCCTTTCTTTGTTTCTTTAAAATGGCCTTTGATTGTAACACAGTTCTGCTTCAGGGTGTTACCGGATGTTATTTTTGAACAAAAAGTTACTTAGTCATCGTAAGAATAAATATTAAAAGATACCAAAAAAGACTTACGGTTTTTCATGCATAAGTGAATTTTCTAAGAAAATCCTCTGGGCTTTGCGTTTGTCCATGTTCGGGCCAGAAACAACCCCACCGTGAGAAGCAGTATCTTTCTTTTTCTTCTTTTTATCCTCTTTTTTCTTTCCTTTATTCTTCTTTCTCTCGGGTCTTTTAGGCTTCTCTTCATCTTTGTTATTACTAACACCTGCAAAGTTTTCTAACATTGACAAATCGTCCTGTGAACCGCGAAAAGATTCGGCCCCCAATTCCACGGCAGAATCACTATGCCACGTTGCACGCTTTGATTGTTGCTTTGCCTTGACCCTCTCTCCTCTCTCGCCGTTCCGTAAATCATTTCGTTTTGAAGCGGGTGCAGAATTCAGAAGGGCAACTCGTCGTAATGAAACAGGAGAATTTGGCTGCATTTTTCGCAATGGCCTATCAGGTTCTAGCAACTGGATCGACTGAGATTTTGTATGCAGAGAACTTTCCAAAGACCGAGAAAGAAAATGCAAAGCACGCATTCCAGGACTTTGAAGGGCAGAACTAGAATATCGCTTTCGAACTAAAGGCGTTTCATGGTTCCCATTTGCATCTGTAGCTACTTCTGTTGGTCCGTTATCACTAAGAGACCGGAAATGAATGCCTCGCACGGAACCGCGTGGTGTTCGCAAATCGGTTTCTGATTGACAATTTCGCAGGCCGAACGATCGCCTCTGTTCAAGCGATTGTCTGCGCATTAACTCAGTTTGTGTTTGTGGAATCAAATCTTCCCAATTTAGGAGTTCAGAAGTTACTTGTTCCATAATGTCGCATTGTATTCCAATTTCACCCCTTTGTTCATCAATATTTTGTAAGTTTGAGGTCATTTCTATACTGTCAGTTTGAATTTCTCGGTCAATTTTTCCGCAGTGAGGTTCTGCAGCCTCCGTCTGGCAATACATATCAGATAGATTCAACGTAGGCTCCGTCTGAACCTCAATATCGACTAGCGAGGGCAAGATGCTAACATCGGCATTTTCGTCGACCATCGATTCTTTTAAATCTATGTTATCCTCCAGTTCTAAAAAGAAGCTTGGCGTCGATCTCCCCATTGCCTTTTCATCCTGGGAGATTTCGTCTAGTTCAGAAATATCTCGTTGTCGATTCTTAAAACTGTTATCACGTGATAAACCACCTCTTTCCGTGCTTACAGAGGTGCTTGATGATGAAACTGATGTAGCCCTGTGTCCTGAGTCTGACGATATACGAGAGTAGGGCGAGTCGTTAGGGCCATCACTATAGCGTCTTCGAACCTCTTTTGTAACTTTGGAGACTTCTGGAGCACTGGAAGATGACTTAATTTGCTTCCGTATTTCATTTCGTAGCATTTCAGAACGGGTTAAAGCCGTATCTGATGACGTACTACGGAAGCTCTCATTCCGACGACCTTCGCTATCATCTGGGGGAGAATCCAACCCGAGGGACCCTGAGCGACTTCGTTGTTCGTTCATGGTAAACGCGTTAATGTCTTCGATTCCCTTTCCGGGCATTATCATCGAAGCCGGTCGACTTCCTTGCCAGAAAGGAGCCTTGTCTCGCGATCTTATTTCTTCAATTTTCTTATCGTTTTTAGGATCGGACACCGAGCGAACAACTTTACTACTCGTATCAAAGCTTTCAGAAAGCTTCGAATTCTCGATATGAGGACTGGTCACACGTCGAGGTTCAATTGAGTAGGACCGAGGCTTTCTCTGCTCCATGAGCTGATCCGTCACAATAATTGACGGGTGAATATCGTAGTACGATGCGTTGGATAGCTTTTGTTGCCGGGAGGGACGACGCTCTTGATTCGGTGATTGGTGAGGGCTAACAGGAATGAAGGGTGAATTGAGATCGTCGTCGAAGAACTCGTACGTCGATCCTCGGCCAGCTCTCGCCTTGTTGTAACGGAACTGAAAAAAACCATTAGATTTCAAAATGTAATTTGCTACTTACAATATTACCTATACAATACTGATAAACTTTGAGAACACAAACCATAAATAAAACAAAGTAGGAAATTATTAGTAGCTACCATTAACAATTAACTATTATAAATATCAAATTTATACGTCTTATGTCCAGTGACGTCATAGCCAAACGGCCTTATTATTTGGCTAGGTAGGATTGAAATGGGAAGCTTAAGTACACCAGGGAACATGGAGAATGATTCGATTGCAAATATGTGGTCGCAGGATATGTTTATGGTATAGTTGGTTGCGCATATGACAACGACGCGTTTATTTAGCAACTATGAGAAAAGGTATTTACTTTTCAGCATATAGTCCAATAAATTTCGAGTATTCACGCAGGGTTCCGAGGATGAGGGGATACAGGGCATGTAAGAGGCAACAATAGGGCGTTTTGAATGGAAAAAAGCGATAAGGACAAGGGACGGGTTGGTAATACCTCTTAGTGTAAACAGCCGTGCCGCATTTTCGACCGCTCCATGACCCAACACTTTAATAGCGATGGGTTACTTTGATCTTTGAAAAATACACTAATGGGCCATGCAGAACCTACAGCCTCTTGTGATTGAGACGGGAACTAACAAAACATATTGGAACCAAGATTTCTTCCTAAATTTCCCATCTCATAATAGGAAATAGTAACATTTCTACGTACGACATACACGTAATATACTCCAACGGTCCTGCGGCCCCTAACCTCCTTTTCAATATCATCCAATACAAGGTTGTTAGCGAATCACGTAAACTGCATGGAATAAAAGACCGGTAAACGCAAAATAATACGCAGGTTTATGGGCACTCACTTTTGTTCGATCAATGTTTTGAATCCACTTAGTCTGTTCTGCAAGCGGTGGTTGCAACACAAAAGCGGTAACCAAAGAACCGTATTCGTTTAGATACAGGAATAGAAAGCCTCCTGTAGGAAAAAATAACACATGCTTTACTTACATTGAATAAACATTTGCTTGTGCAGAGCATGACTGCAAATAATGGGGCGGTGTTATCAGTTTGTTTTGGAGAAGGAAGCTGCACGTTTTCCGGAATGGAAAGATAATGGTGTTATTCTTTGATCGATTTCCTGGTTTTAGAATCCTTACGAGCCCTGTATCAAATGAGTACATTTGATAAATGAAATAACATCCTGAAGGTTTTCGAATAGTGAGAGCTGCACGATCATAACAACTCCGTTAGATAAAATGGTTTTCAAAGAATTCCAAAAATGAGAAATGTTTACAATGAAATAATTGCATTCTTCAAAAAGCCATTGACTGTTTCAAAGTTGAAAACGTTTGTGTTTTTGTTTGAATGTTATCATACGGAAGCAAATAACAACACCTTAGTATGGATTGTATGGATTGATAAATTAGGGGTTTGGCCAAACTGCAAATATAATACGTTACCATGATACCCTCAATTTTTATCAGATTCTTTATCAGAGTTGAAGGATCACAGCTCAGGCAATATTTTATGCCGGTGGCAGTTCGGGCTGTTTTCAACAAATGCTTCAATGATTCTTTTCAGAAAAGTGCTTTGAATTTTCCTAAGGTCAATATCCACTCAAATATGGAGCCTGATAACCCCACCTATAAAATTCTTTTGAACCACTTTTACAGGAAGTTGATGCTTAACACAGGATAGTAACTAAAGTTATTTTTGATCGTGAATCTTTGCTCTTTCGCAAGATCAATTCTTAGGGGATTATGTCAGTGTCGCAGGAATTTTCACCAAAAGCAATGGAAAATATTTAAGGCACTGATTTCTACCATCAAATCAAAATACGAGAGCTTAAAAGCGAAATTAGCCAACCTTCTCTCAACAATCACTATGGCAAAAAATTTACAATAAAGGGTTTGATTGCTTTGATGCATTACCAGAAAAAACTCTTCAAACATTAAAGGGCTATGCTTGAATCTAGAGTAAAAGGAATCTTGAAGTTTGTTTAACAGTCAGAAAGACAGGACAGTCAGAAAGACAGGACAGTCAGAAAAAATTAAGAAACTTCGGTACTCGAAGCAAAAAATTAAGAAACTATTAAATAGTGATAAAACTGAGAAGAACAAAAATTTGTAAAATCCAAGAACATGATTGCCCTGTTGGCCTAGAACTTGAGACACAAGGGATGAAAATGAGACACAAATATACTTCCCACATCTAGATACAGTATCAGAACGGAAGCGAACCTCATAACATCATTCATGACATCACAATTAAGAAACTCTTAAGAAAAACAACGAGTATTACAATTTCCAGAACGTTAAGAAACTGGAGTACTCAAAATCGACCTTTTTTTCTTATAAAAAAGAGTGTCTTGTTAACATAAGGAAAATGGAATGAAAGTGACAGCAAGTGAGTTACACCATGTATTATTTGGTTTTTAATTAGCATACTCACCAGATTCTTTAAGGGGCTTAGTGATCACCTTGTTTAATCTGAAAGGCTGAAAATGAGAAACGAATTCACTTTTCACCATTTTGATATAAAACTAAATAACAGAAACCAAATACAAAGAAACCAAATATACATATATCGAAATTTTTGTATAGACAATGTTGTCCTCTTCTTCTTTTTTAATGATACGTTCTTGTCGCCTGCTATACAGCATTCCTTTATATAATTTCGTATTTGCTAACACTGTAAGATACACTTCCTCTAAGTCTATATCATCATGAATACTTCTATAGCATACTTTTTGCAAATAAACATTGTTCGACTGCCTTCAGATAAAAATGAGAGTAAAAATCAAAACCTCAAAGTTAATGCAAACATGAGGGTGACTGAATTGTAAGTATCCAATAATTAATGTACGCTTTCGTTTTAGAACCGAAGATTATATATACATAAAACACACATCGAATAAGTTGGGACAATCAGCTTTTCTTTAAGAACATTTTGCCTTGTATACTGTTTACTGTTAATAATGAGCACAATTATCTGACTCGACAAGGCCCGTGGCTTTAAATACGTTTCCAGACATCGGATCCAATATGCTGTATATTCAGTTTGTATCCGTTTGACAAGAAAAGGTAGATGACGCATATCCGAAAGAAACCTAGCCAATTATTCTTAGGTTGGGCTACAGACAAATCCCACACGCCTAGTAACCAACTGAACCTTTAGTCATAAGTGCAATAAGTCAAAGGTTAAATATTCCAGGGCATGGGTGGAATTTCACAAAGAGATATGAATCGTAAAAGAAAAAGAGAATTTCTGGGTGGCTATCTTAAAAACCAGTGAGTGATTTTCTTCTCAAACAGCCAATTTTCATTAAAAATGTAATGAAAAGCTGTATTCAAATTTCGATTAGATGTCTCTCCGTATTCTTCTGAGAATTTTTCAAGCCTCAGAATTAGGTCACGTGACATGGGTACGTTTGATCTTTGCAAATATCTCATTTAAGTAAAATCATATCAGAATGGATCAATTAAGCAAATTACCTGCTTTAAAATTTTCAGCTTTTCGTTACTTCTTTTGGCTTTGGTAATCAGGAAAATATCAGTGAATAGGAAGCAATACACGTCCGTCTGAAAAAAGAAAAAATGTATCAATGATAGAAGGCGATGAAGGCACGTGGAAATTGAGGATTTGGTTTGTAGACTGTAGAAACCGGGTTTAAATCGAAGGGGGTTTTAAGGCAAAAGCTGAATTTGTGACTAAGTATGAGACAACAACTTCTTCAAGCTCCTAGCAACATTCCGAACTTTAAGTAAAATTCCTGCCTTGGGAAGGAAGATTTGGTAAAGCATAAACGCCTATAAAGGGGAATTTTGAAATGAATATTTGACACAAAGGAAACTGTAATAAAATACGGTAAGTTCCCCTTAATTCGCATAGAAAATATGAACATAACAAAAGCTAACTATGGTGGGGTGTTAATTAATTGAAAAAACGAATGCAGGAGGCAAAACTTTTTTTGCATATCGATGAACACGCAATCCTAATATTTTTTATTATGAGCGAAATACAGTTTTTAATTTGGTTTGCTTAAAGAAACTATTTAAACAATTATCCCAAAGTTTATTTTCAGAACTTCTGCTGTTCGAAAACTACAAGGAAATAATTTCATCTGCTCATTTCACTGAAATATTTTAAAGACCATTACCCCGAGTTTTACCTCGAGTACTTTAAAACTGAGATTTTAAAACTGATTGAGGTTTCTCACACTATTTAAAATCTGATCTTAAGATCCTAAGACTGTGATGATCTCTGTAGTAATTAAGCTTTTAAAAAAGCAAATATTATCATACCCTGTTCTGCTTCTCTGCTAATTTCATGGGACCCTCTAATACCACACATCGATGCTCGTTGGCAGTTAGAAATGGGACACTGCAGTTGAGATCAAAACTTGAAAAATCACCAAGCACCTAAGGAGGTAAAACGAAATCGTGAAAAGCAACAGACAGAAATGATCCAGATAGAATTTTATTGCTCACCCTAAAATTTGGAGCCTTTACATTTTAAAAGATATTAATCGACCCCTTATATGTCTCGACACCCAATATGATTTGATTATAAAGTAGAGCCGGTTAGTCTTGAAACTTTGAGCAGAAGGAATCTATATATAAGCACATCGAATTCTAAAAGATATTAAAAGAATTATGACTGGAATCGACTCATATCGACTACAACCAACACAAGATTTTGCCTTTTCCAAAGCGTGTCATATTCGTGTAATAATCAATGATATAGAATGAAAACACAAAATAAAACGAAACAAGATAAGAAATCTTACAAAAAAGTTAAGTTATATGCAGTTAATTAAAACTCGCAATGTCGTGGATTTCTTTATTATTGGGAAGCTTTTCAATAGGATTTCACTTCTTGTTGTCACAAAAGTCAAGAAAAACTGAAGATTTTATATTTCCAAAACTTTGGCAAGACAAGCAAATCTTTCAAGTTACTTTGAGAAAGTACAAATTTTGGAAGTCAATATTGCGATCGCCATTTATTACCTATTTAAAAAGTACATCTGGTAGGCATTAAAACATCTAGCAGTGAGTTATTATCAATGTAATTACTTATTGACTTACTGACGAGAGCCTATCTGGTGGCAATAGAGAACGAGTGGAACCCAGGACACGTCTTTGTATCTGGCACATCCCTACTCCTCCCCAGAAAATAAGGGGGGATATCACCTATCTTGAATCTTCCCATTGGTAACATTCTTGATTAGGATAAATAAAGCTAGATTGATTATATATCACAGGGCATGATCTGACAAAACACTTACTTTTTCCACTTCGTCATTCACTGGCTCTACTGGCATGTAAAAATCAAGCTTCTCGACAACTCCCTGCATTTTCTTTTGCTCGTGACGTATTCGCAAAGCAGAATTCACATGCACCACAAATGCATCCACGCAACGGATCTAGAGTGGAATTCGAAGATTCAAAAAATAAGAACCAGTAAAGACTTCCTTAAGTACATAATTACGTATATAATTCATGCTTGTGTACTGAGGCTCCCAAGTGGTGTAAAAGAAGAGAAGTTCTGAATCTAAACGGCGGAGCACAAAAATGATATGGATGAACAAATGGATGACCAAACGGTGTATAAAATGATTGAATCATTAAAGATAAAAGTGGTTCATGCTTGTATACTGAGGCTCCAAAGTGCTGTAAGTTAGGAGAATTTCTAAATTGAAACGGCAGAGTACAAATATGAAAGAGCACATGGATGACTAAACGGTTTATAATAAGTTGAATCTCAAACACCTACCATCTGCTGGACAACAGCTTTGTCGTCATGATTCTGTGTCTTTTTTAGAATTGCTTTCATAAGCAGCGAGTATTTCGTAAGTCTTTGCATTGGTTTTACCAACAGGTCCGTCAACTTTAAACGATTACAGAGTTTGTGGTCTTCGCACCACTAGGGAGGCAAATTAAAGAGTATGATGGACTAGGTTTGGAAATGAAGTAAATAATTATCCACACGTTTCAAAAGAATACAAAAGTAGTACATGAAACGAGTAGGGATATTAATAAATGACAATAACAGATGTCATGCCAAACACTTAAAAAAGGGAGATATCGTTCGATTTGAAAATTTTATAAACCAACACTAGCGCTGTGATCTCCCCACTGTGAGAACCCGTTTCATCGTACGAACTCTCTTCATTATTTTACTATTTTTCATCGCGTAATTTCTCTTATAAGCATGTTATTATTTTCAATTCGTACCGTAATTATTAAGGTATAAATAATTAATTTTTTCTTTAGATAAAGATCCTGATGGTGGATTTTTATTCGTCAAGTGCTTCGTTCTCTGTGGCCATGCATCGTTTTACAAGAAATAAGTTTTAAGATTTTGAATATGTGAAACAATATGCAAGCATTTGAGATTGAGATCAACTAAGATCATTACTGCTAGCAAAGCACAAAGCATGATCCAGCAAAATCATCTAGAACTTTATTCTTTAGATCTGCACTTTGTCATTACATGTTTTTAATGTTAAGAGTGGATAACAAATAATCTACCAGCCATTTTAAGAAAATCGTGCAATCGATACTCACCTTTAAATAAGTTTTAAACTTCTCATTTTCATTACTAATGGTCTTCAGATATTGCAAGCATTTTGCTTCTTCCATACAATACTTCATATACGGATGGAAAATCTCCGAAAACTGCAAAAAATGAAATTTATTTAAAACCGCATATCCGCTACATTAAAGAAAGGATTAAACGTTTTCTAGCTCCCTACTCTCATGTCAGGCATTTTAATAATGTCAGATCCCTTCTTTTCGATGTCAAAATCCAGGCTACCAACACACCTCCTTTCAATGCTTAAATTTTTTGAATGGTAAAACTTCAATTCTTGAGCATATATTTTGAGCCCCCTACCCTCTTGTTAAGTATCAAAGCATAATTATGCAAGCATGCATTTATAGACGACAGACAGAAAGAAAAATTCCTATCTGAATACAACGAATGACGATTTACAGGAAGGATAGAAATTCTTCACATCAGGTTTGACTTTCATGGAAATATTATTTTCGATGAAGACAAAATATCAATCGAAAAATATAGATTTCTCTAATATGACCTGCTTCTAATCCAAGGACTTTCATAATAAATAAAAAATATTAACTGTCATTTCAACTTACACGTGAAAAACCTTCGTATAATGCCACAGGCGAGAGCATTTCTTTATCTTTGCGTGCCTGTCACCAAGATTAAATATAATCAGTTCGGAAGCATACAATATGGATAAAGAATGGTAGATCATGTAGATGCGAGGCGCTTTGCAAAAGTTGACAATTCGATAGCCCATATGATAATTAAAGCACTTATAGAGAGCATGAAACAGGTAAGAAGTAAGGAGATAAAAGAAGGGTTTGTTTTGAAGACAAGCTCAGCCCACATAGATGTTGAGTATATCGCTGTAACATGATAGTCGAGAAACTAATAAGACTGAAAATGGCCTATGCCAATTTTACAAACGTCCAATGTTAAGAAGGAAACATGAACAGCAATAAGTGCAACATGAGGAGCTCGGATCTATACGAGGCTTCGTTACTTGATACGAGGTTGATTCAAGATAGTATCATTACAATGGTACTGGCAGCCTTTTTCTTGTCTTAATAATCAAACAAATATGATCATAGCAGATCATGATTAGAACTGGTAGCTAGATACAAAGGAACAAACGTTTATGTGAGTAGATAACATACCTTTTCAATCACTGGCTTGAGATATTTCGACCAAAATGAGGAATTAGCTTCCCAAACTTCTTCAATGTTACCAAATAATTGGTAAATATCGATCTAGGTACGAAAGCATCAAAATGAATTTCGCTTTAAGCAAATAAAGGATTTGTAAGCAGACACAGAGACAGCTGTCATGGAAAATTCAAAAGAATAGAAATTGCAGATGATTGTATTAAAAAGGATTTCAAGAAATATGAAAACATAGATTGTATATTTTTTTCTTACTTCTTGCAAATATCCTTCACTCTGAAGATTTTGCAGACTTCGCAGAAAGAGCTGAAAGAAACAAGACACGTCAAATTAACTTGCGAGAATCAACATAAACTTTTTTCTCGATCAGTTTTTCAGTATCTAAATCATGCAATATTTAGCATAACAACAAACTGCTGTCAAGACGGAACATAAACTGAAGCTATCATTTTCATTGACAGGGCATACTTTTTAGGAAAGATGTTTAAAGGAAAGACGTTAATATCGCCGGAAAATTCACAAAATATAAGCTATGTTAGCAGTATGATAAACAGAAATATCATAATGTTTGAAAAACATAATCCATTATACCTTATTGATAAGGTTAAGCCTCTGCAGGTAGTTGGACTCGGTTGTAAGGAGTTCCCAAATCGCTTCCTGTTGATCCTTTCTCTTTTTAGGTAATTCCTTTAAATGGATAGTAAAGTTAAGTCAGCAATGAAAGCCAGAAATTTCATACTTTCAAGGTGGATAATAAACTCGTTCATTGGAAGAATAAATTCGTTCCGTTGGATCACAATATAACAATGAAGTTGTCTTTTTGAGAAATATCTGCGATACTTGAAATATCTGCGCAAACTTTTAATCAAGGACATGGGTAGTAAAGCAAGAAGGTATTCAAGAAGATTACGATATCAACATTAAGAGGCCAGCCAAGGCCAGCCATCAAACATTAAACTCACCTCTGGGTGATCGATAACCAAAGTCCATGACTCTTCCTAAAAAGGAAAGAAATATCAAACTATAAGGCTTATTAACTTCACAAATAGAGAAAGACGGTGTTCAAATCGCAGAAGTCAGATTCAAGATTCAAGAGTTCAGTTCCGTGAAACACTATCTGGTCCAAAAACTATTCATACGGCATCTGAAAACTGAAGAAGCTGCACTGAAATTGAAAAACTAACGTACCATAAAAAATTCGTCGCATTCTCCATCAAGTTCGTCTTCATTCTCGCCTCGATCTCCATCTATTCCATACACACTATAGAAATCTAAGACATCATTGAACGTTCGCGTAACATCCTGAAAAATAGAACATGAATTACACTTAAAGGCTGTAATCTTCAACTACTGAATCGAGGATAGGTTACAGCAAACACTCTCAAAATTTCACTGAAGTTCGTCCAACATTTATGCTCAGTAAATATTTAGAACGTTTGGCCGCCTTGAACATCTTCTTATGAACATTATCTTGAAGGAGCAATGTTGAGAACGTTTTTCCACTCTTTTCGACAATATTCAGTGCACGTAGCACGTAGCTGGGCGCTGGAACAAATATAGTTGTCGAAAAAGACTTGCAGTTACGAGTCACGTGTTAATGTTTAGCTAAATGTTCGGTCAAATGTTGGAACCGTTTGGCCAGATCAAGGATAGCCCAGCAATGTTGAGTGTGTGTTCAACAGAAATGTTGACAGCCTCTGCCTGAGGCTTAACTAACAGCGCATCGTTCGTTTCTAGACAATAAAGTTTACACAGTCCACTATATATTATATCCTGCACTACACAACAGAGTAGCTAACAGTAATATTCAATAATAGATTGTATATTTTGCTTGAAGGAAAGACTAATTGAAGGTACACGTGGGAATTATACCATAAGCAATAAAAGCAAATGATTAACCTTCTCTTATGCTAAGTCAAGGAATGCAAAAGACAGGGAAAACTATACTAGGTCGTTTTTGGTGCAATCTTCAACAGAGCAAATCTGATCTTCTAGCTAGAAAACACACTATACTAAATAATGTTCCTTTCATATGGATTTCCAGATAGATCAGTTAAACTTACATGACCTTAATTAACCCTTTACCTTAATTGCAACCATTTATAATCAAAACGATTGTAGACAAATTGGAGACATACCTTCAACTTTGGAACTTCATAAATTCCTGATCGCCTCTGCGGGCCTCCTCTTCCCTGATCAAATGACTGCATTTTCTCATCACCAAGATGCGAGAAGAGGTTTTTTCTGCCTTTTTGACTCTAGATTAAGACCAAAGCAACACTGTTAAGCAACATGACGGTGGTGCTGTAATGCTGGCATTAAGAAAACATTACTTGTGTTCTATGAAAATTCTTTTTGCTACCCCAAAGCCTTAATCTTAAAAACCCTTCAATACGAATTCTCAATATTTGAAATGTTCTTATTTCTGGTATTGGCTAAGTAAAATTCTCACATACAAATAAATCTAGAACAAGTTATTTCGAATTCAACGGGGAAATTATGATAATTTTCATATAATGATATTTTGAGGGCTTCTAGTAGCAATAGGCTAACGCTCAAAAACAACTGTTCCATATGGATCAAACTATACAAATTAAAAGCTACGACAATTCTAATACAAGGAGCACTGGAAGCAGAAAAAACCAGGAAACAAATAGCAAAGTTCCAAAAAAAACATTTTCATAATGAACATTTCCAAATAGAGTGTTTCAAACAGAGCTGTACCAAACAAACATTTCAAGATAAAACGGTTCTGAACAGGACAGTTCTTAAAAAAGTGTTCCAGTTACAGGAGTTCCAAAGTGGAGGTTCCAAATGGTTCAAAATATTGATATTAATAACAACTTTCGTAAACTTATGATGAGAACGACCAAGTATCTATGTTAATATGATTTAATGGATAGGACGAACCTGTTCCTTCTTGCTTTCATCTCGGTGATAAGCTTTTTTCGCAATTTCTATAATTCGTTTGTCGACTTTGAGGTCTTCGATTGCTACAAAAAAATTTTTGTTGTGAGAACGAGACTAGAGATATCTTGAAGCATATAGTGAATTTCGCAAAGTTTTCTCGTAAAAAAAGTTAATATATCTATATAAAGTTAACCTGTACATCTGTAACAAAATGACAAAATGGCAATTCATGTTACTCTTACATTTAGAAAAACTACAAGCAATCCTATGGAGAAATCACGAACTAGCATGAAAATCATTAGCAAGAGAGCAAAACAATTACTATAATTGAAAAAACAAAATCATACGGTTATCGCACTAGCATAGAGCGATATGTTGATTATATTAAAGGATAAGTGCACGGCTCTGAAGAACTACCGTTTTGCAAAGGATTAAGCTAAATATTCGTTGCTGGGGCAAATCATGACGTGAAAAAAGACAGATATCGAATAGGACGAGCGCCGTGATTCATTTAAGATGATTGACATCAAGTATGCCGTTTATTTGATTGTTTACTGTAATTCAAAGTGTGATTGGTCAGTTAGAGTATGAGTGTTTAGGTTGACAGATTTCTAAAACAAAAAACTTGTAGCTACGATGTGCTGCAGGCTTGTATGGTGTATCTAAAGCACTTTTCCTATATAAAATTTCTGTTAGTCCCACAAACCGTTACTTTTTATGTTTTGCGATGCTGACAAATTGCTTAGGTATCAAGCAGACCAACACTGCACCAAACAAAAGGGAAAGGATCTAAATTGTACACAAATAACTCACCTCTAACATGCAAAATGTTTCCACCAAGAGGGTAAATATCAAATGCTAAAGGTAAAGGCGTGTTTGAGGCATCAAGACATGCGGAATGCGTCTCGAAACTCAGCCCGCGTTTTTCAAAGAGTGGCCACAATGATTCTCTAAAAAAAGAAAAAACAACATGGAGTTGCTTTAAAGATTCAGAAAATATCGTTTTCTAAAAAATGCTGCGGCACAAGTTGCGAGGGAAGGTGTGCTACTAAATCGAGGGCAGTGCCGGGTGTAGTTAACGCAGTCATTCATTCTACCCACTATTATGCTATTTCCCTTGTTTGTTCGTTTATGGCATTCGTTTGCAGGCTTCAAAAAACACAGCTGTGAAATGCATGAAAAATTATATCATGTACCACCTTAGGGTATAAGTAGCTTTTGTTTTTTATGATTACCCCTCGACACCCCTCACCCAGAAGAGACATTATCGTATACATCAATGAATGACCTCAGTTTGTAACCATTCCTGTTGTTACACTAGGCCTAACTTTTTGATCGCCTTTTTCACGAAACTGTGTATCTAATAAGCTGGAGATCTAAAGAAATGTTGTAAAAAATCTTTGATTATTGGTGTTAATCTTTATCGTTATCAAGTGTCTAAACAGTCACCATATGAAAGGACTAATCTTTCGGATACCTTTCGGTAATAGCAGCACTAAGAAGAGGGCGGCATGAATGGAAAAGTGAGCAAAAAGAATGATTAATGTAAGCAACATAATTTGGCAAGAAAAATATTTTTAAAACTATTACTAACAATTAAATTATCAAACTTGTAAAAGGCACTTATTAAAAAGAGGCGCTAATTCGAAGAAATAAGGAGACAGGTGAAAAATTGAGCTTGATTGGTGTACGTGGCAGGCCAGAATGTTACAGAAAATGTCTTATAATACAGACTGTCCAGAGCGAAGTAAAGTCATTAGTGAGCATTTTAAACTAGCAACTACCATTTCGACTCTATGATATTCTAAGGCCTTTTAGTGCCTTTAAAATGGTGTAGCGGTTATAAGCAGTTTTTTAGCAAGTACCTTAGAATGACCCTTGATAAGACATACACTGTTTTCTTTCCCAATTTTTGCTAGCTCCATTCAAAACAACATTCATTATCACATTTTCAGCATACACAACAAAAGATAAAACAACGTGATGTATAACGAGCTTATTCAGGTTCGTTTTCCAAAGGGAAGAAAACAAGAGAGCTTTGCACAGCTGAACAAATGCAGCAAAGTTACCAGTAGAGAAAGAATAATGAGAATGCGACAAATTACTGATGACTTAGGTAGAACAAAAATGTCACCCAGTTTCTATTGTGTGTCTTACATGAGACGTATGACTTGGAGAGATATGACATGCCGACCTACAACCTGCTTATACGTTTTAATAAGAGTAGCTCAGATCTGACTGCTGAAAAAGTTGGAAATGGCAAACTTACTTTAGGGACTTCCCTCTTACTGCATTGATGACTTCAGAATCATGGGGTTGTTCACACCCTGGCTCGTAAAAGCGAACTCTCAACAGTTCTCGTCCCGGGTCCTGGTAAACAAAACACAATTAAAAGTTGATTTAAGTTAAAGGCATTTAATTGTAGATATTTAAACGGAGAAAATTATGACAAAAATTGCCTCAGCTCGTTATCAGAAAAAACTGAAAAGTTTGATTAACTGAAATACAAGTGCAGTCCGGCAGCTCCAAAACAAACATTTATTTGGGTGCAATTATAGGTAGGCCAAGGGAGCTATAATACAGAAGGACTACGTTGGTTTAGAATTCAGCTGCCGCTAAATAAAAAAGTAAAATATATTGTAGGATTGCCTTCACTTGTAGGCTCACAAAAACTAAGCCTACAATCGATTAATGAGCTACAAGGGTTTTAGAGAAATTCATTAGCAACAAAAGCTGTGCGCGGAAAATTAAACAAGATTTTCGTTCTACAGTCTACAAAAGAAGAAAACATTTTCTAAAATTTACTATAAATCAGAAATAAATGTTGAAAGAGAGTCGAGTCGAGCCAAAGCTTACTTATTTTGTACCAAAGCTAGTGCACATTTAAAATTACATTGTGCAACAAAGCAACTGCCCAGTAGAGAGATGTGTCCCCGAATAAGTACAGCATATATCAAAGGTTCTACTCCTAAGAACCAATATTTTGGATTTACGGATAAAGCCTATCGAAAAATGAACAACGTCAAAGTTCAAGTTATACGAAGCTAGAACCATCTACTCGTGCAAAGATAGGCAACACAGACAAAGAAATGCACTTTAAAGACCAGCGCAACAGGGGGCCAGGGGGCCATTGCTTACCACTTTTCGCTAAATATAAGAATAAAAACAGCTTAAATAAGTCATATAGATAAACCTTCAGATTATAACAAATACTTTGAGCCAAAGTACACAAGTCAAACAGCATCAGCAAAATTTTTTCCACAATTGGGGCTAGGGGGGTAAGAGAAAACTTCTTTACATTGGTGGCCCTTCTAGTTTAAGATCAGTGGCGCGGGCCCTTCTTTGGATCAGTATATATATTTATGCCTGCCAATGCTTTCTCAGTTAAGAAAATAACAGAGAAAATTAAAGAATCGACACCCATTAAAATAAAACATGATTACAGTCTTTGTCCAGTTTCTAACACAAAGAGGAAATTATTTAGATCAAACAGTAATTTTTGGGGAGACGAGCCAGCGAAAATCTTCAAATGAGTGAGGTAACCCTCCGTCCATGCGCATGCTCTTTGACCCCAGGACGGAGGGTTGCCTTATTCATTGAAAAACCTTCTACAGCTTGCCTCCCTAAAAAGCAATGAAGAAAACATGAAGGATTCCGCCAATCATGTATTAGAACAAAAATATGGCAGGTACTCAAGTGAGGTTTATTTCAAAATTTCACCAGCTCACAGGTGACAATGGTGATAGCAACAGACAACAAACACAGACAAGATATGCTATTAGAGTATTATTATCGACATATGTGAATAGAGCTAAATGGATCATTGCGGATATTTGTGGGTTTATAGTTCTGTGGTGAGGGAAAAATTTTCTGTTTCACTTCAACCGTCAACATTTCAGAACACAGTAACAGCTCTCAAGCAAGCAAATCATTCGCAGAAAAACGGCTCCACAAATGTTTTTTTTTGATGTTCAGAATTTGATCTACAGGTCAAGTAGTTCCAGCGATGATTTTAATGGAAGATAAGGGGACGCTTTTCAAAACATAGGAAAATCCAATGACGGACAGGTTTTTCTAAAGAAAGCGAAAAATTAGACAGCATTGTATGTAAATTTCATTTCTAAGGTATGTATAGTAACAGGAGCTAAGAATAACATGGGGGAATAGCAGAGAGCGATGTATGATGTGTGTTTGAGCTGGGGATCACACCTACGAGGTCGTGTCCATGCATGCACGAAACTAGGATGTATAGAGAGTTCTTATACTAAACATAGACGGGGTTAGGTCCGATTCTGTAAACTGACTAACCTCTTCTACAAGTGTCTGAGCCATTGCTTGAATCGTTGTGAACGAATGCCTCCGTCGCAACTTCGGTTTTTCTACTTCAAAAACATCGTCATAATCAGCATCATGATCCGAATCCGTGTCCTGGGAATTCATCATACTATCGAATTCCGAATCTATCGACTCACGACTAAGATCGAATGTTGACGAAAATGCTCGCTTTATTTTCGATTTTTCGAAAATTCTCTGCAGACTAAGTCTCAAGGGGTTTACCCTGACAGATGGCATATCACTTGAATCCAAGTCAGTTTTGCCTACTCTTCGCGGCCGTATAGCGTAGGAAGACATTACGAGCAGTGTGATCAAGTTATATTTACATTCGAAATCAGATTACATCACTGCAGTAAAGCATCATGAAGGTGCTTCAACAACAAAAGCAAGGAAACATGAAAACAGCCGAGAAGATATCCTTGCAGCACTTTCCCCAGTCAACGTTATGGCCAATCTGATAAGCAAATCCTTTTATATAGTTCTTCGGAATACCTGAACAGTGTAATCAATGCTTCAGAAGCAATGCTTTGCAAATATGGGTTATTATTTGTTTTTTTACTGCAAACCCGATTGACTTTTAATCAACGAAGAGGCAATATGATCTGGACATGAACATCGGTCAAAACATTGTCTCGATTCTTTCTACCTGCTGGTGGCGCATCTCCTTGTGCAATGAAAAATGTTTACTTATTTATGCCATTAATTGACATCACTATAAAACTCCAGCGAAACTTCCGAAAACTGTAATGCAATAAAATGATAACCACGAATTCAAAATCCAAGTACTGCGGATCTACTTTTGCCTTGCTTAGGCGAAAAAACGTTTCAGAAACACAGAGCAAAATCCTCAAAGACACAAATTCTTGGAGAAAAGCAATGCAGTTTCAACTTCGCCATTCTGGTTGATAAAATATCCAGAAACTCCAGTCAGACGTGGTGACACGAGTAAGGTAAAGATCATATGACCTACAGCATCACATCAAACAACATCTGATTAAAACTGTCCTCTGTCAAAGCATGCGTAGCCAAAGAAACAAGTTTGCCGTATTCAGAATTAAATTGGCCAATATAGAAACAATCCACAAGCTTTTAATCAATCTTTGTAAAAAAGAAAGGAAAAGAGGTCACTTTAACTTCTAGTTAAGTTTCTTCTATTGTTTTCCAGGATCTCCAGTCGGGTCAATAAAAAAGTAACTGTGCATATTAATGGTGAAGCAGGAAAGTCTTTAGAGCGTTCAACTTTTGTATCAAATTCTATTTCTAAAACGTTCACGGCAGTGATTCCATTGTGGGTTTATGCTTAGCTAAATCCAAATACAGAAACGTTTGCAGATTTCATTGCGCTGTTGTTGCGGCTATTTATAAATTCCCTAACATTCTAGAAGTTTCCTTGACTTCAGCAGGTTAGCTCTTTCCCTGGGAACAAGGAAGAAATTAGCAGCGTGTTCAACACGTCATGCGTATTTCTGAAGCTAATTCAAAACCAGAACTCGAAATCAAACAATACTTTATCAGTCGATTCAGTCAAAAGCCAACAACAATACGATAATAGCCTTTATATCATACGATAATACCATCATCTCAATTCTCCAGACGAAGTGTGACACGGGCAGTAGATTGCGATAGACGATCACAATGTGAGCATTTCAAACCTATGGTCATGTGACTACTTCTTGCTGCAATAATTGCTGATCACATCGTGAAATGGAACGATGTGGACCTTCTAAGAACCTCCTCAATTAGGGATAAATACTGGACCATAACCAGCCAATAACGTTTTCAGAAACAGCGACTACCTTGTCAGCACATTATTTTCTTTGGTCTGAAACTAGAGATGACGAAATTTAGCCAATCCTCACGTAGATAGCTCGATTAACGGATAGACTTTGACCGAATGAAGTTTCTTTCCAAAAACAGGCAATCCTTCAATGGACGATACTAATTAAAACCAGCTTTGTAGATTACGAAAAATCAAAGAATTCTGCGATCCAACTACCGACCTCCCATGACCGTAGCAAAAACAAATTGCCACAAATATAAAAAATGTTGGACTTTGAAGTTAGCATAAGAGGTGGTTTCTTTGCTAAAAATTAAACTATTATTACTACTGTATAAAGCATGACCTGTGAAAACAAGGAAATCCTCGAGCTATCAAAACTAGGCAAACTCAAATAAAGACATGAAACCCAGTGAACACTTTTCGCAATAGAGGGATTTATCAAACAAAGCACTATTGGTTCAGAGATACGGTAAGAATCGTGTCGGTTTTTTAGGGTCCTTTGTCTGCAAGTATTTACATTTAGACTAGTTCTAATCATTTCTTCTGTTATTACAGTGATTACGTTGAATCCATGGCCAGGCTTATCAGAAAAGCCAAATACAAACATAATTCTAGATGTGGCAGGGTCATTCTTTCACTGTTCTGCATTGAAAATTCAACTCTGCAAATGACAGCATCGTTATGCATTCTTGTTTACGCTGCCTGCAAGTTACTGCCATCATTTTTCAAGAGTTTTATTCGTTAAAGATATAGATATTTTTATATCTCAACGCCTTGCCATTTATTCTTCATTTTACCCCATCTAAATTCAACAAAATTACCCTTGAATGTGGCAATAACAGTGCCAAGCATGAAACAACATATAAAAGATATTAAAGAATTCTTGTAGTGACACGATAAGAAGAAATGGACGTTACTGTACATAAGGCATTAAAAGTTATATTTGTATTTAGTGGATAATTGATGCTAAAAGTCATGCTACCAATAAATCAGCAATTATCTAATAGCAATCATTAATAATCGTACAAACAGGCGATGTGTGGTTTGAATAATATATGTCATATAAGGCTTAAAAGGAATGATAATGAAAAAAATGCTTCGAAGGAGGCAAAAGCCCAACTATTGGCACATCTTTTGGCCTAAACACCAAGTTAGGAAACAGATATCCAGTTAAAATATCCCGAGTTCCTAGAGCGTGGTCCAACTCAAACATAGACTTGGAAAAAAAAGCTTTGCTAACAAGGTTTTCTCCAAGTGACTCAAAAAAACTGTGATGATAAAAATAAGCAAGCATGGTACTGTCTTTGGAGATGAACAGAAAATTTTTTGAAAATGGTATGGTAATAATAAAGCATGACGTAATTATTTCTTAATGATATATTCGTTAAAAAACCGGGGATTAAAATACATATTTAGAGTCGTGATTTGCTTGGCAATTCAGTGTGATCAGTGGAATAGCGATGCGGCAAAAATACAAACCTTAAGCTTACATAAAGCTAACAGAAGATGTGTTGGTGGCGCATTCTACATGCCGATAAAAAACGATTCAAGAAAAGTCGAGAGGGCTAGAGAAAAGGTGATTTAAGTAGATAGGACACCTTTCTTCTGCAAAAAGCATGTGCTGAAAAATTGGATTATATTCAAGAGAGAATGTTTTGAAAAAAGTCAGAAATATGACAATTAAGTGAACTGCTTTATAAACGGGAAATAACCATTTGGAATATTTGGTTCTTTGGAGGTCGACGATATGCTTCCTAAATTCTGATCAAATAAGGCGGAAAGACAGGCGATCGAAAACAAACAGCGCTAAACATGTCAAAGCAGAACCAGGCAGGATATACGTCATGCCCTCAATATCTGGCTTCTTAGAAAGAGAGAACGGCTCAGCACATAGGTGTATTAACACCACCGAGAAACGGTTTTGACAATTAAGTCTCTAAATTTCACCGTTCAAAGGAACATTCGACCTGGTTTGATCAACGAATGTCAAATTTGCAGCAGTGATCTGATTATGGAAAAAGGCAACATCGTAGTCTGGGTCATTCTCTGACAATTCAGAGGATAGAGATAAGCAAGATTGACTGAAAGACATTTGAATCTAGCAGTACAACTCATTTTGGGATTTCAATAGAGCTAAATAAAAATGCTGACCCAAGGAAGGCAAAAAACGCTTTCTTTCTCGGCGAAACCAACAAGCCTGCAAGTGAACTTGATGTAAATTTATTTTAAATAAATCTAATCAATATTTCAGTAAAATGACAAAAAACCCTCCGGTGGAGATCTAAGAAAGGGGCGAGATACAAGACAATAGTTTTTGCAAATGTCTTATATCTTAGATATCGAAACAAAGGTCGTTGAAAACAAAAAAGTAAATACAATATAAGTTTTTACAGAGCATTGGCCTGATAACAAAGGGGAAAATTCGAAGGATGACGGACCCTGAAACACGTTGTCCCGATAAAAATATACAAGGGATCAAACGACACAGTCCTTTCAAAAAAGATCACCGAGAACTGCCCCGTTAAGAAATACACAACAATCCTTTTAAGAACGATCACCGAGAGCTGCACCGCAAAATAGTGCCATTCGAGGTTTCGGCGGACTGTGTGCTATCCCATAAAGTTGCAATAAAAAGTGTTAAGTATGTAGTAAAAAGGTGTCAGCACCATAGCTTATCAGTTTGTTATCTAACTTTTATATACGAAGTATATATGCAAAAAAATTGTATACTGGAGACCTACTTCGCTAGCTTTGCTCTTTGAAACTTTCTTTTTCGCAGCTCCTCCACTAGAATTAATATTGAAAAACCTTCTGGCAGAAGCATAACCTTTATTTTTCTTGTCACTGTAAACAAAGAATAAAAATAGCATTAACAATTTAGAATTGAGAAAAAGAAAATATTAAGAAGAAAACAGACAGTAATATACTTTCTACCATCAAAAAAGCAACTTTAGATACTCAAAAGTATTGCTGTTTAATGAATAAACAATAATTGCTAACATACGAAACTCTTTCATTTTTTCAATTCACAGTCGTTCTCAGTGATCAGAAATGAAATCATTTAGCAAATCTGTAGGTCGATAAGATCTTTGAAATAAGTTTCCAAAGTCAAAAGAACATAGGTTTGGACTATAAGAAGCAGGCAACTTAAGAAAACCTTGAGCTGAAGAAGAAAATGGCATGGTAAAAATGAAAGTCTTAAAACGAAGTTAGAAAAACTAGTTTTAGAAGAGACTGTAACAGGCCAAACCAGGAAATCAAAACTTGGATAGCAATACAGCATCTTAAATACTTTAAGTCAGGCCTTAAAAAAGGAGCAGAGTAAGTTGGCACTGCTCCCAGGAAATTTCTTGGAATCGAATTTCACAGGAAATGTATCTTAACCACAAAATATTTTTAAATCCAGATAATAGAGTGTGAAACGAACATAGCTAATTGGAAGTGAATATGAAGAAGACACGAAAGTGAAACGGCAGATGCTAATAACCCCAAACTCAATGCCAACACACAAGTAGAGAATGGAGACCCTTTGGTACAATGATAGTTTATATGGGTCTTGCTTTTGATTCTTTAATTTAAAGTGGCAGGTTATAAAACAAAACTATCCTTTGTTACCATAGCAGTATCCACAAAAGCAATTCTAAAGAGCGCAGAGATTAAAACAATAGAAAACACAAACTGTCAAATTAACAACTCAAAGAGAAATAATAAGGAACAACATACAAATGCGGTCTTTGCTCTGTCTCTTCTTCGTTACCAGAGTCGGAATTTGTAGATCTAATCGAGGCTGTCCTCTTGAAGTTCTTGGGAAGTTGGAATCGGAGATGACAGACTGCTTGACCGACGTGTATTGACTGATCGCAGTCGTCGCAAAGCAGCAGCGGGTTCATGTTGTTGCCTTCTTGACAATCGGTGTGATGGCAGATCTGAAGAAAAATGGGAATAACATAAGCTCAAGAGATAATGAAGATTACCGTTAGAATGTTTGTTTCAGAGAGCTCGATTCCGCATAGTTAGGAAAAGACACACCTTGGTGAGCAGAACACAATGGTTGAAAGTTTCAGCTTTTGAGTAAAATGCTCAGCTCAATCACCAGGAAATTAGTAAACCTAGAAATCTTCCTTGAAGAGTCAACCTACGATTGGTCATTCACAACAACTATGCGATATACAGAATTGCTATAGGTCCAAATAGTTAGCATTTGAAATAAATTTATCTCCCTGTAGGTAGTAGGGAGTGTAATTCATTGAATGTTTTTAGACCTCACACAAAAAATCCGGAATGGTAGTTAAAAATATTCATAGATCCGGAATATATTCGATAAACAACCTAATATCTCTAAGTAAGTGGGATATACACAAATATTTCTAAAAAACTTCAGAAGCAAACATCTGTAAGCATCTTTCTACGTGAACATATACAAACTAAGGATAGCAAAAAAAACAGTTTTCCACATGAACGGAAATTATAAACATAAACCTATAATTCCGGAAACAAAGTTGGAACGAAATTTATACATCCGGAGATGATAGTGAATAACATAAGCTCAACAATCTTGATAAACAATCTTGAGCCCAAATATATTCTTGCATAATCTTTAAACGTGACCATGTGAAAATTCTTTTAGTTAATGAAAAGGAGAAAAATATAAAAGGTTTAGCCATCAGTTAAGCCTGTTCAACACACATTCAAAACAAGATTATTTTTAGCTGTTGTATAATTGTTAGATTGATCATTACTGTATTTTTTAAAAATTATTAGAAAAATCAGATAAATGTTATGCGTTGGAGCCTGGCTACAATTCTTCATTTACATTAAAGTTCTTACTTTCAGGATATACAAATATACTTCATTCCCATGAAATTCTACATTTAGAAGACTCGCATTTGTGTCCATTTCAAAAAAGGCACGAGAATCTGATTCTTTAAAATGTCTTAAACAAAGGGAAAAGACCCTAACTTTTTCAAACATATTGCAGTGTAGTAACTTGCAAAAACATACATAAAAACTAACAACAAGATACAAAACTATGAACAATGAAGCTAATAACTTGAAGCTAATATCGAATAGCTCTAACATTTTCGTTATGACACAAACCCCTGATGTGTCTAAACGACTAAGATGGCTGAACTATAAACACTTAAAGCACAAAGCAATAATAATTATTCTGCAGTTAAAACTAAAGAACTTTGGCGAACATCTTTAATCTTCCAATCTCAAACGGACAGAAGGATGCGAATGAATAGCAAGTATATAGGAACCACACAACAATAGTATCATCAGTAGAATAATCAACAATAGAATAATATCAGAATTTCAACCCTTTACTCATCGTGCAGCTTACCGTAGAATAACTTTTCGCATGTTCAAGTCTCTTTCCTTGGAAAAGCGTTTGTAAATTGTTAACACTGAATGCTTTTACCAGCGCCATAGTTTATGCAGCTCGACCGTTACTGTGCGGCTTATGTCCTGATCGGTTTTGTGAGCGCAAAGGACTTACATTCGACCCACGTGGGCGAATTGGTAACGGATAGCGAATTAGGAAACAGGAAAAAGTCTTTTGGTTTGAAACTGCAGGGGTTAAGTTGAAGCAAATCTTTAAAGCTTTAGTATTAAAACGTCACCTCGAACTACGCTTGCTATGGGTAATACAATTTCATGCAGAATTTGTATTTTGTAGCGTACTGGGAACCAAAATAACAGGCAGCTTTGAAGATAACAAGAAAAACTTGAAGGCAACAAGGCATGTTACACTGGTGGCGAAACAGATGATGATTATAATTATTATCATCGTTTTGTTATTGATTGGTTGGGCATGTTTTAGAGGAAAAGTATTCCTTATGATGATGATGACCATGACAATAACAATAATGATTTATATAATTATGGTGATGATTATTATGATGACGATCGATCATTATGATTGATAGTGTTCGAATTGAGAAATTATTGAATTGGACTGAGGTATTAACATGGTAGTTTCGTTCACTTACTACACAAAAGAGCATTTCAAAGGTATATTCTTTCAGATGCGAAAGTGACATGATGATTCATGTGCACAGAAGCAACATTTGACAAAGGAACGAATAAACGAAATCCAGTGCGTAATATCATCACAACGGCCTTTAAAAATTTATAACAAAGGTTGGAGTGACTATTCCTCCCGCGGTGAAAGGCGTGTCAGTTTGTTATGTTAATATCTTTAATGATTAAAAGAAGCTCAATTTGTTCAATGCAAGTGATTAAATAAAACTGTAGGCGTTATGGCCTCCTCCGCTACACAGTATTATGACGTCATACGATATTACAAAAACATAGACGTTTATAATTATAGCAACAAATGTATTGGAGTGGACATAGAAAGAAGATTATCCTACACGCTCCAACACAGTCTCATGGCTTTATCTATTCAAGAAGCGGTCATTCCAGTCCACATTTCAGTTTTTCAATGGACATAAAGCCAAGACCCTGACCGGCGGACTTCAACGCTTTGGGCTGCGAATGGTACCATAGTAAAATATGAAACGCATCTAGTAATTTATGAAATATTCTGACAGCATGCCATGACTCTCCCCATGATAGTTGTTAATGTTAAAGCTCTCCCCAAATAAAAACAGAATTTGTTGAGCAAAATTTCGAATATAATCAGAGAGGTTGCCTGCTTAATCTCTGTATCTAGGCATTTACAAACCACCTCTGAATGAAAATGACTTCTGCCAATCGCAAGTTTCTTTCTTTAGGAGCTCTAAAGGGTGTTTACATAACTTTTAAATTTTTTTTTCAGGAAATCAAAATTAGCCATGCTCGTGTAACGTGCTTTCATGAACTAAAAGTTCGCCTTCTACGAAGAGATCGTAGAGATAGATTTACACTGACACTAACCCTAGCCGTGGCCATAACCCTAAATCTACCTAGCCCTAACTCCCAAAATGCTTCTAACTTGATAACCTTATTAAATATCATATTAAATAACCATTACGCGCAACGAAGGAGCGATTTCCGCAGCTTACACAGCAGCAACGAAGGAGCGATTATTCCGCAGCTTACAGCGCATGTTTTACGTCACAATGTTCTACTGACAATGACTCAAGAGGCACATTTTCCAACAATCTAACTTAATTTACCTTGACTGCAGGTCTTTTCCCCGGTTGCTTGCATTTCCGACCTTGGCAGTATTTCTCACCGTCATCTAAAAGCAAAAGAAATAGACATCATGGTTAAAGCAAATTGAGGCTTGAAATAACAAACAAACAATTCAGAATGAAATTCTGACCTCAATAGCCTAAGTGACGGAAAATTTATCGTATAAAACTAAGTTCTTTTTGAAAAAACTTTGCAGGATTTATTAAACCTATTCTTTAGCATTGCCCTCATTAGCATTCACACTATTTGGATCCTTTTGAAAAAATCCAGAGAGAGCGTTCGTGCTTAAATTTATAATATCCCCAAAAATAATCTAGCTAGAAAAGATGGCTTGGTTATTTATGAATTTATACTGCCTGGGAACAGAAGTTATTAAGGTTAGATCTGAGAAGTTAAAAAAAAATCACGGCATCAAAAAGGCCCCTTCGCTTCCAAAGTTTTAAGGTTATGAGGGCGTCGCAATTCCTCTCTTGCCTAAATCAGTGTGCTCAGGCACGTCGCCCTCAAGGGGGGTTTCCAAGTCCCATTTGCCGACTAAGTGGGTGGGCCATCCTGTATTTGCCAAAAAGTTTGGAAATTTGCCGACTAAGCACCCTAGATGGCAAAAAATTCCTTTTTTGCAAAGAAATTAAGGGAGCAAAAACATTCGATACAGGAATGAATACATGTCTGGGAAAATCCTCCATTTCAACCATTTGATTTAGAACATGCTGTTCTGCGAAGTCGAGAAATTCGTATATTTAATCGCTATTTTTTGCTCTTGTTAATAGAACTGTTGTGCGTAATAGCCCCATTCCTGGGTTCGCGATAAAGGGAGCACGGACATGAATTCGATTGGATGCTATTCTGTGATATAATGCTTCCTAGAAAAGTCTAGTAAATTTGAAGCACTGCGTAGTATAAATTGGAACGTAGATCGATCATATCAGTAGATTGTAAGTAGAGTGTAAAGTTGATTGAAAAATGATTTTAAAGGACAATAGTTGCATTCAAATTTATGGATTCTGTGAACATCTACCGGCGAACTGCAGCGATTAATATTCTATAACGTAAAGGCGAAAGCATAAGGGCAAAGATAGAATGTAAAAGAGCCGGTAACACAAACTACAAGGTCAAATTGAAAGTTTCTCTAAACTCTAAAACCTTGAAGGCTCCTAGAAACCAGCGTGCACCTTTGCCCAAGAAAAATTTCTACAAAATATCATCTCGCTACAGTCAGTCTTAATATACCCAGGGTACCAGACTCACTATTGGAGTATATATAGTGAGTCTGGTACCCAGAGTAGTCTTAATACCGCTGCAGAAAGTTCTGCTCGACCATTCCTCTTTCGCCTGATTAGCTTTTGGGGGCCTAAATGGAAATTCATGTCCACTTCATATCTATCTAACAAAGTAACAAGACGCTAACAAAGTTTAAGTCATAAACACTAAATCTTTTCAGAGTTTTGGGCTTTTGATCACATCCTGAAAAGACAGCCATCAAATACTTCTAAACATTGAAAATCAGTTAAATATGATAATAAGAGGTGAGAAATGGCCAATGAAAGACTTTTGAATATTTTCGATCGAATACCAAAGAACGTTTTCTAACGGATTACTATTATTCGGACCTGGTTCGTAGTTTTGAACAGAGACCAAATAACATGAATTCGAAGGGCAACGAGCCTGTGTTTATGTGGCCGTATCCAGACAATTGCTTACTTATTTATCTAAATTCGCATGCACGATCAGCTGTCTAATCTAAAATCAAAAATTTTAAAAATTTATTTTTGTGATGTCATCATTTTAGAACTTTTTTTGACTAGCCTTCTTTTTAGTTTAAAATGATGATATGCTAGGTCACTACAGGAATGCATGACCTTTCTCTGTGTGATGAAAAGCCTTCTGTTACACGTTCCAATATTTTGGCTTCAATGCGTTATTATGCGAAGTACTTAGCATGAAAATGTTGGCGACAAAGGAGAAATAAAGATTAAAAAATGTTTACAGAATCTGCGGTTTAAGTACAAGGCGATACAATAAAAGTTACAACGGGATATAGAGATAAAATTGCCAATGTGTCATTTTGTGAGATTAAATTTCATGACGCCAACTTGAAGTACTTGTTTGTACACATAAAAGATAGGCGCGTGCAAAGCTTTACAAAGTAAGCAATTTATCTAATTTCGCTCGTTGTGAATTCATCTTTTAAATATTTGCCCAAAACCTGTTAGTGTATATATTTATTTGCCGAATAAAGAAGCCTGTTCAGAAATCTCCTTACAAGTTAGGGGTCTGAGCACAAGGGTCTGTAAGCGAGGGGACCTGGTGATAAATATATGGAATAGAGTAATACTGCGGACGACAAATTAAGATAGGTAAATTGAAAATCGTGCCTAAAATACATAACAGTTTATAAGTATGTCACGGCGCGATGCATTATAATTGAAACGCAGGATGAAATATTCGATAAAACACCTTAAGGGCAATCATGGCCGTTGGCAAAAGTGAGATTATTGGCCCTGGCAAAATCCTTTCATAAAAGCTCGATATAAAAAAAACAGGAATTGAAAAGAATTACAAAAAGCACAACACCTACTGCAACAGTCAGGTTAAAGAAAACTAATAATAACTAGATGTTTATTACAAGTATAAAATTGAACCAGCACCACCAAAATTTGCACTTCAGTTTCAGTCCTGTTCAAACAACATTAAAGAGCTTCTCTTTTAATGAAAAATCCTGAATGAGCAATGCCAAAGCAAAAAGCAAATTTTCATTGCCAAAAAATAAAACAAACTGACTTGCACAAAGAAAAATGATCTTCCAACCAAGAGTAGGAAATCTTGAAATTATATATCCCCTAATAACCCGGTGAAGTGCCTATCAACAGGGCCCTTTGGCTCAAAATTCCGGGACAGGATTATGCAGTGTATATCAACACACAATGTGTTTAGGACAATACAATAGGAACTCTGGGACTCTTGCCCATGACTCTTTTGATATAGAACTTTATTGCAAGCCTGAGTTGTTGACTTGTGTGCATAGAAATATAGAATTTATCTTTCTCTGGGTTAACTTTAACTAAAAGACTTCAAGAATTTCCAGACACTAAAGATTAAACCTATTGTCCCTTTTTCTGGCACAGGTATGTCGATTGAAGATATAATGTTTTCAGGTATGATTTTTTCAAAATTTTATACCAGGACAGGGTCATAAACGTTTTTCTTGCAGACAATCGCTTTCAATTTCCTCCACGGTAAACCCCTGAGTATATACCCAATAAATAGTTCGCACGTTACTGTCAGAAATATACTGCGTTAGCACCATAGAGGTGGATACCATTTACCCCTAGATGCTATCGTAGCGCCAGCATAAAGATAGTTAAAACAGGCTTTACCCAAATATTACTAAGGCATTAAGAATTTGGTAATTTCAATTGAGAATGGCTAGGCCTTGCAATTTTAAAGTCATGCGTCACAGCTGCTGTCGTGATGTTATTAAAGACCAAATAAGGAAATTCGACTCTTTGCCAACACAAAATTGCAAATGCCCTCTGAGACAAAAAAGGAGGCCGATAGTTCTTTATGAATTGCATTTGCCTGGGGACCTTTTCAATGATTACTCATTATATACAAACAGATATACAAATAAATTACTGTTAGAAGTTAATAGAGGAAAAAAGTAGAGTTCAAACTAATTGTATAAAAGAACTTTTTTCAATAAAGTAAATAAAGTAATTTATTGTCAAGCTACCACTGGGAGTAGTATCGTGGAAATTTAACTCTCGGAGCCCATAAAGCATAATGATTGTTGAATATGATATCAAAGGAGAATCTGGTAATGCAAGACCCCCATCCCCCCCCCCCCCCCTAACAAAAAAACATCTAAAAACGTCTTTAGTTTTGCAGCTGACAGAAACTAGACTTGCTTGGATATTTTGCAGCAGTAACCATGGACGTAGAAAAGAGAGACACGTGCCTCCCATTTTTACTGAAATTTTCAGAAACAGGTGAAGTGTTTGTTAGCAGTTCACGGAATATGCACAAGTTTTTTAGAAAACAATAATCGGCATTTTGCCTTAGGTCAAAGATCTAGCCTAGGTTAGGAGCCTTGTCTTTTACAACTTGGTACTTACGAAGAAAATATATCCTTAAGTCTTGGAATATTCTTAGGCCACAAGCAAAGCATTTATTGATGACGAATAGTAAACATCGATTTCAGCTGCTTCGATTTATTTAAATAAAAATTTATTTACCATTTGAACGTTGCTACAAAAATAGCATATTTACCAAACAGGTGTGCGTATCGCGGGTCAGTTTTGCTTTTAAATAGTGGCAAAGAGTAGGAGCGGTTTATAAATGAGTCGTCGTCGTTTCTTTCACTCAAATTCGGCGAGCAGCCTGGTGTCGAGCTTGGAGAAATGAAAACTCCATCTAGCAACGAATCGGATGATTGACGAAAACGCTCCCTCTGCTCCTTCCTGGTTTGTCGTCCTCGGGTAAGACGTGCAAGCGGCGATGGTGACCGCGGAGAACCATCCGAGGTTTTACTCTTCGAAAATAGGTTCATACTTCTACGCTGCACTGGCAAAGAATTTCATTTGCAAAGCGTGAAAATCCATCTTTTCAATCATAATTATGTAGATTTTGTACGAAGGCCTACGTGATACTTGACATAACATTCATTGCATATCCAAGGCAAGGCGGGGAACTCAAATGTCTGCTTACAATGGAAAGTGTACATTAAACAGCACAATGTTTGTAATGGAGTTCTTTATCGTGCATTCCCTGACGAGAAGGCAGTTGCTGTAACCTGCTATCCTTGACACTTGATGCGCAAACAGTCCACCAAACAACAAACAGAGTGAGTAATATTTGCAAGGCAAAATAATAGATAACGAGATGATGGGAATCAAGGGTGCTTTTTATCACTCGCTGTGCCTGTCAAAACTCTGGATTGTGTGCCTGTCTGGATTGGATTGTGCAGGCTATCTTGAAAGTTCTTTTCAACGTATCTGGAAAATGGCTAAGGGAAAATACGTCATCGCGTATTTATGTCGTCGAAGTACCTACAACTGCTTTGTGAAAATCCCTATTATTTTGTTGCGTGCGTGAGGCCATTGTGTACCACAAAGGGGGTTAGCGTGGGGGGAGTGGCACCCAAAGTGCAATACAAGTCTTTACCATATTAAGATACACAGGTAAGAAATGCATTGAAAATAGTGGTGACGTCAAATTATGGGTTACACATCACACAGTTAAAACCGCCCATCAATCAGAATGGAACGGGATGCCCCATCGACAAAAGATAAATCTCTGAAAATCGCCTCCGTTTTCTTTTGCAGAGTTTTTTGGTACAATGAAAACTTACTCAAAATTACTCAAAAAATTTGCTCAAAAACATTCCGAAGAACATTATGCAGAATATGTACAGTATCGCATCGGACCCTTAAAACAGCAGTTTTTGAAGACAGCTTCCTAATAAATATCAGAAAACAAAACGTTGAAGTTATAAAGCTGAAGTTATTTTTAAATTTTAGTTCAGCTAAGAATTTTTAGATTTTTTCTAGAGTTTCTTTGAAGAAATATGTCCATAAAAAACAAACAAATGGCTTATTTGTGATTTGGAATGAAAACTGTCTTCTTAGTGTCTCCATGTTGCTTTCTCTGCTATTTCTATCATTTCATCCAAGATTTTTTATTTGGTGAAGTCCCTGAGTCGTTTGTATTTGATGGTGAAAATGGCTCCTGTGTTGACTTATTGGATTAAAGTGGGGACCAAAACAAAACACGTTTTTTAGCTGGCTCTTCGTTCTTATAGACAGGATCATTGTGTCTCGAAAAAAAAGAACAAATAACAATAAAGAAAGCAAGAAAATCGCATTATTATAGCATCGTTTCCTTTTTCGAGATTCTATACGTCACCAAGGGTTTGCAGGGAGACTTTTGGGCTTATCTCTATAATTGGGGGTATTATTGGAGAAGCAAACCGGTTACAACAAAAACGATTCATCACAGTTTCGAGTACCAACTGTAGCCGCTTGACAAAGACTTCGTTGTGCAATTTGGTGTGGCAATTCTCACGAACCCCGCCCTGCCGTCTTTATAAAAAAAGAAAACGAAAAATACTACCATTTCCCGCCTGTTCAGAAGGTAGATTCCAAAAAGAAAACTGAAAGGCCTATTATATTAACGAAAGGAGCAAGAAAGAAAAATGATTGCGGTTGCAAGGTCAATGTCTGTAAAAGAAAAGTTAATGGGAATAAGAAAAGCATCAGGCCCAAACCGCATTGTGGGAAAAAGTGGTTGTTGCCCCCCGATCTTCTCTGATTTTGTTGTTGTCACGTGATATTGTTGACGAGTTGTGATGGGTGGTGTTTTTGGTTGTTGTTGGATTGTCTCTGGATCTGGAAGGAAGGACGCACGGACGTTGAAAAAGGAACATTCTATTCTGATGATCATAAAGGCAAAGAGAAACCCAAGAACTCTTGAACCGTATTGTATATATATTCAGGTGACATTGTTTCGATTTTATTCTGATTGGGTTTAGTTCCTTAATTCCTTAAATATTCTTCTATTTTATTGATGGTTTCTTGTTTTCTTGATATTTACGAGTTAGAGTATTATCGATCTATTTAGTTTAACTTATATACAGTCCTCTTTTATCGAATTTGAATCTATGGATCCTTAATTTTGAACCTTTTGGTGATTCTAACTTGTCAGCGTTGGAGAGGGAGTGTCAGATAATTGTCACCTCTCTGTCTCCGACCCCGAATTGCGATCCTGTGGCAGGATAATTTTCTACATGGTCCACAGCAAGTGGTTTGTTTGATTTAATGCTCTTTTCTCGCCGGATTGATATTTTGTTTATTTGTTTGTTTGTTTGCGCTTCATGATGAGAGCGAGATTCTTTTTAGTAAACGATTCTTTGCTGTTTTTCTCGTATTGAAGTAATTCGGTAGAGACATGACGTCTCAGGGGGAAAGCGCCACTAACCCTGCAGACCCTCCTCTCCCAGCAGCAGCAGTTAGCAAAAGGAAAAGAGTAAGGGCTGGTTACCGTGCCTATGTTACTAAATTAATAACGGACGCTAAAACTCTGTCAGACGAAGAACCCTTTGCGGAAGTAAGGGCTGACCAGTTGAAGTTTCTTTTAAAAGAAAGGGTGACACTTTTGCGTAAAATCGATGAAGAAATCTTTGATTTAATTCCTGAAGATGAAATAGAAAGAGAGGTTATAGAAAGTGAAGAAATTCAAAGTCACATATATTCCGTTATTTTCGAACTCGATTCTCGACAAAGAAATCTCGTAGAGCCTGCACCTACAGCCTCTATTGTGCAGCCCCTACCCTCTCAACCCTCCACCTCGCAGTATGCTGCTGATATGCCAAATTTGCCTAAATTGCATCTTCCAAAATTCTACGGGGACCCAAAAAAGTGGCAAGAGTGGTGGGACTCCTATGAAATAATACATGGAAATCCTAACTTATCTGATATCAATAAGTTTCGTCACTTGCGTACCTTGTTGGAGGGGCCAGCCGCCACGGCAGTTTCGGGAATTCAGACCACATCGCTAAACTATAGCGAGGCTATCGCAATTTTGAAAGACAGATTTGCAAATAAACAAATTATCATAAACTCTCATATGGAGTCGCTATTGAATCTAAATCAGGTTTCAAATGAACGGGACATAAAAAATTTGCGTAAACTCCACGACAACATCGAAACGAACGTGCGAAGTCTCAAAACATTAGGAGTTGATTTTGCGCAGTATGGGGCTCTACTTGTCCCCATGATTATGTCAAAATTTCCGGAAGACATACGTCTTGCTATCACAAAATCTGTAAACAACGACTGGGGCTTAGATTCAATCTTGGCAGTTTTCAAAACTGAGCTCAACGCACGAGAACAATGCCAAGTGAAATTCGACGTAAAAAATTCTGGTGTTCAAAATGTAGTTAAACCTCGCGGCCAACTGCCCACAACTACGGCCTTGTTTAGTAATGATGGAAAAGTGACTTGCACATTTTGTAAGGCGAATCACCCATCCGCTAAATGTAATAACGTAACGGAGCCAACTGCAAGAAAATTGGTTTTGCAAAGGGAAGGGGTATGTTTCAGCAGCTCAGAATTCAGAAAATTGCAAAACAGCGCGTATGCTTTTTGACTCTGGTTCTCAAAAATCGTATATTTCTGCGGAACTAAGAGATGCTTTGAACTTGCCTACCATTTCTAAAGAAACGCTCACAATTAAAACTTTTGGTTCAGAACGCGGAGCAATTAACAGCTATGACGTCACACAATTTGGTGTGAGAAGCCCCTATAATGGTGTAACAACATACGTAACTGCCTATGTTGTTCCAACAGTCTGTGCGCCCTTGAAAAATCAGGTCATAGATCTCGCAGCCTCTGTGTACCCTCATTTGAATGGCTTATCACTGGCAGACTATCCAGCCAATAACGAAGACGAACTCTCAATTCAGATTTTGATTGGCTCGGATTTCTATTGGAATTTTATGACAGGGGGCGTTGTAAGAAGTCAAAGCGGTGGTCCAATCGCTTTAGAATCAGTTCTTGGATGGATTTTGTCGGGTCCGGTACCTGTTTTCAATGAAAGCACCTCCACAGGGACAAATTTTGCTCAAACACATGTACTTCGCGTGAATGATGAGCGGCCCTCAATCAATTGTAACTCTGCTGTCGAAAGGGAGCTTGCAAAATTCTGGGAATTGGAATCCCTGGGAATTTCACCCAAGGAAGAATCTGTATATGAACATTTTAGTGATGAAATTCGATTTGTGGACGGTCGATACGAGGTTAAGCTCCCTTGGAAGCTGAAGCACCCTCCATTGCCTGACAATTATCTCCTGGCAAAGAAAAGGCTGGAAAAGCAGATGCCCAAACTGCAAAGCAATCCAGAACTGTTGAAGGAATATAATGCGATAATGAAGGATCAAGAAGAACGAGGTATAATAGAAAGGGTACATCCAAATACCAAAGGAGTTGTTGGCAAGACACACTTTCTCCCTCATCATCCTGTAGTCAGACAGGACAAGGAAACAACAAAAGTTCGCATAGTGTACGACGCTTCTGCTGCCAACAGCTCTGGAGTTTCCTTGAATAGCTGCTTGTATCAAGGACCCTGTTTATTACGCACAGTAGCCGAGATACTGACTCGCTTTCGGTTGTTTCCCATTGGTTTGACTTCAGACATCGAGAAAGCGTTTCTCATGATATCTATTAACGAAGCGGACAGGGATTCCTTACGGTTTCTTTGGTACGAGAATGTGCAAGCAGAGGAAAGGAACTTACAAGTATATCGCTTTTGTCGTGTCGTTTTTGGTGTCACCTGCAGTCCGTTCTTGCTAAACGCCACCTTGTCTCATCATATAAGGAAGTACCAAGACGAAAACCCTATCATTTGTACAAAGCTATTAAGTGCGCTGTACGCCGATGACGTCACATCGGGAGGGTACTCAGTGGAAGACGTGTTTCAGTTATTTTTGCAGTCGAAGCAAATAATGAGTGATGGAGGCTTTAACCTTAGAAAATGGAAGTGCAACTCGTACGAAGTTATGCAGAAAATCACTGAAGCTGAGAATCAAAGCCAGAGTAACGCTGCTAACCTGCATATAAATGAAGATGAACAATCATACGCAAAGTCCACAGTTGGCAAAGATGTAAAGGCAGAAGATGCTGAGCAGAAGGTGTTAGGCCTTATATGGAATACTCATAACGACACATTGGTCGTCAAGCTATCACAATTGGCTGAACTTGCAAAAACTCTTTCGGTGACAAAACGAAATGTGCTTCGGGTTATAGCAAAAATCTTTGATCCTTTGGGACTTGTTACACCGATTTCTGCTCCTCTTAAGGTATTTATGCAAGACCTCTTCAAACGCAAGCCCGACTGGGATGAACCTCTGCCTAAAGATCTTGCAACTACATGGATTTCTATGATTAAGGAGCTCGATGATGTAAAGCAAATTGAAGTACCCAGGTATTACTTCCAAGAAATATGGAGAAAGTCAGGAATTATACAGCTTTTCGGATTTTGCGACAGTAGCGAAACATCTTATGCAGCAGTAGTATACGCTAAAATTACGATAAATGGAAGTTCTTCAGTTGCGTTAATTGCCTCAAAGTCACGTGTTGCACCTCTTTCTAAACACACCATTCCGCGTTTGGAACTGCTCTCTTGTCTTATTTTAGCAAGGCTCATCACATCTGTGAAGGCAGCTCTCTTACCTCTTCATGATGTTGAACTTGTTCGTTGCTGGACGGACTCGATTACAGCATGCTACTGGGTGCGCGGAACTGAAAAGCATTGGAAACTGTTTGTTGAAAACAGAGTCCAGGAAATACGGAAACTCGTCTCTCCGCATGTTTGGTCACACTGTCCAGGACATGAAAACCCTGCGGATATTCCTACAAGAAAGATCAAGTTTTCAAATCTGAACGCAAATAATATCTGGTGGAAGGGACCAGAATGGTTGTCTCACACCGAGGACACATGGCCTAATGATAAATGTATACGAAATGTTCCAGAAGAATGTTTGCTGGAGATGAAAGAAGCAGACCGCAATGATTCGTTTGCACTCCATTCTCAAGTCGAGAAATACCCTAATGTCTCTTCCATCATTGACTGTGATCGCTTCAGCTCGTACTCGAAGCTTCTTCGTGTTACTTCATATGTATTTCGCTTCATCAAGAACTGCAGGTCAAAGGATAAGAATATCGACGAATTAAACAGTGATGAGTTGAATGAAGCAGAATGTGCTTGGATACGTGACATGCAGTCTTGTATTCCAAAGAAAAAGTTGAAAGATTTAGAATTGCATATTGGAAAGTTTGAAGATGAGAAGGGAATGATTCGATGCAAGGGACGATTGATGCATTCTTCATTATCTTACGAAGCACAGTGTCCAATACTTCTTCCAAAGGAACATCATGTAACAAATTTGATTATCTGGAGCTGCCACAAGCGTGTCTTACATAACGGAACAAAGGAAACTTTGCAAGAGTTACGGTCGCGATTCTGGATAGTACAAGGACGTCAATTGGTAAAAAGGATTCTACACAAGTGTGTCTTGTGTCGAAGAATGCGCGGTATTTCTTATGGATCGCCACCATACGGCCAACTTCCTACGTTCCGCGTTCAAGAAGATCATGCTTTCTCTTCAGTGGGTGTAGACTTTGCTGGACCTTTATACGTTAAATCGTCGTCTCATCAATCAGAGAAGGTATATCTTGCGTTATTTACCTGTGGTACCTCACGTGCGGTACACTTAGAACTTGTGCCAGATTTAAAAACAGAAACATTTCTACTCAGTTTTAGGAGATTTGTTAGTCGTCGTGGGTTGCCTCAATTAGTTGTCAGTGACAACGCCAAAACATTTAAAGCCTTTTCTAAAGTGCTACAAAGAATTATGAAATCTCCATTAGTCAGAAACTACCTCGCAGAACATAGAATCAAATGGAAATTCAACCTAGTCAAGGCCCCTTGGTGGGGTGGATTTTATGAAAGACTTATTCAAGGAGTCAAAACTTGCTTAAAAAAGTCCGTCGGATCCGCGTTACTGTCATACGATGAGTTGCACACCGCTATCGTAGAAATTGAAGGCGTACTGAACTCTAGACCTCTCACTTATCAGTACCCTGATGATCTAGAGCAGCCTTTGACACCTTCACATCTCATCTTAGGAAAAAGATTGTTGCAGCTACCATTAATGACGCCAGACAAGCCTGAAGAACGTGACTTCAATGAAACTCGTGACACGGTGCAAAAACGTGCAGCTTACTTATCAAAGGTTTTACTTCACTATCTGAAGAGATGGAAACATGGATATTTGATAAACTTGCGTGAACGACATCTCACGGCGAAAGGGACGCCATTGTCACACACCGTGAAGAAAGGAGACATTGTGTTGGTCGAAGACGAGAATCAGAGGAATCGTAATTTTTGGAAACTTGGTTGCATCGAGGAGCTTATAACGGGAAAGGATAACGTTGTTAGAGGTGCAAAGCTGCGAATGGCGAACCTGAATCGAATCGAAAGGCCTATTCAGAAGCTCTACCCACTTGAACTAAGTACGCCAGAGTCTGGAAATGTCTCTACAAATCCGGAAGCAGAAGGACTACCCGATTCTGCAGATAACAAATCAATCAGGCCTAAGCGTACAGCAGCCATTATGGCACGAGAAAGATGGAACATCATTGACCAGCTTCAAAAAGAGCAATTCGACTAAAGGACTAGCTGGCCAAGGGGGGAATGTGGGAAAAAGTGGTTGTTGCCCCCCGATCTTCTCTGATTTTGTTGTTGTCACGTGATATTGTTGACGAGTTGTGATGGGTGGTGTTTTTGGTTGTTGTTGGATTGTCTCTGGATCTGGAAGGAAGGACGCACGGACGTTGAAAAAGGAACATTCTATTCTGATGATCATAAAGGCAAAGAGAAACCCAAGAACTCTTGAACCGTATTGTATATATATTCAGGTGACATTGTTTCGATTTTATTCTGATTGGGTTTAGTTCCTTAATTCCTTAAATATTCTTCTATTTTATTGATGGTTTCTTGTTTTCTTGATATTTACGAGTTAGAGTATTATCGATCTATTTAGTTTAACTTATATACAGTCCTCTTTTATCGAATTTGAATCTATGGATCCTTAATTTTGAACCTTTTGGTGATTCTAACTTGTCAGCGTTGGAGAGGGAGTGTCAGATAATTGTCACCTCTCTGTCTCCGACCCCGAATTGCGATCCTGTGGCAGGATAATTTTCTACACGCATATACTTGTTTTTTTGCTGATAAAGTTTTCGGATGTCTTAGTTCAGGCACCGCGCACCAGCCTAAAAGTGAGGGGGCTGACAAGACCGTGACTGAAATTGTTAGGCCACGCCCGTTCGAACTTCGGGAAACGCTCTTTTAGAAGATACTTGCTTCTGTCCAATTATTATTTATACACAGTCCGATTCATATATTTAGCTTGAGGACCATTGAACAATAAGCTAACAAAGTTAGCAAAAACAGCATATCATTATACAAAAGCAAACACATAGAAAGTGAACAGAAAAGGGTTCCCAGTCAAATAGACCTGCTCCTCTGCGCTTCAGTAAACTTTCTAAATATTTTCTAACCTATAATATCAAAAATGTGGAGGGGCTATAGCCCCTGCTACCCCAATGGCTGCTCGGTACCTGCCTTAGTTCTTAAGCCAGGGTAAAGAAGAAATTTTTCCTGACTTTGATTTAGAACTGTTACGACAGCCATGGGACAGGCAACCCTTTTATGTTGAGGGAAACAAATTTACGATGTTTCATACCCATAAAGATTATGTCAGGCCAGGAAGGGCTGAGCAAATTAAAAAAGGGTTTCAATGTAGAGATATCACTGGCTTATCCACCATACTACCTTAAAGAAGAAAACTCCCAGGGTACCTAATCCACAATACCCAAAAAATATTATTAAAACAGTATTAATTAAAAATATCTAAGTTTGCCGTCATGCACTGCGCCTTGCTCGTATGCCTGCCAAAATCAGGTTTACAGCTACTATATAAAAGGTGCAGTAACTGGCTCTATATGCCTGTTGTTTATTTTAACCGATTTGAACTTCATTTATGATGAGCTTCATCTTCGTTCTGGAGGTTTTGATCCTTTGCAGCTGGGAAAAAACTTTACAAATAACCCATATCGAAAAATTTTCAACAGGTTATCATTTTCTGAACTTGTTTATTCTCTGAGCTTTCAATTTTCAATCCTGAAGGAACAAGGGCCACGAGAAATTGGCATGCGTGTCGGATTGGGCCCGCGGGCCGTAGGATACCCGCCCCTGAAGAAAATTCAGGATTCCATTGATAGCTCAAGGCTCAAATAAGCGCCAAGTTTGAATAAGCCCCCCTTCTTCAGACAAAAGGCTTTAAAAGACTCCATTTTCGAAAAATCGTCCAGGGGGCAAATTGGGCGTTTATTCAAACGAGGTGACATCATTGCATTAAGAAACTTTCTTTCGTTAATGTTTATTAATTCACAGATACAGACAAGCTTAACGATGGTTTATCGGCAGTAATAGCAACAAATCGTTCTAGAACAATCAAACCAGCTTCGCGGTTTCTTTTTCTGATGACTGCTGCAACAACACTATTTTCGTTTGATTCTTTCAAAATATATTTAATCTGAGCTTGTATATCTGAGCTATCTCGATTGGATTGGCACATGTGCAGTCCCCTTTGTAGTGCAGTGCCTCTTCCAGTCGTATTTTCACAGCTGATGTAGTATAAACCTAAATGTTGATAACCTGGTTATGTTTTTTCAAGACTTAAAGACTGATATTCTAACAACTTTATAAGCGTCCAGGGGTCAAATAAGAGAGCCAAGTCCCAATAAGCACCCATTCTAACAATTGAAAATAAAAAGGGCCCAGGGCACTTAATCTGTCATTTATGGTATTACATTTGCCTGCTTCAACCAGGGATCATTCTGCATAACGTGGCAAATACACAATGTGTTAATGGAAAGAATTGGCACTGTGCCTAGCCTTTTGTTATTCATCTAGGACACAAGTAAGATTTTTGTGGATTTTTGGCATCAAATTACCACGCAACCACAAAATTTGTATTGATTGGGAAATAGGAGTGCATCCTGGGAAAAGCAAATAATACTTGACAGAATTACCCTTGTGAGAAAAGGCAAATATCCAGCCTTCTATTGTACAACATTTAAAGGCAAGCTGATATCATTGTCAAATGTTTAAGCCAATATAAACAGATCAAATTCAGGAAGAGCCTTTCTTCTTCATTTGTCTTTTGCTGAACAATAGAATTATTAGCTTAAAACAGCTTAACATTAATATCTCAGTTCACAGTAGAAGGATTATCTGTATGGAAAATTAAGGACCTTTTAAGATTTTGTTTTATAATGAGGTAGAAAAAATCAAGGGTAAATTTCTTAAACTGATCTTGTTTGGTATAGCTTGTGAAAAATAAATATAACTAATGAAATAGTTAGAATAAAATAATTGAAAATAAATATTTCTTATGTGATGAAAATGAAGTATATGTTTGATGTAATTAAAATTATGATCTTCTAAAGAAAATTTACCAGAAATGACAGAAATCATAGGCCCAACCACTATAATCACCTTTTTATAATCATATTCATAGTTCTGATCATAATTATTATCACTTTCACAGTCATTCAAACTGTGAATGACCTAATTACCAAAAATATGTAATTAAAATTCAAATTGAATTTTCCACATAGTATTCAATAACTCGATTTTTGTTGCAACCATAGCAGAAATACATAACATGAAAAAATAACATCATGAAAAATTTAGTTTGTTTATATATTTTTTTAAATGGTATACATTATGCAAAACATTATGCAATTAGCCATTCTTTTCTCAACTGAATAATCTCAATTCCCAAGTAAGACCTATACCCATTCAGAGTTGAAAAAGTTACCAAACCAACACATGCTTTCATTTTAACTTTTTTCCATTTTCCATTTAACATTTTAACTGCAACTTTTTTCCAATGAGAATTATAAATTATCAACACAACATATGACCAACAAAAGCCACTAGAACCTCAAAAAAATCAAGAAACTGTAGTTTATATACTAAAAATACAGCACTTAATAAGTTAGTACTCTCCACATAACCCTTGCTCTTTAGTTTTGATGGTGGAATTGAAAAGATAGCCTGAAATCATTTTTCAGATATCAATCTTGAAAACTTATTGGTCTACAAACATAAACAGATTGATATATTTAATTTATCTGCTTTAGAAAATACCACAAAGCTATAATGTGGCTCATAACACTTTCTTGTCTATCTATGAAAAACTTTCAAGACACTGACATAGTAGAATTAAGTTATGGTCACGTCAAATGTTGCTTGTAAAGGTAAACTGGGCTTAATTGAGCAGTTATGCATATCTGAGTCTAAATTTCATGTGATTGTGACTAAAAGTAGAGTTACCTGGACTAAAATTGAGAGAAAATTAGCAAAACATAACTTCAAAAGATAACTGATTGACAGCAAAGGTCATTACAAAATTGACTGTGTGAGTATAAAACTCGTGTTGGTACTTTGCTTTAATTCTAATTAGGTGTATAGGACGATTCAAGAATTGTCTTATTGAAAATTGCATTTGAGTCGAATATCAATATGAAAAAGAGATATGAAATATATTTTTGATATGAACTAAACTGATATCAATTCACAAAAACCTTTCAGGATAATATTCCTTATGATAAAAGAATTTGGTGGGCTATATATATAAATAAATGATTGGTGGAATCTAGAAACTTTTTTCTTTTTGATAGTAATGAGCAATTAACATTAAAATGTCACAAGTTAGTTGCAAAAGCATTGCATGTGCCATGAATTTCAAAGTGGAGGGGCCATAGGGTAAACAAGCTTTCTGATCCATTAGCATAGGATCTTGTAGAAAAGTTTAGGGGCCAATGACTCTTTGGTACGCTCTTGGTGCAGCCCCTTGCATAGGAAGGGTGCTTTACTGCAAAAATGGTGAAACTAACTGATAACTAAAAATAGGAACTAAACGTTTTAACTAAATGGAGCTAACAAATTGCCATCCATAGTTGAAAGTTGGTTGCAGTGTCATTAGAAAAAAATTGAAATTTTGTAGTGCATTAACTGCCTTTGCTTGCCACTGGCTTTGGGTAAATTCTAATCAGCAGGGACAACTTTTTCCTCACAGTAAAAATATAAGATTATATCAGATACATATCATTTTTTTAATTATTGATTAATGGCTAAAAACAAAGTTTCAACTTCTACTTTAGGCTAATCATTTTTCTACTCAATTTGCAAGTAAAGGTTTCAAGTTTATAAAGATTGCTTCTTCCACTAACCTGCTAACACACAAATGAACACAAACATTTAGAATTCATTCAATCCCTATGTCGGGATTTAATAAAACCATACTTATTTGTTTCAGAATAAATCTTGTATCATTTAGCTGTTTCGGTAGGTTTCAGCTGTTTCTGAAAACATCTACTAATAATCTACACAAAGTATCGCAAAAATTGAATCATAATAAGTTTACCTGATAGATGGCCTACATTTCCATTTTCAACATCCACTGACGTTTGTTTTCGCTGAGAATTTATGACTTTTGCTAGGCCTAATATCAAAACACACAAGAGAACAGGCAGATTGATGCGGTTTTATAGCATATCATATTGGCCTTTCCTTTAACTTTTGCCCTGAAGTGATCTTCATCCTCTAAAATATTTTTTTCAATAAACCGTAATCCGTAACGTCATAACATTGTCGGAAACCAAGGCAAGGAAACCGGAACGTTGAGAAAAAAATTATTTTCGTTCGGGATGTAAACTTCAGCTAGTGTTTTGTCGCCAGGCAAAGTAAGGGGATTATTAAAGGATATGTTTAAATGAATAAAAAGAAACTTACCTATTAACTCAGGCATTCTGATACATTGATGGCTGCAGTGCTATCCTGACGCACTATTGCAATTCGTTCATGGGCCGAAACCCCCAAAATTTTTGGATCGAAGTGTTTGTGGTTGTGTTTTCTTGAAGTTGGCTGGCTTTTCCCTGGATTATTTTGCGACGATAGTCCACAACAGAACAGAGAAAGTTGTTGATAATCTACCCTCTGCAATCCATTTTCAAGTTCAAACAGTCTCTGGATGCTTTTGTTCCACCTCTAATCCACATTTATCAAGAACTGAGCAAACATCATCACCGATGAACGTAATAATGAGGCGTTGACTTCTTCAAGAACATATTAAACAACTGAGATTCTTTTTTACAACAACAGTAACGTACGAATAAATAACAGCTTAGATATTCTTTCTGCCTTCTGAAATTCCTTGAAATCAGCAATGACACTCTAAAGTAAGTTTAATATCAAAATTTGTGATTGCCAATACTCACAGCTCATAAACGACGCGTCCAGCTATTGATCAAACATTCTTTACAGGTCACACGGGAAAATGAACACAGGGCAACAAGGGCACCCTTGTTTCCATGGATATCTTCTTTAGTGGAATTTTACTGGGAGCAAGAAAAATACGTTTGCAACGGTCATTACCATAAATGCAGATTTATGGAGCAATTTAGACAAATTGTACAATCATTGACAATTCTCTATTTGAAAAGGGAAAAGTCAAAGGAATCTACTGGAAATGTAATTATCCAATAAAGAAACAATCAAGACGAAACTTACTGTACGTAGGTTTAACAAGAAATGAGCGGAAAGGGGCGGATCGAGATGGATATGAACACCCTCCATTTATTAATGAGCTTCAAAAAAAAAGTTGGCAATAGCAGAACATGAAGCATTTTCAATTCCCTGATTGAATGGGGGGGAAGGAAAGGAAATTTTGGTACACTTTCACAAAAAAAAAAATATTCCTAGGTAGAGGTCTGGAATTCAGGTTAAAGTACCCCAGATTGAAATTTAGCCAAATCTCCTATTCTATGTTGTCTTCGTGACTTCGTGCTATGATTACCATTTCGCATTATTGTGGATTTCAAAGGTTACACAAATCAAAAAATAGTTCACATTGTAAACAAACCTTTCCTACAACTATCGATGAGGTTTGAAACCTCAGTCCTTGCTTTTTCACAGAGGTATACAATAGGGTTGCGTGGGTGCAGAAAAATGAATGTTTGTTCAATTGTTTTTCACAGAGTGATTCAACGAGAGAAGCTCAGCTTATTGCAGCTCCTTTCTAATTTGTCAATAATTGTATTCCATCATATTATCTTAGTTCGTCACTGTGTGCCCAACCTAATAAATGCCAATTATATTTTGACTGAAAATCCCTCTAGTCTTTCAATGTCTATGACGCGAGCATCAATTCTTGCCTCCAATTACGTAATTACTCTGCAACGTCCCATGGTTACGTCATGATGACTCGCCGTTAGCGAGTATCCAAATATGGTAAACAGCAGATCGATTACCTACAGAATTTGCCTGGGAGAGGATTATCGATAATCTCGTTTTTCGAAGACGATGGAGGGCTGGAGTAAAGGCAAAAACCTAAAGAAAACAACCAGCTAAACCCTTTCATACATCCAAGATAATCCCATTTGATGAAGCGATAAACTTACTTCAGAGATGGCCTAAAGGACCCTAAAGATCAAAGCTAATAATTCCAAAAGCTCAAGCACCGGTCCTGAAATTCCATCCAGTCCAAAAATACTTTAACTTGTGGATTGCAAACAAATCGATTAAAATTTCCTTAGAAAAATCACTGTTTTACTGCAAAACATGAATTTTAGAATTCATTAACTCCAATATTTTTGAACAATGAAACTGAAAGGCATAAACTTAATAAACACGTACTCAGAGAGCAGTACTAAAATGCAAACATCTTTCTTCTCATACACCTGTCTGGAAATTATCTACCAGGATCCATGCTAACTTCTCCCTTAATCATCTAGCATTTTCCCACTTTATCATCTAACATTTTTTCAAATACAGTTTCCAATTTTCTATTAACTAAAGGTCTTTTCCAGATCCATATTTCTAAATCTGTTTGATACATGGTTTCTGAAAACGCTTAAAGTTAAAATGACTAGCAACTCTGAGAAAGAAACCTGAAGTGCAGATAAAAATTCAAATGGCGAAGAAACAAGTTTCCAGACTTTTTAAGGACACTACAATCCCAGACAAAAAGACTCTGTCCTTTGAATAACAGCCCTCTTTTCCTTCCAGAAGAAAAAATGACAGAACTACTAATCTAAAATCAATTCCCATTCTCACACGACATCGATATTTGGCATCTCCAAGATGAAGTTGCTTTCAAAAATATCGAATAGACTACAATGCCTGTCAAAAGTCTTGGAACACTGACGTCAATTTCCAAGGTCAAAATCAATAATTCTCCTCTCCCCTATAGAATAATGTTTGTTTGCTATCAAACGGGTTAGGATTTTAGGAAGCACTTTCTTTTGCGCTTCCCTTATGATATTTCTCTAAAATTTCAACATTGTTTTAGGGGGAAGGGGCGGAAGTAGTGTTTTTTTTCTGTAACCAGTAGCGTAACGGGGTATGCTAGAGCGAAAAACGGCAAGGAATCTCTTTGAGAAAGGGCGTTTTCTGGCGTTTGAAAGGCTGTGAACCCCTAGTTTTTCCTTGCTCGTGTCGTTTTTGCCCCCCCCCCTTCTCAAATCTTACCGCTTTTGCTACGCTATAGCCTGTTACAGGTTAACCCTCTAATCACCTGTCACGCATGCGCCGTCGTTATTAGTCACAAGATGCTTAGCTATATACATCATGAATCAAGGTTTGACCGAGGGTTTATTTGTTAAACATGGTTATGTAAGAGTGCGTTCTTCTTTGCCACAGTATCACCCTGTGTACCACAGTCTATGCCTTCTATTGCCAGGAAATACCGCTTACGGAACGGTGGGGGGCTTAGCCTGTGTTCCAGAGCCCTAACTTGAAAGGACTCTAAGTTAGGGGTCTGGAGAACAGGCTAGAGGGAAATGTCAGTGGTGACGGGGTCTTTCGAAAACGATGATAAAAACAACCGTTATTACAAAAAATTTTATTCACCGGGGATATATTTTCCTGTGAAATGAGCAATCAGTTTTTAAGGCTAGGATCTGGATATTAAAAGGAAGTTGGCAAATTAATGCACTAAAGAATTAGTTTCTAGACATGATACGCGCTTCAATTCATGTGGTGTCCCGGCAATCAGCAGATGATCATATGCGGTGTCGTACTGTTTGTGTTTAATATTCCCACTAAGTGAACTTAATTATGAGTTATCTTAACCTTTATTTGAATCGATATAAGTTCTTTGGTAATCTTACTCAGCGGATGGCGCTAATGTAAATCTAAAACAATAATTTGTAGGGACTTTTCATTTTTAAATTCTTTTAAATGGTATAGATAACCTGTACGTAAACATCAATTTGTCGTTGATGTGTCACACGCTATTTCTAGTACGTACCTAAAAAATCCTTAACCGGATAACAGTTATATCAACAAACCTGGATTTCCTTGAAAAAACCCCCACACAAAACAACGGTCCCCGGGAAACAAGATACAAACTGCTAAAGGACGACCTGGTTATGTGCAAGAAATATAATGAAGCCTCGACATCCTCCTTGTTGGCGTCATGTATCTTGACTAAGGGAATACAAATAAGTAGCGCATAAGGAACTCCGCAACGCGACGAGAATAAACAAAAACAAACACACAAATCAGTGATGGCTAATATTTCGCCCCGGCAAACGGGGCTTCATCAGAGCAAAAGTAAACGAACTAAAAATTTACAAATTTCAAAGATGCGATGTGGCCGTAAGGCGGGGTTCCACGAATACAAATAACTTTCTTGTACATTTCTTGCACGACTACCATTCTTGCACATTTCTACTCACAGACATAAATGAAGATTGGTATAAATCTAGTCAAGCTTGATTGTACCCTGCTCTGTGATTGTACTGGGCTGCTTCTTTATCATTCATGCTCACTAGACAAAGAAGCACCAGTAACATAACAGGGTCGAAATGGCTATGCATTGACCGAGCAGGCGTGAAATTCCCAATTGTAATTTGTTACTACCTGTTTCGCGGTCCCTTTTCACTTTCCATATACCTGATGTTCAATACAGCAGTCTGTTTTCAATAAGACTTGTGGCCTTTGCCATACACCTGCACACAAAACCAACTATAGCTAATCGAGAAAAATTCAAGAATTGCACAATATGTCTCAATTTAACGCTTGGGACGCTGGGAAGGCGTCCTCCAAGGGTTGATGATGCAACGTAAATGGCATCTCAAAGTACTAGTCTGTGATAGACAAATGCTTTAGGAGAGAAGAAGCACTTACAGTGTAAATTGTACACTACTTCCCCCTTATTCTATCTGTGTGCCCTTAAAGTTTTATTACTTCATGTTAGTATCTTCGCACAAAAATGTATAAATTCTGTCCAGTCTCTCACAATCTTCAAATGCAAGTCCCATTAATAACAGCAAATAGCACGAAATTGCGAAAAGAGAGAGCGTCTCAATTGTAGTTCCCTGATTTCATCACTAACTTGCAACGTAAACTGTGTGTAGTTGAATACTTGGTTGGTTGCTCGTTTGCCGGTTGGATCTTATTCAAAAATCTTCTTTAAACTTGGCACTTTTAACACGGGAACTAAATTATATTTTCTCAATTTGAGTAAGGTGTATTGCCTTGTACCCTGGTAGAAAAAACTCATACCTTTCCTACAGATAAACCCTAGTTTTATCACTCCTCTTGGAAGTATATTTGAAATCCTATCCCAAATTCTGCGGTCAAACTAAAAGCCTTTTCACATCTCCGATTCTACCTTTGGATTTGACCTGCCTAGGTAATAATGTTCACATTAAACAATATCAAAGCCTTATATCTTCCGAACATTAGGACCTCACACTTAAGTGGACCAAGGTTACAAATATTCGTTAGGAGAATCAATAATACAATATCAATGGAAACTATATAGGCATATGAAAATCAAAACATGTTTTTATTCTATAACTAAACCTGATATCAATGATACAGTAATTTCCAATATACATGCAAAGTTATAATCAATGTTCAAAATTAAAAAGAATGTCTTCAGTAGAGCCTCGTCATTGTGTCTGGCTTCTTATGGGGATTCTTCTTGCAATCTGATTGCCTTGAGAAACAACGTTTCATCTGTTGATTGGGACAGAAACCTCACAAGAATCCTTGATAACTACTGACCTTGTTAGGCCCAGAATTCTTCGCAATGACGTTACGATTCAACACTTTGGGAACGCTTCTTGTCTCTTAGGCCTTCGATTTCAGCCTCAAGCAGTGCACATGCTCTTTCGATCTCGTAGTTTTTACTGACTAAACCAATCCAACTGCAACGTGAAGGTAATTTTGAAAAAAACATGGTAACCTTAATGAAGCCAAAAAATAACTACAGGGACCTAATGGTATCGATCGAACCATATCTGTTTGATGGCAGGGAAACACTATCTTCGAGAAGAATTTTCAACATGTGTTTCTCTCATTACATAGGTGTCCTGCTCCTGTTTCATTTTTTCCTAATCTTAAATTCCTTTAAAAAAGACTAAATTTAGTGGCCTGACTATGGTTGAATTCTCAATCAACTATAAACCCTCTAGACAAAAATTATTCAGGATTAGAAGATCAACTGGCATTTACTCTCTGATTACCTCATTGCATTTCTTCCGATAATGATATAGCGTTTGTCAGCAAGCCGGCCCATATTACTTATCGAAACACTTGTACAACGGATAATAATTACTATGCCTGTGCCAGTTTTACTGTACCGTACAGCGATATCTTCATAAATTAATGCTAGATTTCAAGGACTCTCAGATTCTTACTGTACAAAATGAAATGTTCTTCAAATTTCAACAGTATACAGTGGCGTAACCGACAAAGGTTGGGGTTAGAGCAACCAAAGGGGCCCCCAAAGATTTCCAATAGACAGGCCTTTTGGCACTATTTGATGTGAAAAGGGTTTTAAAAGTTAACATTCCCCCGTTAACAGATTGCATGATGCCTCTTTTCTTCTAACTTGTTAAAAACTACCGCTTTATCTTAAATCATGATGTTTTCCTTTGAATGAAGTGGGAGTAATCCAGACCTTGGATTTGAGGCAAAGGATGTGGTGGTGCAAACGTCATGAGTGGAATACATGCTGTGCAAACGTTGATAAAGAATATGGCTGATAGTCCTGTTCCATTTGTTAATTGCGGCAACTATATCTGGTCATTAGTGACTCTGTGGTGGCAGTACCCGAGAATGATGACTTCTTGGAGACACTGAAGAATGTTTTTAAAATTTTCGGTTCAACTTATTCGGTTTATTATAATTTGGGAACGAATTCTACGGGCAATCGGCACAACTTCTCGTGAACTGCAATCCCCAAAAATTGACTTAACTACTGCATCTCGATTGATATGTTGCTCTATTTCAGAGCTTGTTGTGCTACGCGAATCCTGGGACTCTGTTAAGCAAACTGCGTCTGCTTTAGCTAGTGCTTGGCACACAGTAGTTGATTTAAAGCCAAAAACTAGAAGTAGAAGGTCTGTTATTGGAGCATTTGAGGACAAAAATTTCAATACGCCAGAACAAACATTCAAATTAATATGTTTCTAAGAACTGTCGTTACTGCTTTGATGCAGCTTTAAGAAAGGTTTTGTGGCCAAGATCTGGTTACTCCAACGTTCGATATTTTATTTCCAAACCCTCTAGCAAGAGCCACCAACGAAGACATCTCCAAACCATCAAACAACTTACTGAGCCTGTATCCTAAAGATTTTACAGAAGACTTGGAATCAGAGCTACGGGCATTTGCTATCGAGTTTCGCGTGGAAAATAAAAGGGAAATGGACAGCTGTAGACTTGGTTGATTTGATGTTGGAAAGTCTCGAGTCAACTCTTCATTTTCACAAGTCTACAAAGCTCTTTTTCTTTTCGCCACAATTCCTGTCACTGTAGCTATCGCTGAGAGATATTTTTCGAAGCTCAAATTTGATTGTCTTGAAAAAACTTCAATGTGAAAGGACCAAGCAAAATATTCCTAAGGGCCCCAAACTGTTCCGTTACGCCAATGAAAGTATATATTCTCATTTCTTTTGAAAGGCCAGAAAGACAATTTATATTTGAAGACAACTCACTAACAGCTATTAACAAAAAAAGGAATAACCTGGATTCGAGTTGCTGCAATTGATCGCCTGCCTGGATCTGATAACAAAAAAAGACAAAATGTAGAATTCAAATTCCAATTTCACAGCCAAACTGATTTTAACAAAAAGGCATGATAAATCTCGCAGCATTATTTGGCAGAAATAAGAACAATCATCTAAAGAGAAATAAAAATTGTGTTCTTTTTATTAACAAGCAATAAAAAGGCCTAAACGGCAGTTCACACCTTCCAAACGAGATCACATAAAATTGTGTTCAAGTCTGAGTTAAGTAAAATGATTTCAAATGATACAATATAACAAAGGATCTGCCAAATTTAAAAACAACCAATATGGTCTTCTAATTACAATAAGAAATATGAAAATACAATAAATTGCTTGCATATAAAAACATGCAAAAATAAACCGGAATGGCTAAAAAGGTGACATGCATGCTAGTTCTAGCATCGAGACATTCCAGCTTTATGCTATCAATTAAAAAGTCAGCCGCAATTTATAACTGTGGGCCGTTTGCTACCTTGTAAAGAAGTAGCAAAGGTTGAATTAGTTTTAATTTCTTAAGTTGTAAAATCTTGTTCAGTTATCTTGAGTTGAAGAATGCTGTTACAAATGGTGTTATATCGAGTTGAAGAAAGAAATTCGATCTTTCTAAAAAGTTCAAATTAGATCTAGTTTGTTCAAAATATATTTTTTATTTCATATTTTATAAGATTCTAAGTTCTGTTCTATTACATCATTGATGGAATGGATGATCTATGAACAGGACTGATTCACTACTGAATACATGCGCCACGTTTTAAATTTGCATAAAGGATACTGAATAGCAGTCCTGCCACATGAGCGTGGTTAAATGGGTTTACAAAAGTTTGCCTCACCTGCACAGATTTCCGCTCCCAGTTTATGTCTTGAATATTCTTTCTGCAATGAAAATGGCACAAAAGATAAGAAACTAAGGACTGATACCATTTAGATGCACAAAGAAAGGATACAAGAATTTCTTATATTTACAATCACGTCTTTTACAAGCGTGTGCTTAGTGAACAGTTAGCAATAAAAACACACACCAAGGCATAAAATATAAACACAATGATATCAAAGACTTTGTTAACGTCTTATTGATCATATGATGATTTCAACAGACCGTAGAGTGTTTAGCTGACGTTGCTGGTCATCTAACATTTGCTGCAAAACTTCATTGTATGTTCTCCAAGCGTCTGCTCCAAACCTCGACAAAAGATCCAAATTTGTGATCCTAAATGGAAGAAAATTGTTTCGGTTGTAGGTTAAATTGTGGAAACTCTTTTTCGGGAGCAAGATCACACTTTTTAATAGCTTCGTGGTGTTTCTAGATTAAAATTGCTGTTAAAAAGATGATGACAGAGAAAGAGGCAGATGACAAGATGAAATGTGACAGAGGGAGCTATTATGAGTTAGGGTAGCAAGTTATATAAACTTGCAGGAAGATAAAGTTATATAAAGAAGCTGATATCGCTGTTAAGAAAACATCTTGTCATAAAATCAAGATACATTTTTGGTAAAAAACACTTTTACTAAGAATCTGTTGCACAGAAAGGGTCAACTTCTGATGAAAGCCCTATATTCTAAAATACAAAGAAAAATCGAAAAAATCAAATAAACGGCCAAACTCTCTTTTATATCGTTTAGAAGGTTCAATTATCAGTAGCCAGAGTTGGTATAATTTTGATATCATCTGCAATTGTGTATTAATTCTTCTCAAAAAAGCAAATCTCTTCTTGTCGGCAAGTCGTATAATCAGAATTCTTGACTACGGTTTAATTAAGGAACGCTGTTTAACAAGCAACAGTGGAAATAGTCAAAACAAACGAAAATCTTTTATCTTGTAGGAAATAAATAATAGACCAGGTGATACATTGGTATCAATAATATCTCATTAAAGCGGCGCCAGAAAAGAAAATACAAATAGCATTTCTTATAAAACTTCTGTATCATTCTCTCGAGTAACACGCATAGCAAGCCTTTGTACAGGGAGCCTGTTGTTTCAAATTACGTCAAAATATTCGAGATTTATTTTTTAAGGCTCTTTCAAGCATGCGAATGGAATGAATACAGCAAAGAAATTCATTGCCAGTAATTATGAGCTAGTTTTTTCATAATCGGATGAGTAAAAGGTGTTGAATGTGTAGTCTGTTATTCACGCTAGAAGCTGCATGATATATGACATAGAAAGTTAAGATACATGTGACAACATGCAACAAATTCCTCTTCAGTAGTTTGGACTCATCTAAATAATCACAATTCATTCATAAATTTCATTTCATCTTAAGTCCATCTTTCTTATTTTCACTTTTGTCTTGTATTTAGTGACAAAAAGCTCAAACCTTCAAAGTACTTTGTCGTGTGAGTCACCAGTTTAGAGTAACAGAGGGCTCTGTGTTGGGTTTATGATTAAGAAAACGTTGTGAATAAGTCTTACGTTGCTGATTAGATACGTAACAATAGGCCTCTAGCATAGTCCAGCAAAGGGAAATCCAAATGGCCATCGTAATGCGTCGGAACATATATATATTGAAAAAGGCAGAGTTGGGGCACACGGCCTAAAAGCTCAAGTTTTAGTTATTCATTTTTGTCCAAAAACACAAAAACTAACACACAAGAATTGTTCGAAAATACAGAGTTGCTTCCAGTTGCTACCAGAGAGGTGTACATAATCTGTTTATTAGCAGAAGAATTTCGGGAAAACTATTTGTCCACTTTTTGTAGGTGCTTTTAATTTGCTCTTTATTGGATGTTTCACTGTGATGCAGTCGAAGGGAAACTGAATTGTATACGAAGACTCTTAGGCATTCCCAAAGACCAGTTTTGTGAATAATCACATGGCAAATGTATCCATTGACCAAGATTTAACAGCATCTAAGAAAACCAGCTTTCATGCTACTTAAAGCAACACTTCTGTGGTCAACGTTAAATGGATTTTTCTATTCTAAGTTACCAAAGCCATAACCACAAATCTTATACCACATCGCTGATGTCGATACTTTAATGGTTTTCTTATTATAAATTCATCATACCTAGTTGCTTGGTGTTCAAGTTGAGCCATTGAGTTCTTGAGACATTCATTCCAAGCAGAGACATCTGCCTTCTGATTGGCCGATGGTTGCGGTAATTCATACCTATACGATCGCGATCAGAGACAGATGATGAGACATATGCAGCTTAGATTCTGTTTCGCGTCTACTGATTGGCTGGTTTTATCCATCCATTATCTATTCAGTTAGAACTAGCTAATCAAAGTATCATGTGATGACAGATATGTAAAGTGACTAAATATGCCTTTCTCACTAAACTTCTTCGAGATGAAACGAAAAACCATTATTCTGATACGTTATGTAAAAATACCTTTCACAAAACAGTCCCCGCAGGATAAAATGTCAGATACCGTAAATCCTCGAATTAGCCACCTGGGGGCTTATTTATTTGAGATATTTTTGGGTGGGGCGTATTCGAAGGGGAGCTTATACGAGTAGGGAGGTTATAAAACTATTTTAGACATTAAGAAGATATTACTCATTGCTAACAATGGGCCTTTGCGAGCGTGGCGACGATCCAAACAATGGCAGTAAACTTTTACGGATTAACCAAAATTGATTTCAGACTGTCTAAAAATGCATTATGGGATGCTTGCGTAGCGCAATGGCTCATTGCTAGCAATGAGTCTTTGAAAGACTTCGTTTATTTTAATAGGAATTTTAATATGAGCATTTAATCAATTATCACCAAAAGCCTGAATTTCAGTGGTAATTCAATAAAACGCCAAAGGCAACCACAGATGGCAAAAATCATCAAATTGAAGGGTCCAATTCGAGAATTTACGGTAGCAGTGGGGGCTTATTCGAAAGGGGAGGGGGGCAATTCGAGGATTTACGATAATGTCTTAAATCAACGGATCGTAGGTCATCATCCGACTTTAAGTACCTATAGTAGTGCAAAATGAAAAGCAATTTAATAAGAAAGGTAGTGTTTATGTCTTCTTGTGAAATCTTGAAGCAAGGCAAGAGGGTATGAATGGTGGCACTGGTCGATTTACTCTAGACTTAGATAATGCTTTCCTCAATCTTACCCGCTAACATACAATGCCAAATGCTCCGGCTTTGTGTAAAATACATTTATGGAGTTCAACGTTGCGCAGGTAGGGTATAGATTACACCAAATATATGATTTGACTGTAGAGACATGAACATAAACAATTGCAAACAAAATAAAGGCAAAGCATGTACCTTTTCATGCTCAGATGCTCTAAAGGCTGTTTGTTACCGATTCGCTCAAATTCTTTTTTCATCATTGCTGTCTAAAGACATAAGTTATATGCATAAAAAGATTTAATAACAAAAGGCTTTTTGTCAAAATTCTAATTACTTGGGAGCAGGAAGTAAATACAATGAAGGCTTTAAGCAAATTGAATACTTCAGTAGCAGTAGGAGAAAATAAAGAGATAGGAAACCTTTAAAATTTCTAAAATTTAGCCACAACATAAAGAGCAGATTGTATTCAGCTAAACAAAGGAAAAAGTAAACGAAGAGCATGACAAAATTTAAAAAAAAGTAGAATTTGTTATTTTGTTACCTCGAATGAAGTGTACCTTGGCTCAGGTAGGTACTCTAAGTAGTTTTTTGTTGGTCTGTATCTTCTTGTTTCTTCTTCAATCAATGAGTTTACCTGTTGGTTATGAAACCAGATGTCATCCAAGAGGACGTAACACATCTAAAAGTATTATTTACTGTAAATCTGAAGCCGCATCGATACGATGAAGCTTAGCACAGGCATAGCATGGGTATGTGCTAAGATTTTGGATATGACATGGATATGAGTGAAAGATTTGTCCACACTACAGAGAGAGAATTGACAGTATTAACAGAAACTTGGCCCCGAGGGGCAATTCACTCTTGCAAATTGGGAACGAGATTTTCCCTTAAACAAAAGAATTTCTGGGGATTTTCAGCTGAAACAATAGGATTTTTAGAAAAGGTGTAAGAGATTTTCTTTGAGTGATTTGCCCCTCGCTTGGTCCGAGCCTGGTCGAGAAACACATCCACGACAGAGACCATTTTTCCTGAATGAAGCAAGTAAAAAACAAACTTTATTTTCATAAACCCTATGCCTTCTTACCAACATAAATACGCTATCAACTTCCCCGTTTCGCATTTTTAATCTGATAAATTCAAAAGGCCTGGCCTAAACTTCGGTCAACAAAGCACTCAACTTGTTGGAGGTAAGCCTAGGTTTTCCGCAACCGCAGTAACCAGCGCCGGGCCTATATTACAGTTAACTTGGGTAACAGCAAACTTTCGAAAAAGCTCTCCTAAAAAGCTGCCAGAGTACGAAAAAGCAGCCAATTTCTTGAATATTCTTTTCGTTGTTTTAAGCCTAACACCTATATGTTGTTCAGTACGTTTTAATCTAAAAGCTTCTTTGTCAAATTAATCCTTCATTCAGTTTAGGCCCCCTCAGGGAGATGAAGTTTTGGATAAACAAAACTCTAATAAGACCTACATTCGAATGTACTTCTATCCGATTTTCAATAGCGGTTCAATATAGACACGAAAAGATTTGAAAAACAACGGAGGATTTTGAAATGCATGTTTTTTGATAATGCATTTATGTGAACTGTGGGCAGGGCCTCATTTGTGTTACTTTGAAAACAGAACGATGACTGGCTATTAAGAATAATGAATGTGCTTAATTATCGAATCAACATCAAACTCTATCAAGGAGTCGGTGGAAGGTGGCGAATTCAACTTATTTATATCACATTAGAAAGAAAAGAATTGTTGCATAAAGAAACGCGAGGTTCTTAAAGTTGTTGTAAAAACTTAACCAGGTGTTATTAATTCTGCAGGTTGTGTCAACTAGTGTGCAAATTAAGCAAATCTTGTAAGAAGGAAATAAAAATGATAATAAAAAGTGAGAAAAAATGAATGTCTGATTGCGTTGATCAGTAGTCCTGGAAGATGAGGGTCATTGTCAATTACGATGTTAAGATAAGGTACTTATATCTTCCTTTATCTCAATAGTTTCTTTTTCCTTCATTTTGAGTCAGTGTTCATTGTCACTTTTGCCTCACATAATGATATTTCATCTCAACAAAACAACCTAGCAACATGCTCGCAATAAAAAGTTTTGTGATTCTTAAATTCCTTGAAAGGAACACATTAAATTAAATTTAAAGTCAATTTTCTTGACGTATAATGTACTGGGAGAAAAATTATTCAAAAGAGCTGCTACACCTTATTAAAATATGTCAACTGTAAACATCAATTTCTAACGTCAATTGTACAAGAAAAAGTACAATATCTCTTTTTGGTATGCGCCAAGATGGAATGTTGAATAACGTGATGTGCAGTAGTTGGAGCTTTAAACAGGATATATTGGAATTAAATTGAGATTTAAAAGGTTTATAGCTTCAACACGAAGCAATTTTTTGCAGTATGTAAATCTATTATGTATTACGTATTACATATTACGTATAACGTGTTATGTATTAGGTATTATGCATTAGGTATTATGTATTTTGTATTATGTATTAGGTATTATGTATTAGGTATTATGTATCATGTATTACGTATTACAGACTATGTTATTTACTCTGAAATAGATTTCATTCAGAAAAATGGGAAAAACTTGTCAGGTTAAATGACTTTTCGCCAAATTCAACATAACATAGTCAGTAAAAATACTCTGAAAGCAATGTTTGACCCCTCCTCACAGGCAATATGCAATCCATCATGCAAAGAAAACAAATAAGGCTTATGTGCTAATAATCCTAGTAACTGGCCACCACTGTGCTAAAGAGAACAGCAATAAGAAAGCGAGGCTAAGATTAGAGGAACAGGACCCAGCATGAATCTAATGAGACAGCCTTTGCAGAAAAGTTAAGCAACATGTCTTTGAGCAAACTGTGCTTAAAGAGCATTTGCTATTTGTTTGTTGTAAAATTAAAGTGTTAAAGTAAGGGCTGGGGGCACTCTCAGTCAGAAAAAAGAAAGCTTTGGTTAAGAAAAGAATAAACCTATCATCTAACATTTCTATGACTTATATTTCGTTAACATAGTTCATATGAGAAGAAGAAAATGAAAAAAGAAAAAAAAGGAAGAATCATTTCCTTTGTAAGATCATATACAAATTGTACTAGCAAGCTTGATAACCTGATGAACTTAAAAGTGGATTAAATTTAGAGAGTATTGGAACTTGTGCACAGAATAGAAGGCTTCACTGAATTTGTCACATTGAGAGAAAAGACAAGGATTATGATGATGATTTTCTCAGCAACTGCAAGAGCAAGCAGTGGGAAACATAAGCAGTCGGAAACATAAGCAGTCAGAAAAGTCATTCAAATAATATCAGTTGTAGGGTTATGGAAACCTTGCAGATTGTCTTAGCATTTTGTAGACAAATATGCATGGTTATTGACTTGAAGCACATTTGCAAGCTGGACTTATTCAAAACAAATGCCCCAGTGGCTGCTAGGCATTCCTTTTTCTTGTTTAAAGCCTGCCCCTTTGAGGCATGGTTCCTGCTTGAATTTGCCCACCCCATCCCCTATCTACAGCTACAGGGTTGCTGCATGTGCCGTCACAGTGCTTTCAACCAATTGCCATAGATAATTTCTATTGGATCTGGATTATGATACAAAACTACTATCTAAAATAGTACTAAATGGTTAGGATATAGATCACAACAGATGCGTACACACCCCATTTTTCAGGATTATAAACCTGACAAGAAATACTTTCCTGTTATCTTTGCTCTATGTAAACAAGGTTTATAATATTCATTTATTGCTTTCCTAGGATGGTTTGCAATAAAAATACAAGGGGTTGGCACTGATTCTACAAAATAAATGCTCATAAATCCATGAGCCATAAGGAGGGGTCTGTTGTTCTTCTTATTCCTGGTTGGAATCCACGTTACTGAAGCTAGAGATATTTGACATGGACATACTGGTCAGAGATATCATAATTTCAGTTACATACTGGTATAAATTAAAGAAATAATAATGCGCAGGTGGGATTTTCCACAAAGATTTTAGAGGGTGCATGGCTGATTGTGTGCCTCAAGATATACTTTTTATCAAGATGAGCGATTCATTACTTTCGTCTAAAATCACATGAGAGGGGTAATATTAGTAATATTAATGTGATAGCTTTTCAGTTCAATTTTAAACACAAGTGGTACCAAAGAAGTATATAACTCTTGACTTTCAAACGTTATAGACCTCTAGGAGAGAAACTTTATTATTTTGATTCTGAACTATAAATAAATTTAGCTAGACTATTGATACATTTTTAATCTAAAAATTACTACCAATAATAATAATAACAATAACAAATGCGATATTGTGAATAATAACAATGGTGACACCAATTCAGATTTTTTATTTTATCATACTCAACCGGTACAAATAGTTTTCCATTGTTTAACATGCATATCATGTTGTATGATTCACTAAATGATGAATGCTGTACTTTAAAACTGGTTCCCGGGGCAACAAGACAGTGTTTCTGATAAAAGTAATCTTAAATGCAAATGGTGAGGTGCCAGATGTCACTACTTAAGCCTGGTACTCACCTGGGGACTATCATGATTACCATGATTATGATTCTCAAGATTAATTATTTCTTGACAGTAGAATGCTCAGCTCAGCTAAATCGTGTAATCACTGACACGTTAATTCATGTATCCAAAATGGCTATTCATCGGAATAAAAAACTCCTTGCAATGATGAGCATTGTGTATATCTTGAAAAACGTATACAGAGAAGAGCAAACTTTAAGGTAAGCGATTGAGAGAGAAAGAAGAGAAGGTTCTGGGTCAGAAATAAATTTTCAAAAATAAAACTTTTAGGAATATCATTGATTGGCTCATGAACTACGACTGGATGAACAAGATTTCAAAAGAAAGGTCTGATCATTGGTACCGCATTTGTACCGCCTCGTCAGATCATGATTACGGCAAAAAATATCAAAATTTGATGATATCATTTTGCAAAAATCATAATGGTTTTATCACTAATAGAGGGCATAACTCGATTACATTTGATGTACTCACTGTGGATAAACATAACTACAGTCTTATTGTTATCCTGATAATCCTGATAATCCTTTAGTGAGTACCAGGCTTTCACAGGTGCATGTCAAAATGCGCACCTTGTCTTGCCTGGGTTGGGGGCATCACATAACACAAAAACAGTTGCTGTTGGTTAAAAGGATGATTAAGAGTTTCTATCATGCATACAACTTTTAGGAATGCGAGTTTTTGTTGAGCAGCGTTACCTAATAGTTGTGTTTCTGTGACGACCCTCTGTTGACAAGTAGAACTTCGATGTAGTCTTATTTAACGTGCAGAGAACACGGGGTCAGAGGAGCTTCAGTAAGACGCCTGTTGACTTGAACTGGGGTTATCGTAACTAAATTAAATTAATCTATCTACATACATATATACTAAACTGACTGTTCTAAATATAATTGAATGACGCCAGGAAAAACAATACATAGGTTGGGAGACACAAGGTGACGACAGATGATCAAAGGAGAGGAAATGCCATGTGGGAATAGCAGTGTTTTGATGCTGATGATCTTCATGGTGATTAATGATGATGATGTTGTAATTGCCTGCTGGGAAATGTCTTACCTGTTTAGAGGAATGTGTTGAAAAGGCAGAAACAAGTGTATGGCGTAGGATGGAAAATAGGCCTAGGCAGGGTCACTACAAACTTTTTGGCAATGGCATTCAGCTTTAAACCTGTGGTGCATGCTTCATAATTTACTGACCAATATCCAGGATGAGCACAAGGTTTACGTGCATTGGACCCTTGTACATATTGTATTTTTTATTGCTTCTTTCTTAATGCATGCAAACTTGGCAAATATGCTCGCAGGTCGAAGCTGATAAAATACTGTTGCTCACAGCTACATGTAGTTAAAATCATGCATGTTTTCCCACCTGCCAGGCTGATCAGATCGCAATCTCGACTGGTCTCTTTGGCATGTCTATTTTCTGCAAAATTTTGTTCCTAAATGCACGAGATTAGTACCTTATATTGTTTCTATTCTATTTTCTATGGGTCTATACTTAACGAATGTGGGACATTTACTGGATGTGACCTCTCGTATGATTATTTATCAAGAAATAAATTATTCAAATTGACTGAATGATATAAGGCCTCTCTGAACCATGCAGGATATCAATCGGGATGACTATTGATATACATTTGAAAAATTATAACAAATATTTAAAAACTTTTACATTACCGTATCTCTTACACCGGGTTCTTCGTAATCTTGGTCAATGTAAGGTAAGGCGTCAGGGCAAACTTCGTGGCTCATATGTGCTGCGGTCGCCATTTTGCCGATCTCAAGCAAGCGATTGATTTCGAGGCAATGTCATGATGGTTGCTCGTTTTTGTGTTTTCACAGCAACAGCAACAAGTCTACAAGCCCAAAGGGCGAAATAGCCTATCGTGGTACCTGTTCTCGTAAATTGATAAGGCGTGTTAAAACTTCAAATTAATAAAAGAAACATATTGTTAAGTGGGTCGATGTGGAGGCAGTGTGACACGTTTTTATCTTTTGCATTGGTCACTGAAATGAAGTGCACGAAAGAGGGACGGCTAAATAGAAAGCTGAATAAATCAAATTCTTTTTGTTTTCTGATGAGGTGAGCTTCTAATTTTTGTGTCTGGCTTTAAAAAGGTCAATTCAATTGTGCGCTTTCAAGTACCAAAGTAAAGACAGTTACCATTTTTCGACGTCGATTATGTCTTTGATAAAACACATGCTAAAGTTTCTGGAATCATATTCACATTTACACTCAAAATAGTTGCGATCAAAAAGTTAATGATAAATGATGCATTTGATACAACTATAAAACTTCTTGCTACATGTTAGTTGTTTATATTATACACATTAACTTAAACAGGTTGCAAATTTCAGGTAGGGAATAAATTCATAATATGAATGTCCTATATTTATTTACAGGTAACAGCAAGATATGATAAATAAATAAGAAGATATAAGTACAGAGAAAACAGATGTAAAGATAAAAGAGATAAACTGCTCATTATTCCAAAATAATGACTTTATTCATATATTAAAATCATGATTTATCTTTTTAATCTTTGATATCCCTCTAACCTGAGGTGATGTCAGATGATGTAGTGTTGATTGAAAGGCTTGTAAATTTAGGTTGGTGGAAAGTTTATCATTGACTGTTATCCAGTTTTTGATAAACTTTGTGATCAATATATTTTGTTTGGTAATAAAGCATTTGTATACAAAATTTACTGTGTGTAGAAATAACTACAAAGGTATTGTTTAAATAAATTTAGTATTGTTATAATAGCAATGTTCAAATTTTTTTGTTTTCCAGAAAGCAATAAAATATGAGGTAAAATGTTTGCAGGGAAAAATGGTGTTCTTAACTTAGCAAATGTTGACCCCAAGACAATAGATACATCAGAATGGAAAAAGCCTCCAGTATCTGATTCAGGCAAGCGCTTATCACATCAGCTGAGCATTGGGGATCTGCACCTGGTCAATCATAAAGAATCACAGGATTCTTCAGTCAAAAACAATGATCCTCCAGAGGTTACCCATAACTACAAAGACCAAGTTTTTCTGAACTTGGGTATTGAAATAAAATTGTATGAGAAAGACAGAACTCACAATCATGGAACTGGAAAGGACATTTTCAGGCCTGCTGTTGTTTTGAGTGCCTGGTTTTTTTGTAGCTTTGTTACAATTATGCTGAATAAATATATTCTTTCCACTTTGGATGCTGATCCCGGACTTCTTGGTGAATTTCAAATTGTCATGACTACAGTGTTTGGTTTCATTGCAATGCATCTTCCATGTAACTTTCTAAAACCGAAAAAGGAAAAACATCCAGAAAATTACAGCAGAATTATTTTTATACGGTCTATGGTGATATTAGGTTTGCTTCGGTAGGTACCATCTTTTCAATGTTTCGGTGTTGTAAAGGTATGATCTGAAGGCCATAGTAGCAAAACTCCTCAACAGACTTCAAAAGTAAACCTATGACAAAGTAGATAAAATAGGAGCACAAAATGCACCAAGGCAAACAAATTTGTAATTAATATAGGAGGAAATATGATTTTATATAAATACTGCTGCACTATTTCACTCCAAAGCCACCACTTTTTAGTTCTCCTTCAATAATGCCATTACCCATAAGCTAGAAATGAAACTGCTAGATTGCAAATAGATCAACTTGATTTGACTCATCAGAAGCAGGATCAGTGGAGTAATAGACTAGAGTTACCCTAAGTTTGAAAACTAAGGGCCCCTAACCTCCAGGGTTTCCATCGAAAAATGATTTTTAATGTTATTTTACTGCCAAGCTGGTATTTTGGATGGGGCTCAGAGCCTGCATGATATCTCAGTCTAATTGAATGGGGTGTCTATTGACAAGCATGTCTCCGCTACGCCATTGTGCAGAATGTTTAAATCCAAGTCACAATCAAAAATTGCAACTGACATCCAAGTGCTTAGGTAAAAATTGATTCTAAATTCAGGCTTATCTCATGCATCAGGCTTATCTCAAGCTTAATTTATGTTCCAAATTTCTAAACGTAAAATTTGATTTGATGTGAGTTAAACATGCCATATAACTTATCCCTAAGAGAATGGAGGTAAAAGATAGAAGGCTAAATTGATATGTGTCTATGTATGTAACAAAGATGTCATAGAACCAATCCTTTAAAAGTCTTTTTAAATGCATATTTCTTTATTTTTTATTGTGGACATTCACATCATTTCCATATTTCATCTGCTGAAAGGTCTTTTTGTAAATTTTTAAGTAATTATTTTTGACTAAAACAATACTAACAAATAATCAATTGTTCTTATTGTAGGTTTGGATCCGTTGTATCCTCAGTTGTTGCAATGAAAAATGTTGCAATTTCATTCTCAGAAACAATTAAATCATCTGCACCATTATTTACTGTTATTACAGCTTACTTTATACTTGGTGAGTTACTTTTTAGAATATGTCATTTACTTGTTTTGTATTACACAAAGATAAGCATTTGTTACTACCTAGCTTCTGGTTTTAGTTTTGAGAATACCAAGTAGTGATGAAGTGTCCTCACCCATCCTCTCAATGTGATCACACATTTTGATTCCTACGCCTGGAATCACAGAGAGCTGGTGATGCACTTAACACAAATATGACTAATTAGTGTCTATGGGAAATTAGTTTGATACCAAGCACATGCTCACTTTTTATCTATCCTGATTGCCTTTACCCTCTTTACTCATTCATTACATACAATCTTGAAATGAGGTTACGATGACTTCTAAGATATTTAGAATAAGGAGTCTTTGCTCCCAATTGCAAATTGCATTTTGCTTGCTCTTAATGCTAAGAAAATTACTAAAATTTTATTTTTCTTCAAGCCACAAGGTTCAGCAAAATAGTTTTTCGTTTTCAAACTTCAATAATAGATAGATTAGTTGGAATCCATGTTAAGAGCCAATGCTTTCCTGCTTTCAACACAATGCATATTCATATTTTTGAAATGAGTTTCTCCTCACAAGTTAAACTGTGTTTGCTTTTTTCCTATACAGGGGAGTATTCTGGGATATATGTCAGTTTATCACTGATTCCTATTATGTTTGGCTTGGGCATTTGTACATCAAACGAGATTAGTTTTGTACCAATTGGGTTCTTCTCAGCTTTGCTAAACAATGTTTTTGATTGGTAAGTTATAATCAAGCTTTTTCTGATGGCATATATACAAATTGTTGTTAACAAGAGAGTTATTTGGGCAGCTACCAACTTTAAATTTTGATAGCTGTAGTGCTTCCAGCTTGTGATTATTTTTCTTAGCTTAACCATGCATTCCTCACCCAACATAAAATATATCTGTATAATTTCAGCAATGCTTCCATTTAATAACCAATATTAAACTGCTTTTGCTAGAAATGAAATGAATGTAAATTTTTGGTTTAATATTTGAAGTGCAGAAATATAAAATACTCCGTGGAAGTAATTGTGAAGGCTTTTCAATTGGATTTTTAACAAATCAGAATCTTTTTATTTTATTTCAGTATACAAAACGTTTATTCAAAGAAACTTCTTACTGGGGACCAAAATTACAGGTCAGTCTGACTGCTTCATAAGATTTGAGTTTTCTTATTTCTTTTTGAATGGGTTCTTCATCCAGCCTTTCTTTTCCTTTATCTTTGTGTGAAAGTCCTTCAAATACTCCTTCAGCCTTATATTTTCAGCTTCAAGAACCTCTGCCTTCTGTCTGAAATCTTTTAATTCGTGAATTGTTGCATCTAAAGTCTTCTCCTTCTCATGGAATTTTTTGCAAGTGACACAACCGTTACTCATGATTTCGGTAACTTTGTCTTCCATGCCATCCAATTTTGATAGACTCTTTGTTGCTTCATAACTTGATTCTTCAAACATCACTTTTAAAGAGTCCAACTTTCCTAGCAAGCTAATGGTAAAGCCTTTTCTTGTCTGAAATAGAATAGTTATTTTGTTTAAAAGACCTGGCTGATTTAAATGGTCAAAGGAACATTTATGTTTTTCATACTGTGCCTTTGAAAACAAACAGGCTTTAGCAGGTGCATGTCAAAATGCGCACCTTGTCTTGCCCAGGTTGGCGGCATCACATAACATAAAAACAGTTGCTGTTGGTGAAAAGGATGAATAATAGTTTCTATCATGCATACAACTTTTTGGCAATGGCATTCAGAGTTGATTGAGTAGGTACAGGAACATGTTATGTGGCATTCTGTTAATAGTAATGGTCTTTTTTCTGCATTTATCTGATGTTTGCTTTTCATCATGTGCTAATAGTAGGCTGAGAAGAGTAGCCCTTTATTCTTTTTTGAATAGAATACCTGTCGTGTCAGCCTCTTTCTATCAGTCATAAACTAGAAATCTTTGAACCTGTTGCAGGGGATATACAAGTTTACCAATCAAATTACCTCTAGTGCTTCGATTTGGATGTCATTTGCTTTTTTCCGTAGTAGAGTTGCTCTAAGATCTTTATTTGCTTCAGATAGTCGAGTACATTTGTATTCAGCCACAGAAAGCCCTTTTGTCAGTGCTTTTACCTTTTCTGCCTCAATTTCGTACTTTTCGCTGCACTTTTTAAGCTGGCCTTCTAACGAAGAAGCTCTTTTCTTCTGCTCACCTAACGCTTGGTTTAAAATGAATGATAGCTTTTCCAGACGTCCAAGGTCTTCGTTTGTTTTTTCGTATTTTTTAATCAATACTTTGGTGGAAACTCTTCTTGTTTCAGCAATAGTTTCCAACTCTTTTTGAAGCTCGTCTTTCAAGGCCTTGTTAAAAATCTAAGAAAGAAGAAGTTTCTTTTATACTATCTGCTAGCTTTTTTTCTTTTTCCAGAATAAATTCTTCCAATTGGGGATACAACGCATGGTTATATAATATTTGATTATTCATCTCAATTCGGCAATATAGACGAATAATTTAGTACTCGAAAATGAAGACTGCGTTTCAGGAGACTCTTAAAAATTCGGAAAATGGAAAATTGTCGAGCCAAGACTGGGGATTACTTACAAAAAAGTTCCTAAAAATTAAGTTATAGAAATAAAGATCAGAAAATTTATCTCATGCAACCAAATAAATGCCTCGAAGCAGTAGACATAAGAGGAATAGTGTGTTATTGGTCCCTTAGAATATTGAAATGTTTTAAAAAATTACTCTCAAGTTGGCCTCTGCATTGTACAATAGAGTTTGTAAACCGTTGTCACGACATTACATTGAACCTATGAGCCTATGAAAATTACATTGAAAAAGCAAACATTTTATAACATAAGAATGTTAGAATATAGCTTTTTTCAAGGCTTCTTTCAAGTTCTGTACCGCAAAAAACTCAACATTACATTGTCTGTCATATATTCTCGAACTGATAAGATATTCTGTAGTATTAATGCATAACGCGTTTAAACACAGGCAAAGTGACTATCAGTCATGCCAGATTTCTGCATGCAAGTATAGGTTTCTTCATAGTTTCGACCTTCTAACATGTCTGTATTTAAACAGAATTCACTATTAATTTTATCATTTAATGGATCTACAGTTGATAACGTTTAAAGCTTAAAATTGTCTTATAATCGCGGCACTGTCCCTGTAATTATTTAGAGTTGTATTGCACCGATAAAGCATTATATTATTCCTGTAAATATTTACATAAAAACCTGAAGCTGGTTTTCTTTAGCGATTATCCGCGCGTCTTTCAGTTGCCGTAGCAAAAATGAGTTCTGTCTTTCTAGCACCTCGTTATCTCGTTGAAGCTGTTTCCTTCGCTCGCACAATGGTACTTCCAGCCTTTGCATAAACTCCAGTGTTTTTGCTAAACTCTCCTCTTCTAAGCGTGCTTTTTGCTCTATGCTAGTTATGCTTTCTTGTACCATAGCTAACTTCAGATAGGGGATACCTGGCTGTTCTCAACTGCTTTGAAATACTTCTTATTTCCGGAAGCAACAACATTTACCTAGAATCCATTTTAGCAATTTTTTGCGATTTGTTTCAGAAACTCTTCAAGCTTTATCTGGAATAGCTGTTCCAACTTTAGTTTCCAAAAGTTGTTTAGCCCTGTCAGGGCTGCTTGCTGGGAGAACGATATTCCAGCTTATAGTTTTCGCTTCACCTCAAGCTGCTAGAAATGCTAATTTCCTCAAGCGTTTCCAAGCGTATGATTTTGAATCATGACATCTGATTTACTTTGTTACGTCAAACGAACAAACCTTTTTCAATTTGAATTGATAACTTTGACACAAAATTCTGATACCATACTTATTTAGTGCCATCAATACTTCGGTGGTTTCCGAAGTTTCTCTTGGTCGCATAGGGGGGGAGGGGGTGTGGGGGGCAGGGATCGAGTATACTACCAAAAGATATATGAAAGACGATCTGCCACCAAAAGTAATATTAACATGCAAATTTTAAATTATTTACATATGTACATATGTAAATTTTATTATTTGTCAGTTCGGTCGAGCCTTTTTGTTTGCTAAGATGCTGATACCCCTGCTAAGAAAATACTTGAGAAAATTAATAATAATGGTTTATGTTAGTCAAGGAAATATTTCGAATTTAAGGAAACTCATAAAGGTTCTTTGAATGCAAAAGATGCATCACAAGCTAAGGCCACAAACCTTGGTGCCCATTGTTTGTGTTTCGGTGATTTGCTTTCTCAGTCGATCATTCATTTTCCTCAATTCAGTGTTTTTATTTTGCAACTTCTCTGCCTTCTCTTTGTCGTTTTTAATGAGATCTTTCGAAAATTCCAAATACATCCTATAATATCGCCCCAACTGCTCTTTTAGAACCGAATCTGGTATATCAGCCATTTTTACTATAGCAGCATCAATTTTCTTTATTTCGCTGTCAAATGTATTGAGTTGCCTTTAGTCCTTTTATCATCCAATTCTCATTGTTACGCCAAATTGTCCGCCGTAAGTTTGAAGCCTCGTTTTGGTTATGAAGAGTTGCTTGAAGATTTTCTAGGGTGGCTACTTAACTGACGCTACAACAGAAAAAATTGAAGTTGCCAGTTTTTGAATACTTTGGATTATGAGTCTCTGTTGTAGCGTCAGTTAAGTGAGGCAATAGCGAAACAGAGGCTCATGGAGTAAGTCTAGGTGGCTACTTCGGTTCCTTTTTACGGAACCAAAAGTCCTTCGTTTGCTAGTCGGACTGCGTGTATACCACGAGACTCTGCTTGCGAATGTTTTTGGATGAAACGAGCCCAGAGTTCTGTGTAGCTTTATAGAATATTGTAGAATATATGTAGTTCTGTGTAGAATATTGTTACTGATGCCCATCACAAAACGAGATTGGCATTTCTTTTTTCTTTATGCAGTGGTAATGTCCTGAAATAAAAATAACTTCTAGACTATAACATTGCAAACTGACCCGGTTCAGGGTGCGGATTCACTCCAAACACCCCTGTACTCGTTTAAAAGTAATAACAGCCCACTCGCAGTTTTAGATGATAAGAACGTAACCCATTAGTGTTGTTTAGATGATTGATCTAAAAAGCTATTCATTCCAGCAGCATCTCCTGGAATACCGTTACAAGACGGTGCAACCCCCTTGCAAGGTAGAGCCTACATATAAATGGCACATTAACGACAAGAGTTACTCTCCGTTGTGGGAGGTAGGGGGGTGCATTTAGTTGCGGTTTGGTTGTATATTTTATTATCTTAACTTCTTTTTCAACAGCCCAATGGATCTGCAGTTTTACACCAGCGTTGCTGCAGTTATAGTACAGCTACCATTTTGGTTGTTCTTCATGGTAAGTAATGATTAACCACTTTTCAAAGTTCTTATTTGTTCATTTCACATAATATTTAGCCAAGGATATTAAAGTTTCACATCTAAATCCAGTCCTTTAATCTTTAATCATTTGCGAGATAGCCTCAAGGTAATTGTCTTTGTTTTTTATTTATTCGAATGATGTTAAGCTCATACATAAATTCGTCCGGCTCTATATGCGCGCCTACTCTTGGGGCCGTTGGGAGCATGGAAGGAGGATCCGGGTCTTTTCCTTGCATTGAAAATACGGACGTGAGAAGGTGATATTAGAGAAAGATCGTTAAAACCTATGTAGTTATAGCATCTACATCTATGTCTTAAAATAATCAAGGGTCGACACTGGACACTGCAGTTTCTTAATGATACGACAAATTTCAGTAGTATACCTTGTGTTTTCGCAGATTCCTAATCTTGTTAATTTTGAAATTTGGGTTGCTTTTGGGAATTTTGGGAAGATGAGTTGCTAATGACACCCTAGCGAGGGTTTTGAATTAATATATGAATAAATATTATGATCCATTAGCCCAGCTTTCTTTTTATTGCCACAAAAGATGTTTAATTAAAATCGAAATACTTTTTCCAGGATTTCGGTGACAGCATTAATGGCGTTGATCGACATTTGGTTGGAGTCCTCTTGCTCAACAGTGTCTTGTTTTACTTTCAAAGTTTCACAGCCTACTTTCTTATGTCACTGATTTCACCAATTACGTTCAGGTACAATAATAAACATTACATTTATTTGTGTTTTAGTTCTTTAAATTATCCCAACTTCCTCTGCTTGCTAGATAGAACATTCATTATTGCATGAAAACTTACGCTGGTGCTAATTAACGGAGGAGAAATATACATGATAACGAATTAATGCAAATGACAAACAACGTGCAAGCTTCAATAGATATCATAATTGAAGTGGTTTTGTATAACCCGGACAGAAAAACCATTGACTTGCGCTCTCTTGTTTCTAAAGTTTCTAAAGTTTACAAATTTCTATCAAAGTTTCTATAAGTTTACAAATAATCAACAGTTTTTCAATGAGCTATTAGCTAAGGATAAGAAGCCAAGTTTTAACAGATCTTGCTTGCATGGGTTGGTTAGTTAGGAAAAAACCTTGGTACTTCGTATTTCCTTTCAATATTAACTATTTTCATATAAGACACAGGTATTGATATTAATTTATTGATGTTTAACAGGGGCACGCCAAAGGGAGTGGGCTAACAGATGTAAAGTATATTATAAATTGTTGATAAAGAAATCTGTCTATTCTTTGACATTCTTGGCAGAGAATTAATTTGAGTTTCGAAAGGTTTTAAAGAAAATTGAAAATGTAATGACCCACTTTTTTAGAAAAGTTTCTAAATTTAGCTAAGTGCAAAGACTAGATTCCAAAAAACTTGCTCAAAATTTGTATGGGATTTTGAGATAATCATGATGTTTAGACCAGCTGTTGGTCGCAATACTTACTAATTGTTGCAAGCACACTTTCATTCCAGCGTTGCAAGCACAGCCAAGCGTGCGGTTTTAATATGGTTTTCGGTGTTGGTGTTTGGCAACAGTGTGACAGTCCTGAGCGCCATTGGAACTGTATTTGTAGTCGTTGGCGTATTTCTCTACCACAGGGCCAGGCATAAGGAAGCTGCAGAACGAATGAGACAACTCGCTGAAAAGGAAGTAAAACAACTCTCACAGTAATGCATGCACATTCACGTTTACAATTGTTCTTTATAATTCACAAAAGTAGCAACATACTTAAGTTTTTCTTTGATAATTACTCCTACACGATCCCATTTTGGATTTGATTATGTGTAGTCTCCAATTTCAAGAAAATAATAATTTTTACAGACTTGAGTAATACTTTAGTTAAAGCATATTCAATTTTCGACATCCTGGTAACTTAGTATTTCGTTGAATCCTCTATATTGTCAATTCCCCTTTGTACTGAATGACATCATCATAAAATTATCCATAAAGCTTTAGAGCTGACTTTTGCGCAATCCCTAACACATAACGAGCGACTAACCTCTGAGAGAGACCAAAAAACAGCTACAATATATTGTTTTTCGCTGGTTCTTCCCCGGTTCTTCGCCGGTTGTTTGCCGGTTGTTCGCCGGTTGTTCGCCTGCCAATTATCCCTGTTTTCTGCTACAATCGCGAACTGTTTCCGAAGATTTTGTTTCTCTCACCGTCATACGACAATAAGCATTTTGAAGACCACTAAAAAGGCCACGTTCTTGTGCACCTATTAAACTCATTGGCTGAACATAAATCAACATCGTCTTAGACCGGTTCAAGCGCACAAGAATTATTTTTCCGTCAATCAACAAGATTAAGCCCTATTTTGCAAAGCCTTATTAAATATGACATTGACTTTGCACTGATCATCTACATGAACTTAACACTTTGAACAAGAACGAGCTATGCTCAATTAAAAACTCATATCTAGCCAGCTCTTCTTACTTTTGTTTACATAACATATTTTTATTTTAATTGGTTTAATTCTGTAATATTCTTAAACAAAATACATCAGCTTATCCTCAAGTGATCAGTAAAAGAAAGCTATTGAAAATATTTTCGAACTTATAAAATCAATGGGACTAACGTTGCTCATAGAAATTGTCAATTAGAGTTTATTTCACACCTGTACATCTGAAGCCAATGTTTTTGAATTCAGAAAAAGGGAGTTGAAGCCTTTTACCCAGGGGTAAACTTTGGTGAATCGTTCTTTGTGGGCGTGGATATTCTCGTATTCAAAAGCCAATGTCCAGCTCGGGAGGGGGGTGCTAACGAATAACTCTATTGTATTGATATGCCATTTTTATGTCACGTCTTAGGCTATACTTCCTTTTAAAGATTTGTGAATTGGTATTTGTTGCAGTGACGTAATTAGACAAAAAACGATATGGAAGCCATAAAAGCCCGGTAAGGTGATCATCGTGAAAAATAAAAACAAGTAGAGTTTACTCATTTCAAGCTAGCTTTGAACTTCTGGACAGAAAATTCAATAAAAATGTACAGGTGATACTCTTTTCATCACTGATCGACCAGTGATCCTCCAATATTGAGACATCGGTCAAGCGAAAAGACCATTACCGGACTAGAACCCTCTATATACATACAGATGTGGTCATACCGAGGGAGTGGCGTTTAGTTCGCTTACTTGGAACAAAGATGTGCAAATAATAGGGGATGCTATAGCGCCCATGAACAGAGGACTCAAAGAACCAAAGTTAAAGCAGTGTTCCTATACAGTGGATGCGGTTGGCGTTTAAATTATCTCTTGCACATGCTTAAATGATTTAGTGAAGGGTAACTCTGCAACCGTATCCGGAGACTCATCCTATATAATCATGATGTCCTCCAATCATACTTAGTTGCACAACAAAGTTAGGAAAAACGACACAAAGTATACTGTAATTGACTTAATGGGCGTAAATACTTCAGATCCCAAAAATAAAATATTTTCATACAATTTATTAAATAGCAAAAACCAATTATCAATTTTCTACTAAAATATTATTCTTAATGAATTAGTAAAATAACTTGCTAGCATTGATAGTTATATACTTGAATAGGCAATTTTCTTTGTACGTTTAATCGACAAAGGTTAATATCAAAATTCTAGTATATTTGTCTTCGAAGCAAATGGCAAATTTTTCACCTGTTTTAGGAGTAATACAAGACTGACCTCGAGTCTAGAAATGGTTCAAACATGGTTTCAGAGTAGTTGCAACTTGGTTCTATTTTTGTTCCAATTTGGCTCCAACTTGGTCCAACTTTGTTCCAACTTGATGGCAATCTTGTTCCAACTAAGAAATGAATGTTTTGCTCAGCAATTGTTAGAGCTGTCTACAATTTCTGTAGATTCTGCCAGAATTCTGGCCGTTTTGTTCCAACTGCCCTTGCCTTTAATTTTCTTCGAGGCCGTTATCGAAGAGTGCTTTCGTTTTGCGTGTCGTAAACTATCACCTTTTTGCGTAAGTGGCCTCGAAGACCTGGTCTGGTATTTATGCTTTTTGGTTGGTGAAGACGACTCGACAGAACCGCTCTTCGGAATATCCTGGTCATTGGCTTTGATAATATTTGATTCAGCGATCGCGAATCCATCTCGAATAGCGGTATTCCCAATGTCATCTTTCTCCAGGTGCTCATCAATCGCACTTTCGATGTTGCTGTTGGAATTCATCAGGGGGACATCATGATCTTCTGGTACCTCAACAGCATCATCGACAATAATTTTAGACAGGAATTCTAAAATATTATGAGGTTCTATTACGGGAAAACTCTTGTTTTTAAAAACTCCGATATTATCTGCTAGCATCTGCAGTGGGTTACCCGCATCAAACGATGCAAGTTCTACTGTTTCGGAGAAGCCATCGTCACTTAAGTTATCGCTTAAATTTTCAACCTCCGTCGATTCCGTTATTTGATCCATCTTCGAACAAAAGGCTTCTTGGCAATTGTTGTTTTTAACAAGCAAATTCAACTGTTGCAATATACCGTCTGGATGTTTTCGAATTATATTCTGGAAACTCGGGTCCTCTGGAACTATCCCGCTCTTTTTTAACGATAATATTATCTGAAGAATCGTGCCTAGATCGCCATTGAGAGTCACTGAATAGGTTGAGGCTTCACTAGCCAGCATAGGCTGAGTTCCAAATTTGACATGTTTCTTGTTCAACTGAGATTTCAAGTTGCCTCCATTAGGCCTTCTTTCAAAATTGCCTCTATGATCGTCAGCGTTGCCAATGGACACCTTTTCATCAGCCGATCCGATTGCCTGCATAATATTCTTTACGTCATTTCCGGCATTTTCCAAGTAGTCCATTGTTAAAACTTTGCTTTCTGCATCTTCAAACTTACCACTGTTTGAATACTGAAATGCATCTAACTTCTTTGCATTGCTTTTTGCCCTACGACGAGCATTAAGTACTTGTTCTTCTGCAGGTGGGAAAGTCAGTATCTTGGCTAGGTCTGGTTGTTTCAGCATTTTTATCTTCCTATCGATGGCTGAGTCATTTGAAGTCTCCTTGCAATTATCTTTTTCCATGAAGAACAAGTAGTGACTCCGGTTTAAATGCTTCAATCGATATTTGTAGCTCTGTTGCAAAAAAAACAAAATGTCTTTTAGGATGGTAAACAGAAGCCGTATCTTGAACTTCAAAGTGCAATGCCCTCTTCCCTAGAAGTTTTTGCTAACATTTATCCCGCGTCATTTCTAGTGAAAGCGAGCGTGAAAACACCTTTAAAAATCCTTCTTGAGAATTATTGGAACACATCCATGAAATTTTAGAGCTCCAAGAGTTTTTAAAAAAAAACCTATCCTGGTAATTATAAGTCTGTATAAAGCTATATAAATGCCTTATTTAGAAGGAAAGTGTGCTAGAGAAGGAGGGGGGTTTTAGAAGAAACGATGATGCTCTGGGGAGGCATTCAAAGCTTGATGTCGTCTCACGTAAATATTTTTAAACTAAAAGTTTCACTATAACTTTTGTCAGCATTTTCTACTCTTGATGTATTGTCAGCACGAAAGAGAAAGTTTAAGGTCTTGATGTAGAGTCAGCACTTACAGCTGAAGTTTACCGAAATGCGAAAATATCTTATTTACAATTCTATCGTTCCTAGACCACAATTATGCTTTGGCAGTACGATATGAAATGCCTCGAAATGCAATAACGTAATTAACAGCGACTAGAATTTATTCATTTTTGCAAAAATATCAAAATAAATTAGCTAACCTTTTTATGATTGCATGCCCAAGATTTGCATATCTTGCAATGGAAATGGGGGTAATTCTTCTCGCGATAGCTGCAATCGTCAACATGACATTCCTCTGTGAAGTATTCGTGACACACCATCTTGATGCCGTCCGGAGCTCTTTGCCTTTCCTTTTTGGTTTTCAAGAAATGGTACGGAATATGCCTTTTCATGTTATCAAGCTAAAAAAGAGAAAAACATTTCTAAATGCAGCTCAGACGTTTTTCACCGAGAGACTGGGCTATATTGCAATACCATAAAAGCTCTATTAAGCCCCCTCTTTAAAGCCCCCCTTATAAAGCAGAAACTTTAAATAACCCTCCTCTCTATTAAGGCCCCCTTTTTAGCCTTTGATGTCGAACATCGAAAACTTGCACATTTAGTGTGTCTCTTGACGGGTGTGATGATGATAAGATCGTGTGCATTAAATACGGCCTATGTAAAGACTAACTTGTGCGACTGAGTAGTCAGTCAAAATTTATTTCGAAGATATCCAAGGGTTATCAATTTATCCAGGGGATGTTGATGAAGATGAGGACCTTATAATTGATTGATTAAACTTTCGAAGCTGCTAGCAAAGTTTTTATGAAGTGATGAACCATATCGCTGATGTGCAGCAAAGCAAATCTTGTAATTATGGCAAATTGGATTCTCTTCGAAAGCTGATTTGAAAGTTTTAAAGCTGAGTTTGAAACGAAAGATGATTTATAACTCGGATGATACGCCTGTCAAAACAGTAATAACTGGACAGGATTCTAACAGGAATATAAAAAAATGATGCAAATTATTATCTAGCTGATATCAGCCAAGATATAATCTTTCCTGTCTTTGGTGGATCAAGCAGGAAGCAAATAGGCTAAAGACATAAAAGTCTGTTGTAAAAGCCTGAAGAAGAGATTTATTCTGGATGTCAGTAACACCAATAATACCCATTCATTTTGAATTGAAACGAGGTCAGGTTGGGAGTATCTCCAAAGCTGTTTGGAAAAAGCCTCTTAAAAGATAGACAAAGCCTCTTCACAGTAAGGGACTCTTTGCATCAAGGACTCTTTGCATTAAAATTCTTTTTAACAAGTTATATGAAAAGACAAGAAGCATAGCTTGAATTCAGGCAAAGATTATTTAGGATATTAGAGTGAAGAAAACTAATTTTGAGGAATTTATGACTGACTGAAGACAGCCCTTCACAGGCCTTCTACAGTAGCACAATGGACTGGGACTGGCGATAGGCCGAACATTATCTTTTTCATCACAAAATGGCAAATGGCAATTTTCTTCTTGTTCCTAAAGTTTTAACATTGCTCGTGTTTGCTTCTCAATAATAATACATATGTTTTATTCAGATTATCTAACCAGATACAAATACTAAAGAAAGATCAAATTCATCATACATACCCTTTCGGATATATAATCGCAAATTTTGCAATGAAAATGTCTCTTCTTCATGTTTCGACAGGGCTTCAGACAATCTTGAAAACATCTGACTGTATCTTAGAGAGACAATTGTGTTAAAAGATATAAACAAAAACAGTGCTCCGTAGCTAAGACAAAACAAGTGTGGCCAAATAATGACGTCACAAAAATATTTCAATAGGAATTTTTCCATTCCTAAAGAATAAAATAAGTACTAATAGATGTGAAAATTAGTTAGATGCGGTACAGGATACCTGATAAATGGCCACACGAATACAGGCCTTTCTATTATCAAACTACTGTAATTATGGCCTTGGTTCGAAAACTCACGAACGAAGCCAAATTAACAGCAATCCGTTGGGAAAATCTTTAATTTACCACATCGCAGGGAAGATTTAGCTGATTCTACACATTTAGAGGCACTTAAAAATATTTTTATGATGTCATCATTTTCCAACTCTATGAGACTTTAATCAATAATAGCTCACTGCTGGTCGTGATAGATTTCGAGTCCATTGAATATCGATACATGACCATAAACACTGCATACAGGGCAAGGTATCGAATCATAACTTTTCAATTAGGCCCTCGTGATTATTCACAGATCTGTGAAATCGAATTTTCTGGTATCAATACTTACGGACGACACTACAACAACAATAAAGAATTAATTCTTACTAAAAAAACCTATAAAATCTCTTAGAAACTGCAGCCTGCCAGCATACAGAGTATTTGGCCTTTTACAGGACCCAAAGCAGCATGATTTTTTCCAATTTCTTATTAATTGGGTAAAAGTTTAAATACATGCAGTATTTCATCCTTAATTAATCAACATTAATTTCTTGGGGTATTTTTGTTTAATATGCAGCATGATCCTCGAATTTAAAGATGATTTTTCATGAAATAAACTAGCCGGATTTAAAATATTTCCTTGCATATAAGAAACTACACAGCCTAATATGAAAATTTGAGTTTCTTTTAAGCGGGGAATTATCGTATTCCAAGAAGCCTAGGCGAATGGTAAATCTTTACAAACCCTAAACATGCATGATTCCTGTTCAATTGCTAAATTGCTTCTTCATACGTTTCAAGTGATCTGCCTACGCTATTCAGGTAAGAGAGGGACAATTGTTGAAAGTACTCACAGCCTAACGCAGTTTGATTAACGCAGAGGTAATAATATGAACAACTAACTAACCTAATACAGCAATGCTCTTTTATATGTTTATTGTAATGTTCTAGAAGTTTCTAGAAAAGTATCGCTCCAGAATGTTTGAGAAAGTTGAACTAATACTACGAATATACTAGAATGATATGAGAGGTTAAACTAGAATGTTCTACAGTATCTTGAAAGTCTGGTAAGAGTGTATATTTCCAATAACAATTCAATCTTGAAATAGTGTATGAGATTGCCACGAAAAGATTTCCAGAGACTTAAAAAAATAGGATATCCACAAAAGGTGTGCGGTATTTGAGCATTATAATATTGGCTCCAATTTAGACTTTACGGTGGTACTTTTAACTCTCGAATTCTGGCACCAATGCCTTGTCGTAAACGGTACGGAATACCTTAATGAGCAAAGATTTATTTTGCTTGTGGGAAAAGCAATTCATTTTTCTAATGTAAACTTGTCTCAATGTATCTATATGAGGCTGATAATAAGGAAATATTTGAATACATTACTTGACAGTTTTGGAGCATAGGTGGAGCATAGTAATTCCTTGTTTATTGAGGCATCTCCGTTTCAAGGACTCCACAGAAATGCGTCATTGTAATACATAAAGATATGCTATGAACATGCTGATTCAAGGCATGGCTTTCTAAACACTACTTAGTTATGCATTTTACTATAATCAGAGTGAATCCATTGGCAACTTCAATAAGAAAATTGTTTTACAAAAATGGCTATTGTTTAAATGTAGCAATGAACTTTTGCTAAGGATTATTGAAGAAAAAATTTGCCTTAGCTTACCTAGAATAAAGAATCACATCTGATCCGTCGATTTAAAGGCTTGCAAGAGTTACAAGGCGCATATAGACAAGTAAATATGGCACTATTTGATTTGATTTCTAATCTCTTCTGCCCACCCTACTCAAATACTGTCGTATCCGTCTTGCTAAAGATTTTCTTGAAACAATGTATAAAATCTAAACGCTTTCCATTGACAGACGATAGATAACATAGGACAAACTTCTGTATTGCAGTTGCCTGGTGATCACATTGAGTGTTAAACTTGAAAAAGCAACTTAGAATCGTCCTTTTCGATACACCAAGTAGGGTGCACAGCTTTGCCTATACGGCATCGAGCATTCCATGACAGACCCTTAAACTGTTATTTCTTAGTATTCCTAGTTTACGGTTTTAGATACACAAGTTGTATAAGAAAAATAGCGAAAAGAGTAAAAATTAAGGCGAGCTATTTGGCCATAACATGGAAGCCATAGGGAAACAACAGTCATCTTTGCAGAAAATGCAGCCTCCCTGGTTCTAGAGTCTTCTATCAGATAGCTCTTGTTACTTAACAATACGAGCCTATTGTTCTGGAGAAAAGATTGTTGCGAGTCAAGAATTCTTTTTTACGTAGATGCTCTTTGCTAAGATTTGATATAATCAGTGTTTGTACACTGGCGCTATTAATTCCACACTAAATATAAGCAAGATAAAAACTGGCTTCGAAACTTGGTGGTTTCTAGGGAAATCCAAGAGTATGTCGCCAAGGTTATTAAAATGCTAAATTTGTCACTTTTGGATTAGTTTGGAATTTCATTCTTGCAATCCGAAGAGCGGATTGGAATCATTATAGTTAAGAAGGATGTGCAGAAACTTGGGCATAAAGGCGAACTTGGAAATGTCCTAGAGTTGATTACGATCACGCGACTAGTCTATTAAGCTCACGCGCTTCAACAGAGTTAAGGTTTGTTGGGTCAAGTACGCAACACTTTCACTTAGACGGCCCTTTTTTAATGTAATGCAGGAAAGCTAGTAGTGTTCTTGCCTCCAATTTCGTTTTTCAGAATTGCTGCTTTTTCTCCAAAATCGTTCCTAGCAGACTGAATACTATCACGAGTGCGAGCTGAGATGGTGTACTTCAGAATTCGTAGCAGTTATGTCTGTTTAAACGCAAAGTATGTTCGAACCATCCAAAAAGCAGGCGTCATCAAAAAAGCGAAAAATAATCACCCAAACCTTCTGACACTAATTGAAATCGATTACATATGTCGATATATATTTGCACATTGGACCTTGTGGATGAGGATTGGACTTTGAGATTTCAAGAATAAAAATCCATGGAACTAATGTAATGATACATACTTTGACCTTCTGACCTCATTGCTGCTTGACCTTTGACCTGAATATTGACACTTAATATTTCTAAACCTAAAAATATTGCACATGAAGAGGTGGTGGGTGAAAATCCGCGAGTGTCAAGTACGGCCTTCAGACACGAAAAGATAAAAGATTTACATTCTAATTCTGTACATAGCGGGCTGCTGATTAAATCTTTTGTGAATTTGGCTCCACTGACGATATTGAAATAAGATCAATTTCAATTGGCGTAATAAGGAAAACGATATAAGCTGAAACAAGGTAATTTTTCGGCCATATTATTTTACTAACTGTAAAATAAACTGACTGGTGAGGAGGTCCTCGTCGAAACATGTGGTAAAAGGCTGGACTACGGTCTAAGGACCCTTAACTTTTAATCAATTTACGGGAATCTCTTCAGCCAACAATACCAAGGTTAAATAATAGAACTTTCTTGAAATCTTTCAGTTTTTAGTTTGAGGAAAGATACCAGAAATGAATAAAGGGAATCTTCGGCATGCTCCACCTTCTTAATGCTTCAGAAAATTTCAGTATTGATTCTTCCTTGAGAATTTCTTAATTTCAATGTAATAAATTTCAACATTTAAGATCTTATATTTAGTTTTTCATTTTGGGATAAATATTTTATTTTGTATCAGAATATATTACGGAAAATAAGACACTCTAAAGTGGCATCTAGAACATTCTAACGAAAGGAGGGATGCTATAAAACTAAAGTAAATGAATTCAATTCTAGTCTTGGAAGCGTGTATTTTCATTGTTTAAGTCTACAGGTTTATGCCGACAAGCCAACAAAATTGTTCAAAAAACACAAAATTCAGAATAATGAAATTTTTCCAAATTCTAAGATTTCTTAATTTTTAACTTCGAGCAATGAAGTTTCTTAATTTTTTCTGAAAATACATAACTAATCTCTAGCAGCAAACTTCTTATAAAAAAGTATTTGAAAGCACCAAACGTTTATGTTGGATCTCATAGCGAAAAGGCAGCATAAAACAGCACTATAAACAGTATCTTTTGAGTACTGTAATGCTACTTACTTAAAGTGCTTAACATTTTCATTGCAACGTGTTTTGTTTTGGAGACTATCGATAATCAATAAAACAGGTTCGTGATCCTGTCTGTTATTTTTTTCATCCATATATACTCATATTTCATAACAAACAAATAATAAGGCAGATTAACAGTACAATTTGTCGATTAAAAGCGATCAAATATGATGCAATATTTGAATTGAAAAGTTGATGAGATGCTTATATGTAAATCTCACTCTTGATTCCGAGCAATAAAAGGTATTAGAGGCCCAATAACAAGGTTAAAAAATCTACAATAAAAATCCCGATGTCAACACTATGGTGGGCTTAACTAACAAAAGAATCAGTACGTTGTTGTTGTTTCCTATATATGTTACAAGTTACTATATATGGAATAAGGGATTCCATATATAGTAACTTGCCCGTGACGTTTACCAACGAAGCAAGTAACAGGCAAGAAACAAATTCAGGCGAGAACATCTGTTGAGCAAAGTCAGTGATTTCTCGATTGGCTGGGTTAGAGAAGCCAAACGAAAACAATTCCAGAGGAAATGTCATAAAGTCATAAAAAGATGACTATTTATATCGTTTATCTTTATTTACATACAGCCTATAATATAATACTTTTAACTTAAGTGCAATATAACTATAAAACCAATCTTTCGTACTTCTAACATCTAAATGAAATTATCCAATTAATTATTCATTTAAATCTATATTTAATAATAGGTACTCCCAGTAATGTGGTTAATATAGGGCTAACCGTTTCAATATATTCTTAAACCAATAACGTTCTATATCAAAGACAACTTTTGGAAGTACTTGATCAAAAATTGTTTTAGCAGTGATAAAATTTTTTCAAAATTTGATTAAAATTCCCTGGTTTACATAGGCGGGGAGCTACGTCTCATTAATTTAGGAGTTTAAATCTGAAAAATCCCAAGATAATTCTCTTGGAAAGCCTTTCAAAGATAAGAATCTTAATTAACCATAAATGAATTAACAGTCAGGTCTATCTAATAAAACGGCTTAATATCTACCATGAAATGAACTTATTACCAATCTCAACGTTTTACGACCCTCAACAATGCATGCTTTTCTCGACAATAATGACACATCAGACTTTTAGAGAAGAGTTCAGAGGAGTGCACTTAGTGACATATTTGAAAAAGTTTCAAAACAACATAACGAAAAATACTTATAAGGTAGCTTTAGAATTACGTGTAAATAAAGTTAAAGTCTTCATAAATATTAAGGAAAAGATGTTATTTAAACTTAGCAGTGGCAAATGCTGGCTGGTTGCGAGATCTTCATAACTTCAGATAAAATATTGTGATATGCTTTTAGAATGAGAGCATACGTGTTCACAGCATTAAATGTTTTTTCTAGTGGTAAACAAAAGGTCGCTTATCGCTTATCTATTTTAAGTATCTTTATCTATCTAAAGTATCTTTACAGTTTTCTTTTGGAAAAAAAATACTTTTAGCAAGAAATTTAACGTAAAAATTTTATGTTGTCAACTGAAACGATGGGGCATGCTTAGGAATGCACGGGTTAGTTGACCATCAAGCCTTGTGAGTGATTTTTCTGTTAATTATGATAATTATTTGTCATCATAATCAAAATAACCTAATTACCTTGTCCTCTACTGGATGGCTTTGGCACAGGTGGTGAGACGGATCGCGTTGGTAGTGGAACATCCCCAGTCAGAGGACGCGATCGGTTACTGCCTGCGGTATCCGGAGTTCTTGGAATTTTGGTTTTTGTTTGGAACGGATCAAGCCTAAAAGGACGACAAATCGGTTATAATCCTCAGTGGATCATATGCAAAACAAGAAAAATGTTTGGAAAACAATACAAAATCTACATAAAAAGTAATTTATCACTAGTACATATTGAAATTCACTTGACTGGAAAATATTTGGTCTAGAGATTAGTGTCTAGATGGAATGACGACATTAAATTTGAATAGGCAACGCTGCAAGATGAAATCACGAAGACCTTAAGGATTGCATAGTTAAACATGAAAGTAAATTATTCAAGCAAAGGCAAAATTATTGGAACCACGGGGCAAAAATGGAACCTCATCCACAAAAATGGAACAGTTAAAACCAAAGGTGCCAATAAATTCCAACAGAAATGAGGCATCGTGAAAGTCATCAATCTACAGCGAAGAAGAGGTGCATAAATGGTTGCTGTCTCGCCAGACCTTATTTTAAGGAGATTTTATCACTGCACCATTTATTTTCTAGAATCAACAAAATAAAAAACCAAGGCTGTATGCAAACAAGACTGTACGAAAAGGGAGGATGTTTAAGCTTTGAATCTTTTTTCGTTGTAGACTACAATTTACAATATAAACTTTTCTTTGGTTTGTTTGCGTTGCTTTTCATATAAGTTCGGCTGCGTTTTAGCCTCTATTTGCACAATAAATTCTTGATTATTATCTTACGGCATATTATCACTGTAAAACTTTCTAATTATCACTGCAGATTTTGGATTTATCATTGCGAACGTTGTCTTGTCTGTCATAGAGCCTTTGGATCAGGATTCTGTCTCGAGCGACTTCGCAGCAGCTGAATTTCGGCATTAGAAGGATGTTGCCAATTTCGCATTTTACAGCATGCAGAAGCGATAGATAAAGTCGCAACTCATCGGCTATATTAAAGGCATTTGAAACGGGTAAAAGTGGCTTACAGCAACTCGACCACGAGCGGTTGACCAATCAAATTTCGCACAGAGAAAAACACGTGAACAGTTTCAGTCTTTCTGCAAATCGGTGAAATCCTAGACCAGCGCGCAGTGGTTTAACGTGATCAGTTTCCAATTCCATTCTTGTGCGCGTGCTCTGATCAATTTGGCCTAAGTTATTTTTGGATTCGCTGTACTTATGCATGTCAAATGCCTTTAAGTTCGGTGCTAAGTCACTGAGTGGGTGGTTAATGGCTTTCTCCATTAAAAGGTAATCAATATTGAATTACCCTTTGACTACCAAAGGGGCCATTATGACGTGCCACAAATGCCCTAGCCATAAAACTGTTACAATGCTATCAAATCATTTCAAATCATGTCAGTTTAAGAAATGAAATATTTTCCATCATTGTTTCAATATGTGAAGCTGGATTAAGAAGACGATGAAGAAACAGCAAAGAGTATATGACATTTTATAATATTTAAGACAATGTAGGCAAACGTTCATAATTGAAAAAATGTTAGTCTGGCTTGTTTAAGTAAACAGTCCATCCAGTAACGCCTGGCTAAACGTTGTACAATCAAATTTACAATAAAATAAACAGTTAAATCGAAAAGTATTTTGGGTTTTAGATTCGGCTTTGAAATCTTCAGGCAGCAACAAAAGGCAGCAAAACTCAAATATCTAAATATTACGTTTCATACAGGAAACGTTTTCTAAAATTGTTTATAAACATTATGTCAAAAATGTTATTGGAAAATAATTGCAACGATAATGCAGGGTTTAAAATCTCAAGAGTTTAATAATCTTAGGAAATCTGAGTGGCAAGTGTCTCCAATTAAATCGATGACAAAATGGCATTTTTTTCAATGCTGTGTTTGTCTAAGCAATGGTCATTATCAAGAACTTAAATACTTCTGTCTTTTACCAAGATAGCAGTACTCGGAACCAGGGCCGTGAAAAGCCAGCTCGGGTTCAAGTGTGATTCACAAAACTGGGCCCTCGTAAAATAACTTTCTGTGACCAGGCCTTTCAGTCTCTCGAACAACTAGGGAAACAATTTAGGGAAACGCCCTCTTAAGGTACAAGTGTCTGAAAATATTCTTAAGAAGACTTTGCAAAAACATTTTATTCATGAATCAAGGACAGGGCATCGTATTTCTCTATGATAAACGTACAGGCATCGACCCCACACATGTTTTCTGGGATGTAAATAGATCTTGTAACAATCTGATAGTAACATGGTGTAAGATTATTATCGGCCCCTTCGGAGCACGGGCCCCGAACCTTTTGCTCCTCCTAACCACACTCCTTTTGACGCTGTTGCCCAGGACAAGATAAACTTTACGGCACTCGTTTGAAGGTTTGGCGGGGGCAACTGAGCAAAACTAAGAAAACAGCCTGAAAAACAAATAATTTTCCATTTGGGATTTTAATAATTACTTTTGAATTGGTAAGATATCAGACCGAAATATGATAAACGAGCAAATATTTAACACAATAGACATAAAAGATCAACCAGAAATAGCGAAAATATGTACCAGACATCAGAGGTTATCTTTGAGATAAGGGCTAAAAAAAGCTGCTTATAGAAAGGACAAAAAGAATACGTTTCCGTGTGGAAAAGATAATACTTTTTTAGTTTCACTTTGTTTTACCTATGGCCTCGTTTCGAAAATTACCCTAATAGCACAAATTTTGGTCTAAATACCGATTTTCATCCCCTTATTGCTGGGGTGATTGTAAGATAAATTGTGAGATGCGTGGGTTTATTGTAAGAAAAATTATAAGAAAAAGATACATTGTAGGGAATTTGCCCATGAAAACGTACGAAGGTCCAGAGTTTTGCCGGGTGGAAGAGCAAACTTCTGTTCTAGAGAGAAGGTGCATTTTCGGGTTCCCCGTGGGGGTTTGAGGGATGGGGTTATAAAGGACTGTATGTGTAAGCAATTGTCGGATGAATAAACTGAACAGGCAAACACGGATAAATAATTCCGCAACACATGATTCACACTGGATATCACACTGAATCAACTGTTTCTCCGTTCAAATGGAAAATAAAGGATGATATGATGCCATTACTTCCCAGTCAGAATTATTCATTTTAACAAAAGAGAAATGAGTTCACGAGAGAGCATTCAATAAAACCACGCCGTGCAGGATCCACATCGACAAAGAGTCATGACTTGCCAATAAGTTAAACTCAAAAAATTGCAAAACGACCGTTTTAATATTAATGCTTTTCATGGTAATGACTGAAGACATATTAAGAAGAGTTTAGCCAGAACTAAAAAGTGTTTCCGGAGGCTCGAAAAAGATGCAAACACCGGACTTTAATGAATTGAATTCAAATATCAACAATTCGGTACAGATATTGCTAGACAAATTGTAAACTCCAGTCTGGCCATTTGGTCAGCTAACAAACGTTATTATTGAATTACTGGTTTTTCAAAGCCGCAACTTTCTGCTGTTCAAGCAGACCATCACACACAAAAAATTAAATCAAATATATTACGTAATTCTGAAATTTGCCGAGATCTCGTTTGAGTTTATGGTGGCGAGTCCCTTAAAAGCGGGAATTCTTAATGATATGTAAAGACGTCGTTGTAGATCACAACCTTTGAAATTTTTACCACCATTTTCCGGATAAGCATGACTTTCCCTAAAACTTTTAAAAAGTTTCTCAATGCGTCAGCCCCGGTGGCACCTGGCTCTTGTAAAAGAATTTTAGCAGATAACTTACGATTCGCTGCTGCAAAACAAATCTTCGAATAGTTCCTTGCGTATTGCATCGTATTCTGTAATTTCGATGTCTCCGGTCGCATCCATTGCTTGAAGTAATAGGTCCTCTTACATGCATTTGACCATATGATACGGGCCACATATAGAAATTGCTCGATTTTCAAGCATGACACGCTAGATGATTTCCGCGATGTTTTTGCGCTTCAATGCTCATGATTGTTCCTTGTACATTGAAATACACTTCACGTTCTTAGGCGTATTATGCAAATTGTATTGTGCGGCGAAAAACATTTTCTTTGATTAACAAGATTATGAATCGTGTGACACAATCAAATCAGCCATCCCCCGTCATAAAAGCTACTAGTAGGGTTAACTGTCGATTTCCACTCCAACAACACGGGGGAGTATTTGTACAGCCTTTTTGAGGCTTCCAGTCTAATATACAAAATTACAAGAAACATTGCTATCCACATTGCCCGCAGAGGGGAAAGAATGATGTTGGTTTAAAGGAAAGATTTACGGCAAATCCACCCTGGGCTTCAGCGTTGGCTATGATTCAAATATGACCACTTTTCCAGGGTGATGCAACCACTAGATATGGTAAGGTTCTTCCAAGATTTCAAAAAGCTTTCAATTTCAATGATTTCATAAATATCTGGATATGCTTTAACACAGTGTTCTTGGCAAAACAACAATTAATTTATAATTACAAATGAAAAGAGAAAGCACCTTTCTCTATTAGGAAATTTCACGGTTTGCGAAAGTTATTAGAGGTTTCCAACTGGATTTCTCGGGGATTTCTCCTTTACCCATCAAAGGCTCACAGCCAACAAATTGAATATGGCTTGACTGAAAAATCTACTTTCAGATTTAATATCATGAATCTTTTTATTTCAAATTATGAATAAACATTTAAATTGCCTGTTTCTTGTGTATTGTCTTGATGTTTTAAAGAATGGGAGCCAGTTTGACTGGATTAAAATATTCATTAAAGGATTAAAGGGTAGAATCCTTGAACGTGTGTAATATTGCTAGCGTGTATCATGAAAGACAGCTGAAAAGATCACAAGGCAGATCATGAAAGACTAAAAGAATGGAAGGAATTTCAAGAGAAATGTAGAGATTCGGCACAAAGAGGGTAACGTCAAAATCTTTTTACCCTCCCAAAATAGGAAATTAACAAGATTGTTATTCAGTGTTTCATCAAGTGAAATCTATCTAAAAATTACTGCAAGTGAGCGATCTGATTTTCTCAAAAGAGGTATCTAATTGTGTCAATATGGGAAATAATGTTTGCAAAATTATTGCTACGAGATCATCAACATAGAAGTGAAAACCTCTTGGTTAGGATCATGCTAGTTTTTGTAATACAGTTACTGTGCGCATACCATATGAATGCTTGAAGATTTTTGGTATTTATGCTTATGCTAGGTCAGATAAAGAGCGTTGTATTTTTATAGCTCTAAGAGGGATGACTTCCAAATGAAATTCGTGTCCAACAAAAGAACGAAACTTGAAACGGATAGATGCAATGGTTGCCAAAAACAGTTGGAACTCAACAACAAGTCACTCTGTCAATGCTTAATTTAATTGAATGAAGCAAAAGCCTGATACGCTGATCGTTAAAAAAGCAATGTGACAAGGGTAATGACTTTTGTCTAACTGGAGATGAATCTCATTTAGGGGTAGCAAAGCGGAAACTCAAGTGCGGGATATGAAAATGGGATTGAGAAAGAATAACCGGAAATGCTTCCAGAGGTTTAAAGAAAAATCATGGAAATGTGAAATAACTTGCCCTGGGTTATCTTTTCTGACCAGTAGAAAGCTCAGTTATTACATCATAGTGTTCTGGCGGGATAAAGAAGGAATAAAAAAGTAGTGCTCTTTATGCAATACATGACTAAATGCTGAATGATTACAATCTCTGTTGTATATTTCAGTAAGAAAAACGCCTACAGATATTTAGTTGACAGGCAAGGCCAGTTTTTAAACCACATTAGATTTTTATTGGTGGTTTTGGGCGGATTGCGTAATCGTGTTGAGGTTGTGGTACAACCAGGATTCCTAGATTTGCAATTTCAGGCAAAATTTTCCAATCTAGATAGAGTGTAAAGATTTCGATTTTAATTTCAGCTACTCTACATATTACTGAAAGTCGCTTTGCAATTCCTTACCATAACGTGTACATTTTGGCTCAGTTTTTGTTACTTTGTTTGTTACTTTTACCAAAATTCTTCAATTGGGCGCTTATCGATGACTTGAAAATAGTTTCATGTCCTTTTAGATGGACTTCGAGTAAGACTTCGAATGAGCGATTCAATTTCATACAAGTAGTAGTTATTGCAAAATTTGGTTAACAAAGGTCACTTTCTATAAAACAAGAGCCTGTCTAATTTCCTTGCCTATTAAAATAACCCAGAATTAACCTTGATATCAAAGAAACTATATAATAGAATTGGATAGCTGATAACAGATGCTAAACAGGGAATGAGGATGATGTCATTCAATTCAGTAGTATTTGAATAAGACCTGGTAAAATCGAAAACAAACATCAAAAGGCTAGAACGTTTGAAATGATAATCTTTCGAGCTAATAACATCTTAACATGGCTCCACTTCCAGATTGCCGCTTATGATTCTGAATAAATGCCTTAGCAGAGAATTATGTTTTCTTAGGAAGCTTTTGTTGGATGAGTGTCAATGGAGCATTAAAAGACTCTGTGACCATCTGAGGAAATTGCAAAGGGGGCGTGGGGGCTAAAATGGAATTCAGAAGGTTATAAATATCCCAGAAATCATTGCTGTTCTCTACTTCATATTAAGATGAGATGAGAGGAAAGATGTGGAGGGAAGATGAGAGCTGTGGGAGCCAAGCAAGAATGATGTTTACAAGGACACGCCCATTAGAAGTCAAAAACACCCATTTGGGAACTTCCGGTCAAAAAGGAAACGAAATTAAATTAAAATCATTTGCATGTTTCGGAAAGATGAGCAAGACAGCAGCAATATTTTGCCAACAAACGCCTCTATTAAAATTATATTCAAACAATCTTCTTGTGGTTTAGAATTTAAAAATGGCTTTGAAAAATACAAACATTTTGATACAGCTTGTTTATTATGTACGTTGCGTGTGGTACTTCATCCAGAATAACGACAATATAGTCAGCAAATAAATTTAGTACCAAAATGAAAATATAATAGTTTGATTGTTAAAAACACAACGTTTCTAACATGTACTCGTTATCAAGTGTCTAGAAAAGAAACGAGCCGAGCAAAAAGAAGGCGAGATTCGATATATAGAAAAGAATGCGAGATGCAACGTAACCGAAAAAAACTGAATAAGGGAATGGGAAGAAAGTAAGAAAAGAGAAGGAAATAGATATAAAAAGAAATCATCGAAGGAAATTAAAATGTTTATTAAAACCATTAGGATAAAGAGTTTTTAGGCTTAAAATTAAACCTTTATAGCTTGTTTATCAGTATGTTTCAAAATTTTTCAATTTTCAAAGTCTTTTATAAAATTATTTTCTTACAGACAAAGATATCCGAATTTATAGAAATATTTGACATTCATTGCTTTGATATTCAAGAATCCTTCCCCTAACTTTCTGAAGTTTTTTAAAATTGATCACATTTAAGAGTTTGTCTTTAGAAAACACGAAATATTGTTGATTATGAAAGAATATTAAGCTACTGTAAAAAACGATCAGAGAATTTTAATATGTTAATCCTAACATTAAAGAAGATCGCCGTGGTTAGCAAAAATTTAGCAGAAAGTATGAATTTAAAAATTGAAGAAAAAATGGTAGAAAGTTGATAAGATAGCAAAGAAGAAAGTTAAAGAATAAATTTTTGATGGTACAAGATGTAAACGGCTTTGAAAAAAGGAAAAAAATTTTCACCCTAAAGCTTTGCGGCGGACATTCCTCAGAGTAGGAAAAGATCAGAATAAGGGCCGAAAAATACATTTCGCTAGTACAGAGACCAATTAAACTATTGACCACTCTCTTACGCAAAAGTTTTGTACGATATGTATCTATAGAATAAGTTCGGTTCTTTCTCGTTAGGCAATAAAACAGTAGACAAAAAGGAAATATCCAAAGACGGGTCTGTCCCCTATCACTTTTTTCCTCGTTCGCGTGTTTCACGAAATTAAAAAATGCATTTTCAAAAATATAGAAAGAAGGGCTGTTAGTTTTGATTTGTAGCAAAAGAACGGGAAAATCAAAATTTATTCAAAAAACTTCCTTATTTAGCACAAAGGTAACTGCGGATAGCAGTTTTTCCATGCGTACTTGAAGGAGCGTACATGAAGGAGCGTACATGAAGGAGCGTACATGAAGGAGCGTACTTGAAGGGCCGTACAATAGGCATGGGTACAAGTCGAGGGACGATTTTTCGACAGCAAATATTCTTATCAGAATCCAAACAGCATGATCGCTTTGGCGGTCGATGTTGACATTAAACGTTGCCTTGTAGGTATCAGATAGAAGATTTCTAAATACGGTTAGGCAATTGTAGACTTGCACTTTGATGAAACGCAAATATTGTGCTTTGCATTGGTGATTTGCATTGAAGTATCCATGCTACTGAAAGTCCCCACCCTCGTGCTAATCAAATAACGTAAATTAATTTCGGTGTAGCAACTGAATTCTGAAGACTTTATTTGATGTCTTTAACGCAGCTTTGTAAGTTCCCAAGTCAGCAGTGACGTAACGGAGGCATCTGGTGTGGCTCCTATTTATGGACTGGAAGAAAGTCCCTGCCAACGCTGTAGAGCATGCCAAACTCAATAGCGAAATATAAAATTTGAAATGATTCTTCTTAACTTTGAGGAGCTTGATTAAAAGCGTTAAACTGTTGCTGCTCGAATTAAATATCATCATCATTGTCATAATATCAAATAAAGGGCAGTGCTTTTGGAAGACCTTCCAGTGCTAGGAAATAAATTTTGAGAAAAATGAAATGGAGGTATCAAATGGGGTTGCATGCAAAATGAAATAGGTGATCAAGACTCATTTAAAGGAAAAAGAGACGCAACTCTTAATTAGATTAGTAGTGACCACTTTTATGTATGCTTAAGGTTAAGGCAGTGATGGGTTTTCACAACCAGCAACTTTTACAAGCCGTTAACTACCAACACTGCCTGCTGTGCCAGTGCTCCTGAGAGCAAGATATTTGGGAAAAGCAGTTACAGATGCTGCTAATCTTCAAGGAAATTTGCCGTTTGAATATCTAAAAGCCAGGCTGGTATGATTATAAGAAATCCTGTTTTGATACAAAGGATTTAACAGAGTGTTATGCCTGCTAAAAATAGTGTCGACTGAAACCACGATTGGGATAATTTTAGATGCAATTTAAGAACACAAAGGAAACAGCCATGATAGAGAACAAAGATACTCCTCCAACTGCACACCTATTGACATTGAAATGCCAAAAGACCCTCGACTCTGAATAAGCAGTATGCGCTGTTTTGAATGAGATTATAAATATGTTGGGTCTAGAAATCCAAACGGCAAAAAACACATCATGAAAACCGAGCAGCAAGCTGGTACAATTCGAAAAACGATGGATCCTAGAAAGATAACGATTATACAGAACATATTATAAACATTGCACAGACCCTTTGCCCATATATAAATGGCATTTTCAAAAAGGCTTTGCCCTGACATAAAGAGATTGTCAAGCTGCCGTTCCTTATATCAAAAGGGACAGTTGCTCATACCATATCAATCTCTAATGATAGGCTCTGGTACCACGGGTATAGCGATAGTTTAGTTGGTAACAAAAAGAGACAGAGATATAGAGAGAAACGAGAAAGCGCGCGCGTTATGTATTTAAGCGGAGTAAAGGTAGATCTCTTTGACGTCTACGAATTAGATCATTGTTTATAAAACGTAAATAAATGGTGTTTTACGGGGCTGTAGCTGGGATAGTGAAGCAGAGATGCGAGGACGATGAAAAGGCTGTGATACAACTAGGGCTCTCCAGACTTGTCTTTTCAGGCCAAATTTTCCAACTTTGGCTTTCTCCAGTGTTAAAATTGCCAAAAAAAATTTGCTTTTGGCCTACAACTAAAATTTGACCTCTTTCAGTAGAAATTTTGAGGACATTAGTTTGTTTTATATATACGTAAACACCCTAAGTAGAAACAAAATTTAAATTGAAAAAGCAATACTGCAAGTATTAAAAACAAGCCTAACGATGGGCAAAGAAATTTTTTTTTTTAATTAAAAAAATTCTCAATTTCTTGTTTGAGCTTGGGAAATTCGACTTAGTCTAAATTGATTAAGTCGAAATTGATTAAGTCGAAAGCCATTAAGTCGAAAGTATGTGAGTCGAAAGCCATTAAGTCGAAAGTATGCAAGTCGAAAGCCATTAAGTCGAAAGTATGTAAGTCGAAAGCCATTAAGTCGAAAGTATGCAAGTCGAAAGCCATTAAGTCGAAAGTATGCAAGTCGAAAGTCATTAAGTCGAAAGTATGTAAGTCGAAAGCCATTAAGTCAAAAGTATGTAAGTCTAAATTGATAAAGTCGAAAGTATGTAAGTCGAAAGCCATTAAGTCGAAAGTATGTAAGTCGAAAGCCATTAAGTCGAAAGTATGTAAGTCGAAAGTCATTAAGTCGAAAGTATGTAAGTCGAAAGTGATTGAGTCGAAAGTCTGGCAATATATACTATGCTTAGGCCGTTACCCGGCACTACAACTGGAAAGCCTCCATAAAATTGAGAATGACCGTATACAAATTAAAGTATACTTTAATACAGTATAGTTGACATGCACCCTTTCCGTATTATTTAATTATAGCAGTTCTAGAAGTGTGACGTCATCTAGTTCATCTTCCTTCCTTTTATGATTGCGAATACAAATATAGTGTGGTGTTTTGGTTATCTTCTTTCGTTATCTTCTTGGTTATCTTATATAATGATTATCTTCTTTCGGGCTCGCTCTATACTTGACAAATTAGCAGCTTAATTTGGCTAAATGCTTTGAAGCTGTATCGGGTCCTTTTTTCAAAATGCAGCTGCTTTTGAGTTCAGGCTAAGATAGAAAACTCGTCTTCTCCTTAAACTAATGACTTTATTGTGCATTTAAAAGGTTTAAAGATTTTATCGGAATGATATGACAGGTTATACATAAACTAATGAGGGCACTTCTTTTCTTGTGGTCTCTTTTGCGATCGATATCACAGTTTTGGCTTCGTCTCGGATACGAAGCAACATTTTACGAAAAATGCTCTGATTAACGAACACAAGATCTCACAGCGTTTTCAAAGAAAAATGAAGTTCTGTTGTGAGATATCATGATATAGTGAAAAGCCCAGAAAGCGGATACCTGCGTAAAAGTTAAGTCACAATTAGGGAGGCATTAGTTATCAGAATGTTGCTTGAACGTTACTTGAATGTGGCTTGAATGTGGCACTGGAAAGAAAACTTGCGACAAAATAAAATATGTCTCCTGTCATGGGAGATGTTAAGCATAAGCAAACAAAGACGTTACACCTACTTGGTTGGTCTTGATGTAGGCCTACTTCGTGGAGGTGGCATCTAAGACAAAGTTTTAGTACGATTAAATACATCTTGCATTTCGAATACCTCACTGGGTAAACACAGCTTGATTCAGGAGCACCCCTGCACAGCATAAAATATTCAACAAAATCTCTAAAGAAAATAGTAACCAACTGCTTTATATTGAAATGAATTAAGTTTCAAGATGTATTGAATTCTGTTTACCGTGATACAAGATAGCCTTTACAGTACATAGTTACAGAAAGCTCGAGCCCCCTGATAAGGTTTTTTACATTCCCCTGGAACCTTCACTAGGCCCCCTTTCCACTTCAGTCTTTTTGTTCGCACACGCTCGCAATGTGAATCTCCTGATCTAATTGGCTACTTGATGGAAGGATCACAGCCTACTATCAACGCGAGCGAAATGTCTGCCTGCTTAAAGCGATCTCAAAATACGTATGTGCGTACACAGAACGATTGAAGTTGAGGTGTGCGTGCCCTACATTTTCCATTCATCTAAATTCATCTCTGGAAAAACCAGTTGAGTCTACGCGCAGACTACCAGAACACCTTCGAGCCCACGACAGATCGAAACTTCTTAGCGCGAAAAACTTTAATCGCTTTTTGGAGGTCCAAGTTACTGGGATAATAGTGTATCATGTCTAAAAGTTTCATTCCACTTGGAAGGATTATAAACATTACATCTACATATTGACACATAGTTTACAACTCTTTATCTTAAGAGGTCTTAAGTTGGAAAGAGAATATTAAGCGAGTCGAAACTATGAAATTAATAGGCATTCTCTTTAAGAATAATTACTAGGCTTTTTACAGATTTAGATTGTGTCATTGGGGGCAAATTGCTGTCATGAATTTATGGAATACGTACCTCTTGATTTGGCTCTGGAACTGGTGTTCTTTCTGTAAAAAAGAAAAAACAAGTTGATGATAAAGAATTATGAAGAATTAAAGAATTAAAAAAACATGTCTTTAAATCAGCACGTAAAATAAATGTTCTCTTGTGATATTTTACCAATGCATAAAAGGCACGAAAAAATAACTAAAAGAGGATTGCTTAGCACAAAACAAAAAAGTTCAACCATAGTCACAGAGCGATCAAACCAATAGCCTTCAACAAAACTAAGATCAAAATGGAAGCGATTGAGGTTACACCTACTATTTTATATAAAACGATGTAAAATCATAGTGTTTCTAAATATTTTACCGCATTTTGGCACAAAAACTTCCCAATGGCTTTCCAAACACGAAAACCAGACATATTTGGTATAAAAATTGTTTTATAGCAATGAGCGCTGCAGCAAGTACGAATAGCTTTGAAATAATTCATTTGCTGGCCTATGTTACATAGACTTTTTTCCAGTTACAATACACTAGCAATATCGCTAGAGACTGAAAATCATACTTTAACCATTCCCAGTCTGACGGGAACTGTCGACTTCTTGGCAGTTCCAGAAAAACCCAAGCACTATAAAGACAATCTGGCGAATCCTCTTTCCTACTGGTTAACTTCAATCTGCATCCAGGTATAAACTTACGGTGATATTCTGGGCATCAACCGGCGTATTATTCAAAGAAGCGTTGTTCGATGTGAACCTTCTAATACCGGATACAGTAGTGTCCCGTATATGAGAAACAAACATTTAAGAAACATAGACCCTGATTTTCAAAATAATACCCCATTTTGAAGCCAAACACTTGTATAAGATAGTGTATACACAGTGCTGATTGTCATACTTAGGTGATATAATTTGTATCACAATCATAGAGGTCTTGTCTGAGCAGTTAATCGATAGAAAATGGTTTTTCTAATAAGAAACTTTACCCTGATTCAAAGTTTATATCATTTTATATGAAAAAAGTCAGACCTGAAACTGAATACGTTTTTTCTTTTATGTGACACACTACTGAACTTAATACCGGATAATTTCTACCGGATACCTTACAACCAATTTCTTTACCATGATAAACTCCTTGCTCACAACCTCTCGTTAACAGATCATTCCTACATCAAACCGTAAATAACGTCTCATAAGTTTACGTTATATAAGAGCTGGCTTTCATTTTTGGAACAAAATAGAAACATGTACACAAAATGTCTAAGCTTTCTCTTGTCGTCCAAAATTTTCCAGAACTCCAAGACCTTATTGTTTAAGACATTTTGCACAACTCCAAGAATTATTCAAATATCATCAATTTTTTAGGATGTTCAGAACTCCAAGACATTTTTGTTTGAGAAATTTTGCACAACTCCAAGAATTATTCAAATATTATTAATTTCTTAGAATGAGTTAAGCTAATTATCTTCTTTTTCTAAGAATAATTTATCAAACACCTGTGCAGTTGGTAGCTCGAGTTTTGTATAAGTAAAGCATCAAAAGTGGTTTTAAATTTCAAAGCAGAAACAGTCGAGAAGCATGAATTAGCTTACCAAAAGCCCATGCATTCAAAGGACAGAACAGCGAGTAATGAATTTTTCAAAAGCCTCCTTAAGAAACTCCAAAAATTAAAGATCAAATCACAGCTGCCAGGATATCTTATGATTTGAGGATGGATAAAAACCAAAGGAGATGAAATTCTTGGTCAACCGGATCAGAGTTTCTAGAAATAAGCTTGGTTTCATAGTGAGAGGTGCAGAGCTATCAAATATAAACTGAAGTTATGAAGATATAGCATTACACATAGCTGTCAAATTATGTAAAAGGAATGTGGAGAAGTGCTTATTTAAATCTGTGAGCATTAGGAAGAGGATTTAAAAGATCAAAGTAAAGGTCTTGAACAGAGTCTGCCAAGCTCTAGAAATACATTAATATGAAAAACTGATATAAAAAAACATTTTGGCTCCATATCCTTTCCTTTGCGCCAGACGCATTTATACATGCAACCGAATATACTGGAAGTTACTGGAAGCTAGGTAGCGTTGTCATCGAATTTCATACATTTATTTTCTTCATAAGAAACTTCGCCAAAAAAATATTGGACGAAAAGGGAAAGTAAAGAATCTTCAGTACTCGAAGCAAAAAACAACGAGAAACAAAAGAAATAACTCAGAAGTCCAAAATTCCACGAAAATCCAGCAATATGATAAGCTAGGTGGCATAAAAATTTAAAAATCGAGGAAAGATGTGGGACTGAAAAGAATATACTTCCCTTAACTAAGTAAAGCATTAGAATGGACGCAAATCTCTTGACAAAAATGTCACAAGCATTTGAAAAGAAATAGACACATTGAAGAGTATTGCCAGTCTTTACAGCTTAGAAAATCTCTCCAGCAAGGTTATATGTATGGGAAAAGCTATATAAATGAAAAATTAAATGTAGGACCCAAAATTATACAATTAATGACTCGCAAGAAACATTTAGTTTTGAAATTTTCAAAGCATTAAGAAACTGAAGTACTCAACATTGGCCTTTGTTTCATATAAAAATCAGAAAAACTTTGGTTTCAATAAAAATATCATTCTGTCCCAGCCCTGCATTCATTTGATATTTGAGAAGTAAAGTGACGTTTCTTTTTCATGCTTCCTAGCACGGACTTAGTGTCTTACAGTTACCTTAGTGGCACGAAAATTTATTGGCTGTCAAATTTGGCACCTGACAATAGTGGTTTACTGGGCCCCTAGATGTAATTTGAATTGTCTTAAACAGTGTACAGCAACAAATTTGAAAAATGCAGCATTTTCACTCTTAAGGCTCACATGGTATTTGTGTCATTCGTACAAACATGAAGTCATTCCTTAACCTTGCGGTACAAATTTACTCATAATTAGTACTCAGTTTCTCAATTATTTTGTTGAATTCAGTATTCGGGGATGTCTCGTAAATTTCAAATGCTATAGAGCTGCAATTTATAAACAAAAACACGTAGCATAAAATGAAACACCTAAGTAATGGTAATATCTTTTTCTTTTCATTGCTTATGCTAATCAACAAGGAAATAGGTGCCAAATAGACGAAAAGGTAAATGCGTGTATGTGATGAGAAAACAAGGCAAATGTGTGTATTAGATGACCAAACAAGGCAGATGCGTGCATGAGATGACCAAACAAGGCAAATGCGTGTATGAGATGACCAAATAAGGCAAATGCGTGCATGAGATGACCAAACAAGGTAAATACGCGTATGAGATGATCAAACAAGGCAAATGCGTGTATGAGATGACCAAACAAGGCAGATGCGTGCATGAGATGACCAAACAAGGTAAATGCGTGTATGAGATGACCAAATAAGGCAAATGCATGTATGAGATGACCAAACAAGGCAAATGCGTGTATGAGTTGACCAAACAAGGCAAATGCGTGTATGAGTTGACCAAACAAGGCAATGCGTGTATGAGGTGACCAAACAAGGCAAATGCGTGTATGAGATGACCAAACAAAGTAAATGCGCGTATGAGATGACCAAACAAGGTAAATGCGTGCATGAGATGACCAAACAAGGCAATGCGTGTATGAGATGACCAAACAAGGTAAATGCGCGTATGAGATGACCAAACAAGGCAAATGCGTGTATGAGATGACCAAACAAAGTAAATGCGCGTATGAGATGACCAAACAAGGTAAATGCGTGCATGAGATGACCAAACAAGGCAAATGCGTGTATGAGTTGACCAAACGTGGCAAATGCGTGTACGAGTTGAACAGACTTTGCCCATGCATTACAAACAAATTTCTAAACCTAGTTTGGGATAGGCAACGGGTCATATTCCGTTCAGCATCAACGAATAACGTTTATAATACGTTTCCTCTTTAAGGAATCAAATTGTCTAGTTTATTAAAAAAGGTTATCTACCACGAAATTTCTACCAGCATTCTTTCGTTTTGAATTTTGAATTTAATTACCGTTTCGCCGTGCTGCACTTCCAGATGATTGCGTCTTGGGGCGACCCTGAAAATGGAACAAGCAAAATAGTGAAGAAGATAAAAACAATAATAAAATCACCCCAAAATCGGGTTGGCCCCATATCAAATACAAAACGACATTCTGTTAAGACCCCACAGGCTGCTAAGTGATTCCACTTCTTTGAAGATAAGGATTTCACACAAGGTTATACCTAAAATAAGTCTGTGTAATTAAGTTAATGCTTGAAATTTTTTTGAGGTTTCCTACTTGCGGTGAAACTGCCGGACAGGGCGACACCATACTGATAAACCTAACTACACAGAACGTCTGAGACACTGGCAAAATAAAAAAATTGAATATCACCATCGAAGACTAAGTTCTTTTATGGATATAAATAATCAATATATTTAAAAGAACTCTAAGGGGGGTATGACCTTGGTTAGAGCCTACAAAGATTATTTGAAGCTAGCCACGATAAGAACAGAAACCACTCTGGATGCATTGATGTTCTAGAAGAATGCCTGGTTGAAACAGGCCATTATTGTTGAATTGATGTAGAGGGTAGATGAAAAACAATGATTGATATAATCATTACGAATGTAAAAAAAACTTGTTAAGGAAAACTTACACTTCGGGAATTCAAGTCAGCTCTCACGGAACTCCTGGAGCTCAGTTCTTGGAGAAGAAACAAGCAAAGTTATGCATACGACCATTTTAAATTTACAAAATAGCTACGATATGTCAGTCAGTGACGCCCGCTCAATGGCAAAACATTTCGGCGTTTTCTTGGTTTTCAAAGGGTGTGGACCCACCATTTTCCCTCGCTCAACCTGCCTTTGCCCCCTCCCCCCCAATAACACCGCACTGGCTACGCTACAGATAACAGAAGCATTCGAAATTGATTAGCCAAACCAATTTTACTGCAGATTCGCATCGAAAACAATCATAGTACTGCAAGAAAGTTTATGTCAGTAATCCGGTCAAATTGAATACTTCAGTAAAGCTTCCCTTTAGAATCACTTCCTAGTTATTTATTCTCTATCAGTTTTGATGTCAAATCAACACATTAAATTTTACTCCAATTTAGCAATACCAATTTCAATATTAAAGCCAACCTAAAGGAAAGCGCTGCAGTGAAACGTATACAAAAACGTCATTGATATTACAAAACTTTCATACATTTATGTTTTGTTTTCATGACCCTATAGAGTTCTCAGTAAAATTACAGCAACGCTAAAGTCTGTGCCAAAGTATCAAATTTTAAAGGAATTTTTAAATCTTATATGAAAAGCCAGCATTATATTTAGCGGCCATAGTTTCGGTCGAAAAAGGCGGGTTAGCGGTTTTTCCAATTCATCTCGTGCTCGTTTATGAAAATAATTTAGCTGTCTCCTTATAAATTCACTTCAATAACAAGATATGGTTACTGAAAAAGCTAAAAACCCTGTTTTACAAATACTTGTGTTGAAATTGATGCTTGCTAATGAGATAAAACATTCTAATATTTTTGTCTCTTGTAGTGAAAAGCTTCTTACGCCCATCAAATTCTTAAGTCGGCGTCTATAAGCTATATTGGTGGAATGAATAAGCATTTACATCAGGAAAAACATTGTTTCGTTATCCCTTTGAGGCTTTGCAGGCGAAAATGAATTTGTGAATCAGAGAAAACGGAATCATTGCCATAAACCCTTTCAATCAGTAGCAGGTTTGAAATATGAAACTTAGTTATGAATTAGAGCAAGGAAGGGTAAGGGGGTCTAGTATAATGTGCAAAAATTGAAAAACATCTCACTACCTTCTATTGCTGTAAGCTTCGAGTGCCCCCTTGGTGTGACTGGGCGAGTGAGGGGTTTCTCTTGAGTGAAGGGAGAAACATCTCCAAGCGCCTGGAGTGAAAATTACATTATATAAGATTCGATAATAAAAAGCTTTTGGTGTTTGTCGTATTTTCATTACAACGTGGGGATGTACAATTTTACATTGCCATAACACTTGTAAGTCAGGACAATATTTATCAACTATTACAATAAGATTAATTAATATTTAATAAAAGTGAATAGTTCAATTTAATACGAATAGCTTAAGGAGCTCACACTTAGGCCTAAGATGCAGTAATTTATATGAAATATACTTTTGTGCTGCAATTAACGATACACAGATAACAGAAGAACAGCACAGTACTATACCTTTGAATCAAAGTTTGTTGAGACAGAAATTGAAGACAGTACCTTGAAAGAAAAAAAGGGACAATAAAAATTGTATTGAAGCCTGAAAAACAGCATATAATAAAAAATCTATTTATTGCATTATATGTAAGTAATTCTAAGAATTATGCATGGGCAGAGGTAATGAACTATGCTTTGGTATGTATAGCGAGACCGTTTCACATAACAACTCCGAAGTTAACGCTAAATGCGAGAATGGAGTTGTCTGTATCATTAGGTACAGAGCACTGTGAAATAGATCGATGTCTCCAATACTTTATATTTCTATAGAGCTGTACATATCAAAATTAGAATAAAATCAAACAAGTTTTCTTCAACATATCTTCGAAGGAAAATGATTTCTTAGTTCACAGTGAATTTGGAGAAAGGGTAATGCAATACGAAAGAAGGAAAGATACTAGGAGGAAAATTGATTTTATTTTAATATATCTTAAAGGAATTGAGAGCAGATTTTAAAAGGCTAAAAAATAAACGAGAGGCTATTTCATTAGGACAAGTATCAGAGTATCAGATGCGAACGCAGGCTTTGTCCTATGAGAAAAGTTGTTCGGGAGATGAATCATGCCCGTCTTCCAGACATGCACTAGTCCCCGTTTCAGGGTTATGGCACATGCGCAATATCACTCGAAGCTCTGGTGGAAAGTTCAAGAGTTGTATGGTCACAGACAGAACAGCTGTACGAATACTGCTATTAATGCGCATGTGCTTTGATCCTGCAACACTGACTGGTTTAAGACGGTATTGTTTCGAAACAAAGGACTGAAGACCGGTTTCATTTGACCGGTTTCATTTGACCGGTTTCATTTTGTACCGTATTAAAATGAGCACGGTTAGGACTTCCATTTACACGGGACTCGTCGGAGCCGTTCCAAATGGAACTGCTAGCCGTACCAAAACGGGATCGCCTAGAACAAACGTCCCATCTGGAACCGTTCCAAACTTCTCGTGTAAGCGCAGCCGAAATAAGCCAGTGCTAGCGATTCATCAGTACAACCTCAATCAAAAAGTTACAAAAATCTCAATGAGGACTGTTTTAATTTTGCAAATATTTGAGCTCCTTACCCCAAGGTACTGTGCGGAGAGCAGTTGCTCTCCAAATAATTCTCCAAGTTTTGCGATTTGCACTTCTTCCTCATCGAGTTCAGCATCCAAAACATCACCTTCCTAAATTTCATTAAATGAAATTCGAAAAACAGAATCAACATCATTTTCAAACCTTCTGTTAGAAATTAATATTTAAGAAGAGTGCGTGTAATGGCTTGTAAACAATAATGACCCATGAATAATCTCAAAATTCTGAGAAATGAGCCGGCAATCGATTTTACTCTCAATCTAACGCAAGGCATTGGCAATACACAATTTCTTGCAGTGCTCTAAAAATCATTTTTCATTCTTGCAATTTTTTAAGTTTTATTGATTAAATAAATCATTGAATGAAACATTTTAACTCTGGACAAGTATTTTTATAACCTACAATCAGCAAAAAATATACATTGATAAAAAATTTTCTCAGAACTTTTTATATAATTTTTATTTTTGGCAATCCATGTATATTTTGGGCAGGTCCTTTATTGATAACAGCACGTTGTTGCTGACCAAAGTTAACCTGTATAAATATGATATTATTATTATTATTATTATTATTATTATTATTAACTGGTGAAGATTACCTCATCATCATCTTCGTCTTCTTCTTCATTGTCAGATTGTGGATCATCTGTCGCAGATTTGTCAACTGCAAATTGAAACCAGTTTCCGTTACAATGTTATTTCATCATAAGGCTACGGGCAGGCAATTTTGTGCATTGGCATCCAAAGTATAAAAAACCCAAGCTTAAATGATGGCAGTATTACCCATTACCAGTGGCGGAACGGGCAAAAGTTGCTTCTAGTTAGGAAACTAAGGTCCGCCAACCTTTAAGGGCCCCAAACCAGAAGGGCCCCCAACCTTTAGGGGCCCCCGGTAAAAATGTTTTCTATGTTATTTTACTATGAAGCAGGAATTCTGGAAGTGATAAGCAATTTCAACGAACCCCAAGCCTGCATGATATCCCATTTAAATTGAGTCTGTTGACAAGCATTTTTTGTTTTGTCTGTATTGTTTTACAAATGCTTAAAATCGTTGCGCCCAAAACTGAAAAATTCCTAGGAGCCCGTCTGTATCCGCTACTTCGCTGCCAAACGCCAGTTTTTAGCGCAATGAAAGCATCCTGAAACCCCTCTCAAAGCTCTACTTTTAAATGAAAAGACGAAAACAATGAGATCATGCTTGATATTTAAGAGTTGGACCAAAATACCAGAAGCTAAAAAGAATTTGCTTCGAAGTTGAAACGCAAAGGACATATGACTGTTGTAAGTTAACCTTTTTCTGTATATAATATTTTGTTATATCACAACAGAAGGTGAAATTGTGTGTTTATATAAAAAAAGGATTGCAAAGTTCTTTACAAAGTTTGTAAACTGCCATGAATTCTTATCTCTATGTAAAGGAAATTGTGGAAAAATCTTTGCAGCTTAAAATTTTGCGGATCGTAACCGTAGAGATATTATCGACCTCAAATCTTCTTTACATAACAGCTGCCTTTCACAGCATTTTCTATTCATTATTACGTCAATAGTCGCTTTCAATAAAACAGACTATTGGTGGTTAATATTTTGGTTAGTCGTTAGTCGAAATGTTAAACAAAGCAGGCGGCATATTAACTATGAATGAGAACTGTAATACTTTAAAAATTTACTGTGGATAAGTAAAATTATTGTCATTTCTCGGATTACATGGATGGGCATGTCAATTCCAAAAAAAACTCTGCTATTATAGCATAAAATTCGAGCAGGTTACCTAATAGAGGGCCAATTGCACAAAGAGCAAGGGGAGTATCAGTGGAGAATGTCTAATAGCAGCTAGGCCCATGAAAAACAAAGTCAAAAACTGGCTTTCAGCTGCCTGGAACTGAAACCTATGGTATCCCAATACATTTTTTTATGACCCTCGATTTACCGTGGAAAAAAGAATCACGGACCTTCAATCTCAATAGCATGCTACTTTTTAAAAGTCTTTTTAAGAGATTGAAGCCATGGCTGCAACAAATCTCTATATATGATTATCTAAGCTGCCACAATTACCACGCCTTTCTTTTATTTTTAAGAAAGGTTTACAAACGTTCTGGGTCATAGATCCAAAAAAAGATGAACAATCTTTTGGAGTCTGTGATCAATCAACGGTTTACTAACACATTTACCTGCTAATATTTCTTCCACGTAGGTCAAAAAACAACATTATATAAACTGACATTGAAAAACTATTTTGAAAAGTAAGTAACTGAATTAATTCGACAGGAAATGGAGCTTTGGCAGATTTTAAACTTCTTCCTATGACCTCAAGAAACTTTTTACTTCACATTTTCTCTCTGTACCTTTTCCCAGATCATGTTCTCCTATCACCTACTCTGAGATATAAGAACCAACCTGTATTCATTTGTTTGATGATGAATTTTATTTGACGATTCATGTCAGGGTCATCATCTTGCACATAACATCTAAGGATTTCTTCTAAGCCCTAAAGTTAGACAAAAACGTTTTGAGAGTGGTAAAAGCAAAAAAAATTAATGACTTGTAAAATCATTTGACAAATCTGAAGATAGATAAGAGGTTCTCAAATAATCGCTTAAGAGCTACTCTACGAGTAAGGAATTATGTGCCAATCAAAGTTGCACCATTTTTTCAAAACATTGTGACGTCACTGTGACTGGATCATGGACTCAGGTCTAAAATTGCATCCTGTAATTGGATCATAACATTTAATCGCGGGATTGGATCAGGGAATCGAATCATGGGATTGAATCACGTGATTTGATCACGGGATGAGTCATGGGAACGCAAGTGAAAGGAGGCTTCACCACCTCCAGAAACATTTCTAATGAAAGCTATAATTGGTAAGACAGGTTCGGTATTCCGTGCTATTTTCAAAGTCATGAAGTGCTTCAAGTGCAGCGTCACAGGGGCGACTGGACGGGATATGTCCCCCAGTTCTCGGCTAGATCGATTGTACATTTTGTCCAAGTATGATGAAGAAATATTAGGCATTTTCATTTCCAAATCGGGCATTTCCAGCCGTTAAAAGGCGTTTTCCAACTATAAAAAGGGCGTGAGCTTAACAAATTTTGCCCCCCTTCCCTCCACAACCTAGTGGCGCCAACCCTTTAATACAAATAAATATTGAATCTGAAACACAAACATAAAACAAAATGCTCTTTTCAGTTGCCATAATTTAAGTTAAGAAACAGTGGCTGATCGGGAAGTTTAACTCTAGTCGTAGTTTTTCAAAATGCATGGACTTGTATTTAATTGCTGTTCTCAACAACAAAAACAGAAAAGTTGCCTATCTGATAAATCTAATATCTAATTTTAAAACTGGCAAAACAAAATTTTACCATTGAAACTGCTCGCTGCCTGATGGTAGGTAAGGCCAATATGCTGTAAAGTGTCCCATTCACGTATGGTTGTATCTATTGAGGAAAAACATTTCTTTTTACATTGGTATAAAGAACATAAACCAGAGATAAATTACTCAGAATTAGCAAATGATAAAGTATGGTTCTAAATGTAATTTATCTTTGCAGGTTATTGCATCGATTAAGTACCTGCTTTCAACAAACAATATAATGTATACTGTCTTTACATGAATTAACATAAAGAACGAATGCTTTCCTGGCATCACATGATGTGCTTTCTACTTTTTCAATTTACTGGAAGATACTTTTGGAAACAGGAAATGGGATGTAAAAGTATTTCTACTGAAGAAAAAGATGGAAAAATCAAAATAAAAGAGCCTTTAATATGGGTACAAAGTTTTAGGGTTTTGTTTAAGGAGCATAAAGAAAAGAAAGGAGAGAAGGATTAAGATAAAGGAGAAGACATCTGACAAAGGAGAAGTTAACGATAAGGATAAAAAAGGAAGTGTGAATAAAAAGAATGAAGGAGAAGCTTCAAGGAAAATAGAGAAGAAGAAATTAAAGAATGGAAAAGAACCAAAGAGAGGTACGATGAAGAAGAAATGAAAATAATAATCAAGGAGAAGAATGAATAAGAAGAAAGAATAAGAAGATTGAAAAAGAAAAGGAAGATTGAAAAAGAAAAATAAGAAGAAAAAGAAAATGATAAAGGAAAAGAATTTAGAAGAAAAACATTAAAAAGAAAGATGAAGAAGAATGAGAAAAAAAAGAAAGAAGAAGAACAAAAGGAAAGACGAAAGAGAATAATGAAGATACAGAGTTTAGAAGAAGAAGAGGAAGAAAGAAAAGAAGTAATAGAAGAAGAAGATGAAGAACATGACGTAGGCAACCAAAATTATGATAGAAAAGAAGAGAAAGATGAAGAATTTGAAGGTAATAAATAAGAAAGACGAAGAGGAATTGAAGAGAAAAAAGAAAAAGAATCAAGCAAGCAAAGAAATGAATGAGAAGAAGAATAAAGAGGGAAAGAAAAAAAGAATAGCGAGACAAAAAGAAGAGTAAAGAAAAAATGAAGGAGAAAAATTTTGAAGTAGCAGCAGCAGCTCAGGCATGCATTATGTTGTGATTTTTGTGCACTGGAAGACACTCTATCAAACATAGCGGCAGACCATTGGAATCATTTGTAACATGATTATTGATATAGAAATTAATAGTATTCTTGATGCCAACAATGTAAATAGATCCCAAATCATTCTTGGTACCTCTTTGTTTTCGTGATCCAATAAATCTGCAAGAAGTTGCAATACAGCCTCGCAGTCATCTAAACATTGCTTTTTGCCTAAAGGAAAGATCGTACGTGATTGCTTTATGTCAACAGAAAGAAAAATGAGTGAATATCTTTACATAACTATATCTAATAACTATATAAATCGATTTAAGAGATATATGACAAACAAAAAGAAGTTAAGTAAACCTAGACATCTAAATTATATCTAGAAAGTACAGTAAGTACCTAACCTGCCTGTCTCTTAAAGTATATTATAATCGTAATGTATTTACTAGACTTCAATTTGCGCCTCTGAGTCTCACGCCCATCGCAATCGTTAGCAAAACACTGTCTACATGTTATCAGGTATTGTAACATTTGTGTGAATGGAGAAAAGGTCACTGTAGCAGGCTGCTCGACGGGCTCCAAGGAGTTCTTGCGGCGAAAAGTCGATAAAAATGTAGCAAATATGAAACACCGCAAAACGCCGAGAAAAACAACAATAAATACACGTGAATCAGTAAAGGCTAATATTTCGCCCCAGCATACGGGGCTTCATCAGAGCAAAATGAATTGTAACATTTGCTGGAAACAGTGACAATATATTGTTTAATGCACACAACATCTGCATCTACGCGTGTACAGAGGCCTGAATGTTGGTTGGCAACGATGGCATTTGCCTGATTTTATGATGTGTGCATAATTTCCTGGTTTTCGACCATAAATGACATTATGACATCCGCCCACTTAAGATATAAACAAAGAATAGACGCCGGCATAACGCGATTGCTGCCCAGCCCCTAGCGAAGTTGAGTCATTTAACTATCGTTTCAAAGCAGACATACTTTTTAGGGAATCATGGTTGTTTTGACAAGTTAATGTTCTTTAAACGTTCATCAATGCATTTTTATTCAGACAAAGAAAACGAGAAAAAGTATTCCTTCATTCGAACTAAACCAGAGTTGCTAGGTGGAATTTACAAAAGAAGGCCAGATGGGTAGGCAACTCAAGCCAAAATGCTCATAGAAAGGCCAAAACAAAAAATATTTCCCAAAATTAAATTGGGCATGTGCTGTTTGAATTTCTACGCATGCATCTTTTAAATAATCTCTTTACTTAAAAAAGAAACTTCTCCTTTTAATAAACCCTTTCCTGATAGTAAGAATCTATTTTGTATGACCTATAGTTGATAATATTTGGGTTACATTATGTAGCACACTACTGATTACTCCATTAATGTTGCTATTGCTCTTTAAATTTAAAATTTCTGCTGAAAAGGCCAAGAAAGGCAAGATTTAAGTAGTAGGCTAAAAAATATTTTCAGACAATTTAATTATTACAAAGGCCAAAATTGAAAATGTGGTCTGCAGAAGGCCAATCTGGTAACCCTGAATTAAATCTATTCGTTTTAAAACCCTGCTCTAAAACAGGACTAAACGCGTTTAAACCCCCGGGTATTTGTACACTGAAGACGACGTTAGGGTATTGAGCATTTTGACATCTGAAAGTCTGCCATTATGAAAACAAATAAAACAAGAGTCATACCTGCCGATCTTAGACAGAGATTCATCAATAATGCTACAGAATATTCGAGAGAATAGTCATTCAAAAGCTCTGGTTCTTCCAATGTTTTTATTAGCCATGCAACTAGTCCATAGTCAATCATTGTACTCTGCACTTGACGCCTTGAAGAAATATAATTGATTCAAATAAAATTTCAAAAACTTAAAATCTAGCCCTTTCAAACAACATGCGAAGACCTAATGCTATTGTAGTAATTCTATTTCTATTGCAATGATTAATTGCAGAGAGCTGATTGTGAAATGGCATTAAGATCCCAAAATAAAACGTAGGGGTAGGCGACTCCAGGTTGGATAAATTTTAACAATCACGGAGTGGAAATTTCATATAAATTTCGACAAAAAAAAAGACAAAAAGGATCAAATAAAAATCATAGCCATACACACATGGCAAAAGCCATGAAGCCTACTTTTATATAATTCTAAAATACATAGCAAAGATTTTTCAAGCATTTACAATGAAAGCTAGATATATAGTTGTGTTTTATTCAACAAGTAACGTTGCGAAATGCTCCATCTTTACAAAAGGATTTCCTATTATAGAGATTCACAAAATAATCAAGTTAACCAGAAGTAGTAAAAGCGCTATACATGTCACACTCTGAACGACTCAACATAATCTAGTATTAGAAGAAATTGTTGTGATAAATAGAAGATGCTGAGGTGAAAGATAGGGATAGTTTGGGTAGGGGAGCAATTCAGTCATTGTTACGATAGAAATCCAGCAGTTGGTTAATAAGTCAAAACACCATGAATCAATTGTGCCGCTTTTTCAATAATATATGACTGACCTGAGGCTAAGCTTTTGCATGGCACCAAGAATGTTTTCTCCTGTTTTTGTTCTCTCTGATTCACGCTTTAAGCACGACAAAAGCTGTTTCATCATCACCTCTGACTGTCCTATATACACTCGTCCTAAAAAAATATCATTGTGAAAGGATTATCCGCTGCCAAAAAGACGTAAGCTGGAATATTAAAGATATAACAAAGCATATGAATAACAGCTTTTAGGTAGTGGATAAATTCATCCATTAAAAATTTTTAACGTACAAAGGCTGAATTTATCATATAGAACTTTCAAATGGTTATCTTGTTAGCCATGTTGAACAAATATGAATTGCTGCTATTCAAAAACAAATGAAATGTTGACTGCAGGAAAAAAACAGCATGCGTTAAACAGACAACAAGGAAAAGTATAATAAAGAACAATTACATCATGAATTGAAAAATAAAATATTTAAAATGATTTTCAAATTAGCAAATTACCTGCTGTGAAGGAAGCCAATGTATTGAAGAGCATAGCAGTTTGAGACTGGATTAATTCGTCTGATGAATTTAGCAAATTCACCATGGTCTCCTAGTGTCAAAACAAATTAATAAATTTGAATAAAACCCATCTTTCGTTAAAATACAGCATTCAATTTTGAAACTCAAGCACTCTTAATTCTACTTTAATTCTCTTTCTATCTTTGTCTCAGATACTTATTCAAAATTATTTTCATTCCTTCATTCATCTAATGCATTTTATTCATTTCATTCTTATATAGCCATTTGATGTAATTTCAATACAGAGAGTCTTTGTTACACTACTTCTCAGCTAAATCAATATAATTCGAGTCTTCATTTTTGAGTCAAAACTGAATGAAACGAAAAAAGTTACTATAAAAAAAATTAAAAAAAACTTAATGATACTTAGCTACACCTCTTTAACAAAATTTTTAGTGGCAATTTGAAAGGATCTTACTATGAGGACAGACCATGATTCATTCAAAGTTTATAACTGATTAACAGTAACTTGGAAAGAAAATTTATCATTTATTTAGTAAAATATTATTTACGAACTGAATACTGCTTTAATATTAGGCTTACAAGTTTTGAAAGCAAATGGATTCTCTATAGGTCTATTAATGAAAACAAAACTCACTCCTTGTTTGATATCAGATGCACACCCAAGAATATCATTTGCTATGTATCCAGACACGACTGCGTCTCTTTGCTCACCTACTTGGGATCTGGCTAATCTCTAAAGTGGAGCAAAATGCGTGTTTAGATTATGTTTCAATCTCCCTGTCTTTTTACCACTTACAGCCCGATAGCAAGGTTTTAGTTTATATTCCTCTAATTGCAGATAATATAATCAATAATTGTTTATCAACCTGAAAGAACTAAAAATTAACATTTTTCTACGAAAGGTAGGGTAAGTAGTTTCAAGGGCCTCTTGTCCAAGCATCGAGGTTGGTGGTAGATAGTAGAAAGATAATTGATGATGATGAGATTTAGTAAGGATCACAACCAACGATATACATAAAAATAATTAGTTACATTATGATCATGATTATGATGATGTTTTACGTGGAAATGATGACTGGTTCTCATATTATCACCACCTTACCATTCGTAGAGCCTGGAGCAAAAGTGCTTTCTTTCTTGGTGATTGACGTCGCAAGTCATCTTTGATCTTGATATAATTAAGAGATGGAAGATATGGCACATCGTTTCCAATGGCAACCCTACGGTGAGAGAGCACATATTAGATTCCAGTAGATATTTTAAAGTACCATTCATTGATTGACTGATATTAGATACCAGAAGCTGATGAAAAGGGTTTAAAACTAACATGCCAAAAACAGAAAAAATCTAAAACTATAAGCTTCCACCCAATTCATGGCAGAAAAATAAAAGAATCAGGGAATAACGAGAACTGCAAGCTTTAAACATATAACGAAAGTAATAACAGCAAAAATTAAGAGATAAGAAGCAGTATGCATGGAAAACCGAGTCATAAAAGTATTGAACAATGAGATGTTTATAATTTATAAAAATAGTTATGAATAGTACTAATTGTTCGTATTTTGGTTTATACTAACCAAGGTGTTTACAATTTGACATTGATATGAAAATTTTTTTCGAAAACATACCCAGGTTTGGCGTTTGCTACAGATGCTCTTAGCAAAGAACCAGCCTATAAAACACAAAGGAAGTGGTATCTGAAAGAAAAACTGTAAGATATCCGAAAAAAATTTCTAAATATATGAAGAGATTTCTGCTACACTTTTCCAACTACACCATTCAAGAGTTTTATCAAAACTTGGTCCCTTTCAAACAAGTGAGCATGATTCTTTGCAGAAAGTAATTTGTTTTATACAATGCTTGAAATTGCTTTATATTATTCCTAATTAGTGTACGTTCACTGTTGTAAAAGCTTACATTAAATAATCTATACAAGTACAATACAATTTTGCAAAGAATAAAAAGGGAAAATTGAAAAAGAAATCGTGCTTTTTACGTATAGTGTTGATAGTTGCTTTATTTAAAATCAATGCTGTTGACAGCATAACATGCAAAACGAATTTGGCTTTTGGCTTTTGGAGAAGAAAAGCTTTACTTTCAAGAGATTATCATACCTATTCCACTAGTCTATCAAGTTTCTATCTATATCTATATCATACCTAGTCCACGAAATCGTGCTAAACTTTGTCCAACTTTTAAAAATGATGTTATTTAATGGAGGATATATGCGTAATGACCCACAATGGTGCACTAAATATAAACATGGATAATATTGGTCAAATTCTTTTGGACAATATTTGATAATATTAGTGTTGGTTATCAGATTTGGAATGAGTTAGGGTAGTAGGTTTCATTAAGAAACTTTTGGTTTATAAAAGAAAAGAATAAAAAGGATAAGTAAACGGCATGTCTGTTTTGCGATAAATTTCACGAGCAAATCAAACCAGTTGTAGCATCGTACAAAAATCCGATTGAAGTGAAAAAAGAAATGCATACTGTGCCTGGTCTTGTAAAATCAGTTGACTGAATCGGGTTTTGAGCATTGTTGAAAAGCCTTTCGCAAATTGATCTAAGATATTCTGGTGTCACCTGAAAGAGATACAGTGTATGTAAAAAGTCGTGTTCAAGAGCAGTATCAAGGCATTTTTGTCATTCTAGCTGTAGAAGAGAGTTCGCTTGTAGACCCAATGCTTTCCGCTACTGTGGATACAAAAATTGGAAAATGGCCAGATTGAAGATAGCTCAGAGAAGAGGGAACATAGCATACTCAAGTACTTTTCGTTCGAAACTGCTCAGGGTATTAACATCGGATAATGGTGCAAGGTAGTCAAAAATGGTCAAAAAGCACCTATCAAACGAACCATTCTTGCTCTCAAGTTACTTTTGATTCACAACAGGGTATAAATCGCGGCTTTTTTGCTTATGATTATACTCAGAGGGGTGACAGACGAAAAGTATTAAGTATGCTTCTTTTCCCATTTCCATGGTATCTTAAATATTGCAGTACAACAGGCAAATTGCTAAGCATTTGAATGAAAGTATTTGAATTAGAAGAAAAATTTTCAATGTTTTAATCGGTTGTTAATACGAATAGCGACTACACAGCTTCATTGAGCACATGAAGATGATTTTGAAGATATTTTTCGAGCATGGAAACAATTTACTGCGAGTTAAAACTTTAAGTAGAGATTTAGCATCCTAAATGAAGAGATAGAGTTCCTTAAAGTCTTTGCCGCTGGCCTTTGCTCGTTTTGCAGCAAAGTTTCTGCAACTTAAAGTTTCACTTTTGAAGGAAAAGGCATTCTGTGTGCTCTCTAAAAACATGATACCAGGCAAAATATTAACAATAACGTTACACAAATGAACAACTGCTAGAAAGACGTTTTTGCAGCAAAAGATAAACAATGGAATATTTCTTTGACAGGCCTTAATAAGATTTATAGAGGGATGCAATATAAAACAATGTATCGAGCTTTACAGGGAGTGGGACTGACAAGTAGTTTCCGAAAAATAATAGAAAGCCTAAAAGGCCTAAGCATGTTTCAAAATGTTTGCTTTTTCCAAAGTCATTTGAAAATCCTGTACGGCCAAAAATTATTTATAGCTTAATATAATAATCTATGTATAGATTGGACAGTATTATAAATACAACCATTTATTGAACTTATCAACGTTAGTACTGGTAACATATTAAAGATAATTTTACTAAAAGCTATGCTGAAAGAGCAGAATGAAATATTATCATGCATTTTCTTACTTCACTGCAATTTTTTTTGATGCGGCTCTAACGTTTTGAAGTTAGAGCCGCGTAACGAAAAAGGATAAGAAAATGGTTTTTACAAGACACTATTGAAGGTACAATATTGGTAGTTTTTCAGTGTTATGGACATCACTTCATGCAGGTATTAAAAAATTTTTTCAATTCATATAGCTTAACTATGTAAAAGCAAAATAAAACAAAGTATAGCAATACATGGTAGTAATTAAAAATGAAATCGTACCATTTTGCCTCTAACAGCACTTTCGAGTGAATCGACAAGCTCTGCTGCGATATTTATAAGATTTTTGTAGTCACCCTACAACGAAAAGATTTTTTTATGCAAACATATTACGGAATACAGGAAAAAACAAAAACTTTAAGATAGGGATGTAAGGGAGAGCAAAAAATAAAAATGGCTTCGTAAAACTGGCCATTTTTCAAGCCAATTTTTAGATCTTGTACCACCAAAAAAATTATTGTTTGAAAATTATACACCGGTTTCAATTGTCAGAATAATCGGACTAACAAACAAGAGTGCCTAACATTAGCAAGTTAAGTCATAATTGAGCAATTAAACAGCTGTAAAAAGGCGTGCAAATAAGAGCAAAATCAGAATTACTTGGATTTTCGTATATCTCTTGAAATACAGTGTAGCCCTGTACTCGTGTTCCGAAATCTGCTGTTGTAGAGCTTGGATGTGATTTTCATACTGCGTTTTCTCTAAAATAGAAACAAAACAAAAATAATTCCAGCTTTGTTAATTGTAAGGATAGATATAGATGCTTAAAATGTAAGGCCACGGTCTTTGTTTGCCTAACAGAATGCTTGAGTTATAGAATTATATCAGAACTGTGGTCATGTAAATACAGTGCTACTTCCCAAAAAAAGTGAGGTAGTTTATACACAAATAGAAATGGAATCTATTATTTTGCAATAAAGTTGTAAGTTTGCAATAAAGTTACAAGGAACTTAACGAATCCCAACAATGTCGGCACTTTCATAACTTCCATTTCGTGTTTTTTTAATTTTCATTGTTTGATTTTTTTTCAATTTTTTTTCATTTTTTGAACTAGAATTACCACAGCGGAAATAGTGTTATATTACATCTTTGTGGGTGATACACTCACTGTCGGCACTCTGACATTACAGACCTCCCCCCAGCATTTCTTTTCTGGCGCCATCCCTGTGTGCTTCGTAAACACTTGAAAAGTTAATAGCAAATCAAAACCATTACAGTGGAAAGCACTTACCAGTCACTGATCGATCACCTGAGGCCGTCTATTCATACGTCAAAGATAACAGAGTGCTATTTAGCCTTGCACAAAAAACGAGTGACACCGATTTGCTACTTGACATCACCGAGAATAGATAAAGCTCATACTTTTAAAAATAACAACTTTGAAAAATAATACTGCAGTTGCACTGCTTGCGCCTTGAAAATGATTTCATTCAATCTCAAAGAGAGTGCCTTAGCATTTCAAGATTCGATTGTGATTTTAAATGTACATTAAGTAATTAAGAAAAAAGGGCTGAATATTCAATTTTCAAATGATTGGGTAGGGAACCAGATAGTCATTGGCTCGTGAACAAATAAAGAAAGCAACAAGAATTCCTTTTACCACAAGCACCTTACTTACAAATTTAACTTTATAACATATTTATTTATTTCAATACAATAAACCAAAATTCTACAAAGTTTCATGAATGGAGATATAAATGGAGATTGAAAGGATACAAATAACTTGTACAAGTACGGCAGTGGAGCTGCGTACAACACCGTGCTGAGGAAATCTTCAAGCTTCTGCCGCAACTCTGCCGTCCATGATTCCTAAAAGTGTAGATTAAATTTTTAGCAAAGTTCCTTATTCCAGATTGAAATTCATAAGTTATCGTACGTTTAAAATGATTCATTATAGTCTGTCTAATGAGTAGGCAAGCACGAAACTCGAAGTAACAGCGAACATGTATCATTTTTAGCCTAATCTTTACTAATAGCGAAATTCTTAAAGAGATTACTATATTTTTTCTTTTCTATTATGACGTAATGAAAGGTTTTTTTAAGTATTATTTGCGTTTTCACTATGTTCGTTTAAACCATTAAAATTTAGACTAGCTTAACATAATAGGTTTTTTAACTAACAATGAAATTATCCTGTAATGTAACAAAAACTTCCAAATTTCACTTCATACAATTTACTGAACAGCAAACATTGATATTAATTTCAACTTGGACATCAGTAAACTATTATTACTTAGAGGCTGGAATAAAATAACTCAAGTATAATGTGCCAAAATTCTTTTTTCCTATCTATATTTATTTTAGAATAAAAGAGGAGACTTTCATCTTAAACTGCAAAATGAAATGATTAGAGGGCAGGCTTTAAAGAGAGCACTTTCGATGAAATGAAGCAACAGTCGATATGGCCTGCACTTCACTGTTTGTAATCCTTAAATGTGTAGCTAGAAAAAGAATCATTCACCTGGAATAGGATACTAAATGAAGGATGGTTTTTGAGTGATGATGCAGGTACGAATGGCAGCGCATAAAAAGTTACAAACTCTGTCGTTTGACTCAACGCGGCACCTCTTGTCTCGAGGAATGTTTTAAACGTTCTCATGCCCTTGTCGATTTTGTTCTACAAGAAAAATTAATCACTTGTTCTCAGCAGATAGATGTGAAGGGTGAGATAAATTGAATGATAAGCATGTGTGGTGTAAAAATCACTGATAGTTGTGGATGCAGGAACAAGGGGGTGGGTAGGAGCATGAGTGTGCTCAGGGGCGGCTGCTACCTTGCCTTGGCAAATTTTAGCAATTATCTTTAATTTGAGAATGTTTTGCCCACTTTCCTGGCATTTTTTTATTGACTAAAATGTTAGCTTCTGGTGCGTGTATTATGGCAAAGTCGTTGTTTTTGCGAAATTCCAATTAGTTTAGAAGTTATAAGGCTTTAAAGTTGCACCTTTCCGAGAAAAAACGACAAAAGCCGAATCAGTTTGGTGACATTATGACGTCACAATATGCGGCTCTCGTTCGCCACGAATTTAGTATATCTTCCACCGAAGTGTGAAGGAGTCATGGTCACGCATTGATATCTGCATCTAAATCTACAGCAGGAGCGTTTAAGGATCGAAAAATACTAAATGATTACAATCATTCTAAGTCTGCGGGTCGGAATGTGTCCATGTCGTGTCACGACTCTGTTTTGATCACCTGTGTAGGCCCACAAAGCTATGGCTTCCTGTTCCAGCTCTTCCCTCGCCTATAATTAATCGAAATTGACACTTCAGTTGTTCTCCAGGAACGGTGAACAACTAAAGGCTTCAGAATTGGTGTCTGAAATGCTCAAACTAAAAGCTGTTGGAACAGAACTGAGAGTACCATCACTTGCAGTGTTCAATTTGCGAATCGCCGTCGTTCAATTCGGTTTGAGGCGAGACTAACGAAATGCACAGTGACGTCAAAATTGCGTCACAGTGTCACCAAACCGAAAATTTTTGTCGGTTAATTCAATTCAATCATCGAAATGCAAGAGCTTACATCTCACAAACTGTAAAAAATATCGAAAAACAAATAACGAACTCGTGATCAGAAGGTTCAACTCCTTTAGATTAGCCAATAAAATGCAAATTTTGGCTGGAGAGGCCCTTTAAGTATATATATACCTGGTCAGAAGATCCTTGCTTGATATGGAATATTGCAAAGTATAGTTGAGTATTAAACTCAAGGCGCTTGCATGCAGTGTCATCTTGTAGCTCTTGTGGAATATTTTCAGACCAAAGTCTTATGAAAACCTGGTTATTGCCATGATCAAAAGCTTGCATGATCTTGTTCTAAATAAAATAGGAACTTGTTAGAAAGAATAAAATGCAAATGTTGAAACAAACCATTGCGTTGTGAATTTTGTAATTTTTGCAAGTACACAATTGCAAGTATAAAAAAACACTGGGTAGTGCAATCAACAACTTGAGTACAACAACATGAGATTACAAAAATATTTTCATCAGATAAGTATCTTTGCTCAATCACTAGTGACACTTGCTTTATTCTTTATGAAGTTTAAAAAATAAAATATTCTTTCGTTTGCTTAATTTTGACCCATAATATTACTAAAACTATGCCATTCAACTGAAATTTCAAAATTAGAATTACAAATAAGGAACCTCCAAACCCTAAAGCTGACACACTACTAGGACATTAGAAGTTCTAAGACAGCCAGGCATGGATGTAATATATAAAAGCAAACACATTGTCAAGATAATTCTACGAAAGCAAAGTTAAAATTGAAAAAAGTTGTTCCTCTATGTATAACATATAATATGTATAAATATATAAATGTATCAGTGTATAAATTTATAATATATACACAAATTTACTAATGTGCATAAATTTCCATGAGCTGATATTAACTTAATGATATTTCATGAAAGGCTTTATTAACTCCTTGTACAATATAAATCTATCTAACAGCAAAGGCAATATTGAACTGAAGTTTTCCCCAAACCTGGATATGCAACTGATTTTCATCTTGTGATGGTGGAAGAGAATCCAGCTCAATTTGCTTTCCCTTTTTTCCAACTTCATCTTCAAATTCTCTCACACTCTTTGCATAGTCCAACATTTGCAGATACTAGAGAAAAGGATGGAAACTATTTAATTGAAAAATTCAGAATATGTTTGCACCAGGTAAGGTTTATAATGGTTCTTGTGAGAACATATTTGTTTTGGCCAAAGAATAGGCTCAGAAATTGATTGAAATGGAGGCTCAAGCACTGGAGGAGTCCACGTAACTAATTGGCCAAGACCATATTTTGATGGACAGGATAGCATCCTGGGAAACTCAGCAGGAAATTTTGATTGACCAACTTTGGGGCCATTCACAAAAGACATCCAGCAAAAAGATGAATTTGTTGACCCCCCTCCCCTCTTTTGTCTAGCATTTTTTGTATTCAGAGCCCCCTCCCCCTTCCTCGGACATATCATACTAAAAGCTATTCAACCATGTATATGTGAAAAGCTGCTCTTTGTTCCAACCGGAAGCTGATTTGATGAACAATTTTTGATTTTCTAATACGTTTTTGTATGATGTTACATTCAAATAAAGCATTGGATAAAGGCAGTAAAAGTCGTTAAGTAGTCAGTTTCTGTGAATGGCTGCTTCAAAAAGATGGCAATATCCATAAGAGAAGATAACTGCTACTTCATCTTCCTCATTTGTTGCTTCATTCTGTGATGCTCTTCACTCTTCTGTGCCAACCTTTTGTGGCCAGTTATCTCGAGAAGCATTTTTGCCAGCTCTAGAGAGGTGAAATTTTGCCATCATTTCACAAAACCGCACTGGTATCTGCTACCAACTTCTTCTTCAAGCCTTTTTGCTCAGATGGACAGAACAAATCATACGGCAAGGCCACTTGCTCGTAGCCTTCTGGTTTCAGATGTGATATGGCCATTGGTTTGCAGAAGACCATGTACTAGCCAACTGCAAGATACCTTTCCTTTATGAATGTCAATGCAAACTGAGACTAGAAATGTCTCATTCCAATATCTTGAAATCTGGATGTCCGGATTGTGTAAACACACTCTCCCCCTATGTCTGAATTTATCCCAATTCACCAAAACCCCCTCTTCCCCTTAAGCTTAGACATGCTTTGTGAATGGCCCCTTTTCTGCAAACTAATTTAACAGTATGTCATATGTTCACTAAAAATATTAAGAAATTATATAAAGTAAGCCTAGGTTATTGTTACACAGCCAAATATATGTCTGTATATACATTTATATATAGAATCTAACATGTAGTTATTTTTTGTTTGAAACCAAAAAGATAGAAATAGTTTCATAAAAGCATATCATGTATCCTGATTTAATAAAAAACATACCACAGCATCTAGCAAGTTTTAGGGAGTTCGTACAAGTGACATCTCGAAACAACGAGAGACTCGTGTAACAAAAAACAATGATTCCACGGGTAATTCGTTATTGCCACATCGTTAAGTTTTGGTTAAAATTGCTTGTTCGTAATGAGCAAACTGTAAGTGATTTTAATCTGTGCTATTTGCATCATCAATCTAGTACAGTAAACTCTGGCCAAGAGGTGAAGCCAAGCAACAGTTTTTGTTGCCAGACTAAGGCCTAAAAACTCACTATGCACCTTCCCATAACTATAAAATTGCTTCTAAAAGCGGCACGAAATAAAATCTTACCTCTTTAACAACTGCATTTAGATTACCTTCAACAACTTGTACACCATCCATGCTTAAATTGGTATCTTTTCACCAAACTTAACCAAACTTAGAACTTTCCATACATCACCTTGGCAATTATTTCAAATAATTCTGTTTAGTTTCTTGAAACGAGACAAGCAACTAGAACGAGACTGCGAGGCATGCACCAACGTAAAAGCACTATTTTAAACAGAATAATAAGAAAATTACATTTAGCTTAAAGCTAAAACAATATATTATTTTCTTGAGATATTGCCAAATATTGTCACACTTATTTGAAGGTTTTCGCATACCCATGTCCCAAATTAATTTTAACTATTTCAAACAAAAACAAATTGAAGGCCTTGCTATTTGTCATGGTATCGAAGTATTCGCACCTTTTCCATGTGCTCAACTATAACTGATTGGGAGAAAGATAATATAGTGTCTCAGAAGAGGGTGCCAGATTGGCCTTTCCTGCTCAAATTTCTTATTTTGGCTTTTCCTGGTCAAATTTCTTATTTTAGCCTTATTCAAATTTTGCCTTTGGTTGGTTGGCTGGCAGCAAAGACATCAAGATAAGCTTTAGAGATATGGTGTGCTAGGGATGGCTAGCAAGCGCATCGAATATACAGATATTGACCGAAAAAAACCAAGGCAACGTTCTAAAGCTTTCTTTCATCACTAGTTCCCATAGTTTTATCTACAGTGGAATTCGATATAACGAATCCCGGATAAAAGGAACTTCCTGGTATAACGAACTAAATGTCTGGCCCCTTGGATTCTGCCTAACAATAACAAACGCCTTACCAATTCTCTCGGTATAACGAGCCTTATTTTATTTTGCCTGGTTGAATAATATTTTGTTGCGAATAGATCTAAGCTTTAATTTCGCGTTTTGAGATCAAAACAATGCCTAAGTACTGTTAAGGTGCTTTTAAATAATTAATATGTATGTGGCTTTTTTGTGTTTCTAATATGACTTTCAGGTTTTCAATAAGTTTGGACCCAAATCTGTCAATATTTTCTTTAAATTATATTTTGTAACTAACGTCGTAGATGAGATTCATTCTACAATGATCCGTCCACTGTATGCTAACGAAAAAACACAAGCTATCTCAGTTGCTGGTTTTCAAAGACAAATTTCTTTTCCTTACGAGTCAAGAAAGACAATTAAGTACATCAGTCCTAGCAAATTATAATGTATTGTAAAATTTTGGTTTATCATCCTGGATTCATTTGTATTGGATTGCTTCTCGTCGTTTGTGCTGTTCCTACCTATCATTCATACCTGTAGCTCAAGCTCTTGATCTCCTCAATAATATTCCACGTTCATCTTAACTGTTTGAGCGTAGTAATACTTTTTGTGAACTAACAACTAATAGTATCAATGTAGGTTGACAAAAAAGATAAAAAGTCTCTTCTTATAGTTTGAGTACCACAACAGTCCTCTCCTAGAGTTTTGATAGTCAATTGCATGCTAAGTTGAATGTCCGATGTCAAAGGATGATTTGGCTTTGCCCGTTTTTAATAAGATATCCATATAAAGACATGGGGTAATTTGACATCACGTGACTAATTAAAGCTCATTTTACTACTTTAAACGCACTTCTTCAAAAAAGATAAATTATCCTGCATATTCTACTGCTTAGACCAGCTCTCTTTCGTTAAAAACGCCATTCCAACCAAGTTTCTCCTTCGCAGAGGATAACCAGGAACTTCTCCTGATTTAAACCCCATTTTATCCCTAAGAACAGCAGCAAATTCCCAATTACCATCACCATTCAATATCCCCAATTGATAAAGAACTAGAAAACGGTAATCCAAATTTCAACGCCCCAAAGTGGTACTCCCCGCCATTTCCGTCTGGTCTATTGGGGGGGGGGGGATTCGGCTAATCTTTATGGAATTGAAAATTAAATACCAAGGGGCTAATCCGAGGATTTACGGTATACAATTCGCAAGCAGTTTTGATTTTGGTCATATATTGTTTGATTGATTATTTAGTACTTATTAATATTTTACCAGCTATGCTATGTTCAAATTTTGTAAAAAGGGTAGAGAGAAGTTATAGAGGCCCCTGGGGTAAAGAAGGAAAATGTAGATCACCCTGGGGTAAAGGAGAAAGGAAATTTGGCAATAACGCTCCTTAGATTAGCTTAAGATTTCTTTTCAGAACGATTTCTTGGAGCAATTTCGACACGTTAAACGGTTGTCAATTATTCGACGTTAAATGATATGGGAAGATCACTGGGAAACAAATTTTTATTATGCTTGAATGCGCGCGTGACCTATGAATTAGCATTACTCATGGCGTGATTGCGTGAAAATGAGTGCTACAAGCGAATTTTGAAATTGACCGCTTACTTATTTACCAGCAGAAAGTGTTGAATTCCCAGGACCAGACCAGATCATAAAGATTTTGTGAAAAATCCAAGAAATTGCTCGTATTAGAAAGCTATTAAATGATACTGATACCCAACAGCGGACCGGAAACATATGACATATATTGCTCCTAACCCTTTGCATTTTATTTAACCTTTCAGTTCTTGTTTTTTCTAAATAGCACATTGTATTTGATTATTAATGTATCCTCTCCTATAAGGATTATGTCCAAGCTCTAATGAATAAGTCTTCCGGAAGTTGTCGATTGAAAAAAATTCTTGGCCTCTCCGTCGTGAACGAGGCTCGATGGCCTAACCATATGTTCATTTAATCGTCAGAGGGATTTTGGTTGTAAGAACGTATCAATATTTGGAGTTGCTGAAGACACTTAATTTCTTTAAAGGAAGAATATAATTTTGCTTCATTAGCATGCCATTCGTCTTCAGCCCGACAAAGATATACTAGAATTGGGATTGGTCGTAAATTCAACATTGGGAGGAAGAAAGTTTTTGTCTTATCAACAATTTCTTCAGAAGAAAAGAGAAAAATCCGGAATAATCAAAACTGGTTATTGGATGATTGTTTAAAATGGCTGCAGACCTAGAAACGCAGCTTACTATATTCGTCCAGAAGTCTGTTCCTGATATTGACGCAGATTTGCTCCAATACGTTGTCGGTAAGTTTTTAGGATAACGAAACAGGAATAATAAATAAAAAAGGCTTCTTACCCAAGGCTTCTTATATGAATAACCAATACCCAAGGCTAGGCCTACCTAGACCAGTGTGACGATCACATCACTTGGAAATAAAACATATTATGGCTGTCCCGTGCAGGTGCACAGGGAGAAAAAATTCCGACAGCGACAGCAAAAACGGGGTCCTGGAAAATAGTTGTGCCAAGAACCTTGAGATTTGCTGAGGTCGAACCTTTCAAAAATGGTTAAGTCCTATAGTTATCTTTTTCAATTAATCACCATTTTTATGATTAAATCAAGATTTCATCAATTCTAGTCTGTATTCCAGAAGTTACCAAGCCATAGCCTTGTAGAACTTTTTAAAAAGCTTGCCACAACCCAGACTAAAATCTACGTATCTGTAATTTTGGTATGCTTGCGTACTTTGGCTATAAGGCTGGCGTTTGGTGTACTCTTGGCACAAAACTGATGTAATTTAGTGTACATTCAACATGTTGGTCTATAGTTAACATTTGACAGAGTGGGCGGAGTGGAGTACCGGTGCAAATTGGCGCATCACTGATTATCTATGGCATACATATGTGGCGTACCAATTTCAAACTTTCCAGTATGGGCCACCACCACATTTATGAAGAGAAAATTTATGACAATTTTGTAGGTCTTTTCCTCAATTCAGCTAATTTAGAATTGCAACTTTTATTCTAACACAAGGAAATATCCAAATTACAGATTAATTAAAGAAAAATATCCAAAGTGTGTTGCCAAGTAGTCTCTATAAAAGCCCTCCTTGCCAGCCTTAAGGTTACGGTAAACGTTTTCTGGGTGAAAACATCATTTTTTCGATTTTTTCACATTCAAGTAGCCGAACTTTCAAGGCACACAATGATACCAAATTTGAAACAAACAGAAATTTTGAAAGTGGAAAAAATCCCATGTAAACGAATGTTTCCATAATTTCTTTATCAAAACTTCTAGTTGAGGCATGAAAATTTCTTGACCTGTTAAGCCGATTATCGTTGCTTTGCGGTTGTGGTCGCATTTCTCATTTACAATATCGCATGGTACATCTATATATCCAATGTAAGGCCGTGTTTATTTAACCAGGCTTATTGATCTTAAATCTTTAAGTGACTTGACCCGGATTACACTGTGGCTTACGAGTGTATCTTGCAAGTGCGATCAGTGAAATCCCGTTTTCTCCCCACTCGAAATTCCTCTACATGAAGGTACGAAAAAGCTATTATGAACCCAAGGAACCAATCGAATGGCTCGAAAATTTGCACACGGCCAGGGCAGACGTTGGGCAAACAAAGTGTGTCTCAAAATTTTTTTATTTTCTCTGGTCCGTCTTTTATATACCCAAATACAGCTGCCGGAGGGTGGAAAAATTATTTGCCAATTTTTGACAGGGTATAGTTTCAAGAAGAGGAGGAATTTAAAAAATCTGAGACACACTTTGGTAGCTTAGGACCTGCACTTCCTGCTGGTCTAAGTCAGATTTTGTTACCTCAAACGCAAGGGTACATAATAGCTTTTGAAGGTGGTACACTTTTTGACCAGTAAATTCGCATGGAAAATAATATTTAACATTATTTGCCAATAATTTTTATCTGGCTAGATACGCCATAATCTTGTGCATCGAATGATATATAGTTTATCCAGATTCCTTGAGCCGTTTGGCCTTTAGGAAGGAAAAACCAATTTTCGTGTTCAAAACGTTTACCGTAACCCTAAAAGATGTGGTCTTAAGAATCTTTCCTAGGGGTGTAGCCCCTAGTACTCTCCTTGTTTCAGCCAGATTTTTCAAATGGACCCACAGGTGAAGCATGCCAAAACATTGTTGCATATGAATGAGCTATCTCCTGCAAACTGGCCCTTTGCCCAAACAGACGTCTTTTTGATTGAGCCAAAACAAATGAAAAATACCTATAAATGTGTATAATTACCCTTTTGAAATGATGAATGACCAGTTCTGTTGCATATTTATTACCTTTTACCCAGATGTTGTTAATAGTAGTGCTGAAGACTTTGAGTCCTCTGATGAGCTGAATGATGCAGTGGGCCACATCCTACAAGAAGTCATACCAGATAATGATGATATTCAAAGTTTAGATGACATCTGCAGTGGTCTTTATCATATAATAAAAGGGTTAGTAAAACGTAATTAATTAAGCATGTTTTGCAAAATTTATCAATATGCAAAATTAACCTATGCTATATGGTTATGTAGTGTCTACTATAAAAGTTGTTAAGTCTTGTTTGTATGAAATTATTAACAATTAAAAAGACACTTGCAAATAAGAGGCGAGACTTTTTGAAGACCCCATTTAACAAAACTCGTATTTTATCAGGCACTGCAAACAGTGATTCAGCTAGCGACCTGTTACAAAGAGACATACATGTTGCTGATAGGTTATCAAGAAGTGCTCCTGCCTCGACATCTATGAACCATATGCCTTCACAGATAGCACAAAAAGACATTCTTAAAGGCGATCTTGCTTGCCCTTTAAAATACTTTCGACTGCACAATGTCAGCAGTTATCGTTCCACAACTGATTTACTGAATGTTCACGACAGATGATCCTAAAATGTTGTAACAAGAAATATATCAAAATGCAATTAATCTTACCAAGTCATTTTCGTGCTGCACCTTGATGCATATTTTTTTCACATATTTGACATTTTATACTCTTAATTTGTCAGATAAATCTTTCAGATATTAAATAGGTCTCCCCTCTTGTGCCACATTTCAGAAAAAGGAAATATTATGTTCTTTTTCCTGATTGTTTTTTTTTGTTTTGCCAAGAAAAATTTGTTCATTAAATGGATCTTAAATTTGGTAATATGTAAGTTACAAATAGCATTGTTCTTTATGATTCTAATTCTAGTACTGGTGAAAAGGATGACAAATTGGTAACAAAGTTGAATGCCCCAGTTCATATAGGAAAAATGGTTGAGGAATCTGGTATGTTTGTAAATTTCATGGTATATCATTATTAATGCGTATTCAGCTTTATTTTCTTGCAAAAATATTAAAGTTGCTTTCAATTTCATAGAAAAAATCTTAGATTAGTTCTTTTTCTAAATTAGAGCAAGATATTTTTTGCCTTTCAAAACTTTTCTTTTGATGTTTTCTTTGTAGCTCCAAAAGAAATAAAACATAAAAGCATCTGGAACAAAGAAGTGGAAGATAATGCTCTGGTAAGAATTTTGTAGTAAATTGCAAACCTGTTCATTCTTCAGGAATGTATTTGGCTAAGGCACTTTATCAACCTCAAAACAGAATGAAAGTTGACTGGCAGTTGGTTGAAAAGAGAGAGAAGAGAATAAGAAACCTACATTGATTATTTTCTTATTTGTCAACCTGTGTGTTTTTTCAAAATTTGAAATACTTTGCTCTGACACACCAGTTGGTTTCAGAGACCTTAGTGGACACCTGCTGAAGTAAAGGTTATTTTTCACTGGAAATTATTTAACATAGGCTTTGCAAAAGCAAATAGGATGTTAGACAAGAATCTGCTAGTAAATTCTGAAAATTTGGGCTTTTTTAAAACCAGTTTTTAAACTTTGCACCAACAGAAAATTGCTAGGAAGTTAGTATTGTAATATTGTTATCTCTATCAGAATTTTGCGATCAATTGTACTATGGTAAGATAAGTCTTTCAGATGTCTTCCAAATGCATAATCTTCCCATCTATGATCAAATGCTTTTCTATATAGATCAATTGCCTAATATGTATAGACAAACCGCACCATCTATTTTCAAAAGAACTATATTGCAAAATACAGTTTCTGTACAGGTTTCATGGTAGAAACACATTTTAAGATAAGTTGCAATGCAATCATTTTAAATTAGGTTTTTATGATAAACTTGTGTTTAGCAAATCTTGAAACTTAGATTCCTGCAAAATCTAGTCTGCTTGATAGCTCATTTTTTATCGGTTTTTATTGTATACATTTTTTAATATCAGAGGACTGTTGATGCAAAGAAACTAGAAAAGGCAGAAGCAAAAATCAAAATCAAGCAAGAAAAGCAAGTTGTTAAAGACACTAAGTCAGCAAATAAAACAAATTCTGACAGGTGAGAAAATCTGTTGTTGTGACATAGTACTTCTATAAAAGGACAACATTTTATATAAGTTATTTATTTTGCTAATGCTGTAGCTCTGATTTTTTTGCATAATGCTGTTTTTTATCTTTAATTTGTTTCATCTTCTTATGGCTTGTTAATAACTGAGCTTGTTAATGACTTGTACTTAACACTCATTTCTTACAAGTTTAGTAATCTGCCCAAAGTTGACAAGAGTTGATACCAAAAAGTTTAAAAACTCTGAAAAGGATTGTTATAATAAAATGCTATATTAACAAGGAGTTGAAATTATTCTCAACTAATTGACTGCCTGGCCAACTTAAGTTGCCAATGATAAAATGTTTTATTGCTCAGAAACTTTACCCTGAGCCATTTTTGCAAGATTACAAATCAGCTGATAAAGTAGACAATGCTCAAATAGAAGTTCAAAAGAAATAATAGTAAAATTCCTACAAAATTACACAGCTAGAACTATGTTTACTATATTTTAATTTTTTCATTTAATTTAATACATGCAAACATCACTCAATATAGAACAAGGGACTAAGATTAACAAGAATACAAAAAGATGAAAAACAGCGAATCGCTATAAATGAATACAGAAAATTGATATTTGTATGGAGGGGCTTTCTTAAGAAGGGGCTCTCTCAATAGATAAACTAAAGATATACAGTAGAATCCTGTTATAACATACTCGGCTGTTACGTACTTTCTGATATAACATACTGGTGTGCTTGGTCCCGGCAAAAGATATGCTTGGTTTTAGTCAATTTTTACTTACCCTGGTTGCAAGGTACTGCGGATATAACATACCTAATACGCTGGTCCCTTAAAGTACGTTATAACCGGAATATACTGTAGTAGAAAAAACATTTTAATAGAATCATGGCAATTATCACATGGTCTTTTGAGAATATCATGTACGATGTTATATTGCCTTTCAGCATGATGGAAGGTGCATCAACAAACCAGGTTATTCAAAAGAAAAGTATGAAAATGGAAGCCATTGGAAGAGTAACTGATATAAGGATTGAAAATTTTGATCTTTCATATGGTAGCAAGTAAGTTCGTTGGCATCTTATTTTAAATATTTTCAATTTAATATTTAAGCAGAATATTATTCCAGAGATATTATATGCTAGATAAAGATCCGAGCAATTTAAAGATGGATTAAAAAAGATTTCCCTGATGTGTCTATTAGGCATTCATTTCATAGCAAAATCTGTTGATAATAAACAAAATTTTGTAATGCAAAAATATCGTGTTTATCTGTTAATAATGATCATTGTTTGTGTTACCTTCTCTTTTTAGGGTATTGTTGTCCAATTCAAACCTATTGTTAGCATTCGGAAGGCGATATGGTCTTGTAGGGAGAAATGGGCTCGGGAAGACAACACTCCTGCGAGCAATCTCAAGGTTTAAAGAAGCATTTGAATTTATTTCTTCGCCACCCGTCATTTGAATCAGTTTCATTAATTCCATATAGTTAGCAAGCTAAAATTGAAATTTTTTTATTGAATTCTTTTTTAGACGAGAGCTGCACATTCCCTCACACATCAGTGTTTTGCATGTGGAACAAGAAGTAATTTTTCAGTTTATGCTCAGTTTGATGGATTATCATAAATTTGCTAACTAAAGGCTGAAAAACACTATGCATTTAAATTGATTCAATTAAATGGATCGCTGGAAAATGGACAGTGTAAACGCAAAATTGGATGTCAAAATAGCTGTTTCGACAAAGTGAAACTTCCTTTTAAAAAAGTGGACTTGTTTATCTTTCGTCCAACTTTTTTCTGTTGTATTCTCTAACCCTCTTTCGAACCTATTGTCTTGATGGCATGCACTGCACTTCCAGGGCTTCACTCCATCAGCCAGGTTGTTTTTTGATCACGCTACTTTCTGAAATTCTTATAAATGCCTGTAAAGAGTCAAAGAATTGAAAAAGGCGAAGAGTTTATAAATTTGTAGAGAGAGGAAAGCTATCTTTTGGACACAAGATTGCCTCTGTATCTCAATAGAGATGCAAGGCAAAAAAATTAACAAGCTTTGCTGAGAAGCTATCTTCTCTGGTATTGTCTCTCGCAGCCTTGTGTTAATTTTTATAAAATCAAAATAAACGAGTTGCAAGAGCTCATCGATATTTTCGCAAAACATTCTCAAGAATCTTTGATATTCGTCGCCTTCTTCCAGACGAAATTCTTGTAAAAGCGTGTTATCAACTCCTAGCTCATTTCTCCAGGTCAACCAGGGCTTAACCCAGACGGGTTTTTGTTGCCTATTTAATTTTTTGCGCATAAGTTTTCGTTTTTAATAAAAAATTGCAATCTCATCCTCATCATCCTCATCATTCCTCATCAGAGTCCATGAAGAAATGAGAGGGCGCTTTTAAAACTCATTCAATTTAATGGATAAGTGTGAACGGAGACATTTTTTTCATTTAAATGGACTGTTCATTTAATCGAATCCATTTAAATGCATAGTGTATTTCAGCCTTAAGGACAACTATTTTGTTTGAGAATCGTTTTGCTGATCAGAAATTGCATTTCAGTTTGTGATAATGGGGAACCTGCAGTAGCATACGTTTAAAGGGTAAGGGGGGCTCTACAAAAGTGCACCGTCGTGTACAATGATGCAACATACATAGATTTTACTGGCAACTTCACATTACTGGAAAGAGAAGGTCACAAAATATTTGTAAATCATCAATACTTGAATGGATATCCTTCAACTGCGAGCTAAGAGACCGTGAAGTCCGTCACGTACAATCCTGTACAGCTGGATTTAGTTGGTAAAAAAATCGCTATATGGGATGCAAATAGTTAAAAGACACCTCCAATGGTTGATTTAAGTACTCTGCATGCCGAATGAAATTTTCTTTGCAGTAGATACAGGCAAACATACACTCGTTTCTGAAAATACACAGGTTCATGATGTAGAGTAACTCATTTTAAATGTTATTTTCTTCCACAAATCATTGGATAAATTGTTGTCTGGATGTAGCATAGTATGTCTGGTTGATAGCATTGTCTTTCGCTTTAACCTTAAGGCTATGTGTGAACAACTGTTTGCATTGTTTAAGCTACAATACAAAGAACTTTGCGTACGTTCCACCAGCTAGAATCTTTATATAGTACACAACAATTTACTTTATTTCAGGTTGTTGGCGACGACACTGTGGCAGTTGACAGTGTTTTAGAATGTGACACAGTTAGAACACAGCTTATTGAAGAAGAAAAAGCCTTGACCGCTGATTTGAATAAGGAGTAAGTGCTTTAAACATGCAAGCAGAAGAATCTTGCTCTTTAAGAAAAGCGGAATATATATATAATGTTTTGCAGAGGACGAGTAGCCGTCAGAGTTTGAGAGAAAAGCTTGAAAAATTAGTGAACTTAGTAAAACACGTTATGTTTCTGCTATTTCCGGCTTGATAGTTTTCAAGTCCCTAATTGAGCAGGCTCCACAATATCTATGTGACATTCTCAAACAGATTTCGCAATGCTCATTTTACTATGAAAAAGCTGAGTCAAAACAGGCCCCTATCCTTTATTGTTTAAATACATACATTTTAGAGATGGTGGTCTTTTTCTAATAATTTTGAGCTCGTATATCATTTCGTTGAACGTGAATTTTAAACATTGCTAGTTAAGTTTTATAATTTTATTCAATTAACAGCTTTTTAATGTTATTTCAAAAGATTATAATTAATGTTTTTAGTGGAGGGCCTCTTAAAAACCAGCTTATGCTGAAGGGCAACCCTCTTTAAGAGAATCAAATATGAAATATGTTTTGATGCCGTTTGTCCTAAAAGAAGCTGATAAAACGAGGATTAATAGTTTTGAGTTATGGTGTTACCGTAGACCTTTAAGGATAAGCTGGACTGAAAAATAGACTGATGAATGGATTTCAACAAAATGAGTTGTAAACCAAAACTCCTGGCATCAATTAACAGCTGGAAGATGGCTTTTGTTGGGCATAGTTTAAGAAAACAGAACCTTGAAAAAGATCTTCTAAACTAGACTGTAGCACAAATCGTGTCTTATTTTTGAATGTGTTGCGATGTTACTGCTCTAGCAACGGATAATTGTAAATGTACCCTGACTTTCATTTTTGCTTATTTCCCTGCTTTTTCGTTGCCATTTCTTAGAGTCATTTATACATCAAGTTTAGCATGGTCTTTAGTTTTGCGTTATTGCAAAAATCTCGGTTTCAGATGATTGCGTTTCTCCCGAGTTTCGAGCTAAATGCTTGTTTATTGAATGTATCTGACTGAGTTTGGTTTTTTTCTTGTAGAAAACATGACAGTTCATGTAGTCAAAGGCTGTCTGAGGTAAGCTTTTACGGGTTTGCACAAAAGAGTATCAGCTTCAATACATGTGGTGCATACATACCGTTATAGTCTCAGGCATATAGCAAGATACAAAGCCCCATTCCCTTAAATGAAGGAGCGGGTTGCTCATGTAAGATGCATTGCCTTTAGGAAAGGGAGGGGGGCACATATTAGTAGAATTTCAGTAAAGAAGTTCAGCTGTTTTCATTGTTTTTTATTTCAACTTCAAACCCAAGCACTCCATCTAACAAAAATTTAGCACCAGCCCAGCAAAAATCCTGCACAAATCCAGCACAATTTAGCACAAGCACAAATCTAACAAAAATTTAGCACCAGCCCAGCAAAAATCTTGCACAAATCCAGCACAATTTAGCACAAGCACAAATCTAACAAAAATCTAGCAAACATCCAGAACAAATCCATGACAAATCCAGCACTAATCCAGCACCAATCCAGCATCAATCCAGCCCAAATCCAGCAGTTTGACAGAAATAAAATTGCGTTCTCGTGGTAGATGAAAGCCTTTACGTACTATTATCGTGTACAAACAGCTCTTTAGCTAAAAAGATTCCAACTATAATCAAATCTAACGAAGAAATTTTGTTGAAGATGACGGCCACAGGAAAACAAGCTTACTACATATTTTTCTCTAGATTGTAGCAGATAGCGAGAAACGTATGAGCTACTTGTTCATGATCTCTGCATGAATTAATATTAATTTATGTTGTTCTTTCTTGTGTATAGGTTTACGCAAAGCTTGCAGATATTGAAGCTGATAAGGCTCCTTCACGGTATGTAGAATAGCTTGATTTTCCCTAGAAATGTTCTTTCAAGATGATAATGGCTAATAGGGAAAAATATGAAACCCAATAACTCTTGTTACAGTTGGCTGTAGACCAGCTTCGTCCCGAATTAGGGCTCGTCATTAATAGACTGAATAGACTGAATGGGGTAGACGACATCAGGGTAGACTGAATGGGGACCTAAGTTGCGAAACTCTAGATAAGGTTGTATATAACTTGTCACTGTTTTCATTTTGCCAGGGCATCTGTTATTCTATCTGGGTTAGGATTTAATGCGGAGATGCAAAAAATGTTCACAAGGTTAGTGTTATTTCAATGTTTATATGTTTCGCTCATTGTTCGTTCATGGTGTGTGTCTTGGAATTATATTTTGTTATAATAAGGCTCGAAGGCTAACGTGGCCCATTGCCAACACAAATACTATACTTACAAGTTAACTCAAAATCTCAGATTACAGGAAAACAGCTAATACAATGATAAGCAAATGTAAAAATGATTATAAGCTATACAGTTAAAGGCAATCTGTCTCGTTGTGGATTGGTTAACGAGAACAATGGATGGAACAATAGCCTGAACATAATTCCAGCGCTCCGCCATATTTTTTACAAAGCGATAAATTGAAGGGGGACTGAAAACAATAAAAAATCCCTTTGTTCTTATAATCAATCAACGTCGTGACAGATTGCCTTTAACGTCACATAGATATGTACATTGAGGACCCCGTGCCCCTGAGTAGCTGTTGCGAGCTAAGCAAAGGAGTCGAAATAATATGGTACAGTTTTAAAGGCAAGTTTCTTTAAAGATGCGGTAAATTAGGGTGTTTTTTAAAGGAAGGCTCACTTGTTTTGGTTGCTAAGGAAAATTAGGGAGGCACTTCATTATAGTTAGGCAGTTGCAAGGAATCCTTTAGGATAAAGGCAATTTCACCTGTTTGTATGCAAATTAAAAGTTGCAATTTTTCATATTGACGAATTCACTGATATGTCTCCTTTAGAGAATTTTCTGGTGGCTGGCGAATGAGATTGGCTTTAGCAAGGGCTCTTTTCAGTAAACCGGATCTGCTGTTACTAGACGGTTTGTTTAATTTTTTTTTCTAACAGGATAATTTCTCTCTGATAAAGCCATTTTTGTTTTCGTTGCTGCTTTATACTTAAAGTGTGATTACTGCCACTAAGCTGTAGAATATCTAGAAAAATTCCAAAGGGGTCAAATTTCATGATGACAGTTGCGTGTTAGAAATTGACAGTACTTGTCCAGCATATAGAAGGCATTATCGCAAGATTCTCATAACTTTCAATTGTTCCCATAGCTATTTAAATTACAATTTGAAGACTCTTATCTTTATGCACAAAAATGGTGGTAAAATCCCTTAGTTGGTATGAAAGCTATAAAGCAAAAAAAGATGAACCAGATAATTCAAAGTCCTAGAATTCTTCAGTCATAAAAAAGATGGCCTTTTTAGATAAATACAAAGACGCTAAAACGTTTTATAAGAATCCAGTGACTTTTTAATACTGTATTTTGCACTATTTGGGATTTTTTAACCTCTATATGTTATTACAGCGCGTAATATAATGCATTATCGCTCTTAATGGAACGACGCGTTGTATCTTTGCATTGTAGAACCCACAAACATGTTAGACGTGAAAGCAATTTTGTGGTTGGAAAACTATTTGCAGGTGATCTATTACTTGAGGTATATTCACCAGGGGCGTAGCTAGTGGGGGGGGGGTAGGTGTGTGTGTGTGTTTGTGTGAAACCACCCAATAGTTAATGAGTTGGTCGGTAAATCTTCAGTTGGTCCACCGAATGCTTAGTTTGTCAGAAAATTGCCTATCAGTAGGTGATATAGCACCTAAATGTTTCTTCTTCTATGTCTTTGTTATTAAACGTAACTACTGATGAGCCTCCACTCCCCTGTCTGGAAGGCCAAGCTACGCCACTGATATTCGCTTCTTTAAAATTTTTACGATGACTGTGCGAATTAAATTACATAAAAACAAACGACTGTTTAGTGCGGTTGTTTTGTAACGATGTTCTTTTGGCTGAGAATCAGATGATCAGGTATTTGTTGACAATGATATATGCATATTCCTTGTCGTAATGCCACCAAAACACTTCTTCTGTATAATCTCTGTTTATTTCTATGCCTCTTTTTGGAACTGTGATGATCTCAATGTTCCCATAGAAATAATATAACCACAATTTTGTTTGTTTATGGCTTTTGTTTGTCTTGATGCTCAAGACATGATAAGCAAAAACAGACAGTTGATTTTGCCTTCCTCTGCGCTTCTAAACAAACATGATTCCATGTATAGTACATTATTACGTAATCATAAAAGAATGTAAACTTTGTTTTCGATTATTGCTATTAATTTTCTGTGCTCTTGCCATTTTAGAACTGGCCTACAACTTTGCTGGTCGTTTCTCACGATCGTATGTTTTTAGACAGCGTTGCTACTGATATCGTTCTAGTTCACTCGAAATCGCTGGATACGTATAAAGGAAATTATTCGGTAAGTTCAAAACTTTGGCCATCTTCTTAAAAACTTCAGAAGTTTGAGGTGGGACAAAGAAAATCGCAGTTTTAAGCATTAGGTGATATATTCAACTAGCGAACTGTTAGATTATGTTACATTATGTTCGTTAAAGACTAGACTTCTAAAGTCATGCTGTCACAGATTCTTTTTTAGAATTTCAGAATTTGAATAGCATAACCCGAGCATTATAATATATCCCTAAATATGCCAAATCAGTCAATGGTGTTACATATTGGCTGCGATATGGCCACATGAGCACAAGCTCTTTCACCATTAAATCTCTGTACTGTAATTTGGTCGCTATTCAGGCTCATTCCCCATCAAGCTTCTGTAATTTCGTCTCTGTTCATAAATCAATGAACAAAGCCAAAATAACAGTGATCCGTAATCAAACTTCGAATCTTTCATAAACCATATTTCACCTGGTTACTAATAGATTTAACTGATTTTTCATTCTAAAAGGCATTTCATGTTTTTTTTATTTTGTGGTCAAAAATTAAAAATTCTAACTTGGTTGTTTATGACATCACACTTTAGAACTCTATTTGTCCTTATGAATGAATAAAGTTACTGCACCAAATGCACTTTCAAATATGGTTGCTTTTCATTTGATCCTTTACATTTGAATATGACCTTCAATGCAGGTTTTGTAAATAGAATAAATATTCCTATTTCCCATGCCCCAACCAAAGTTTTAGCTCTCATTATCGCTGAACGAATGGTGTTTAAAATGAGCAGTTCATTTCATCTGTTTTTCATTAAATTCGCTACATCAAACCTGCACTTTATATGAAAATCTAAATCTCAAGACTGAAATATTACTTTGAAAGCGAAGCTTTATTGAAACCTAGAATGGGGAACACAACATATGATGTGAGGTGCCTATGATGTTTAGCCCCTTTTTTGTGACAAAATCTTACAAGAATGAGCCACATACTCAATGGCTTTTAGTACCATAATTCGCGTTGCTTCTTTACCACGTGATACAAAGACTGTACCTTAGTTTGTATTTAAAGTAAACGGCTCATATGGTGATATACCTTTCTGTTACTGCTGTATACCTACAATCGCGGACAAAAATAGCTGAGACTTTTCAAGGAAAGTTGATATTTTCCTTTTTCTTTAAAAAATGACTTTGCTCCCTCCCCCAATTCAATGTAGAGTGCATGATTTTGAAGTAGCGATGATGGAACTACAAATCCAACATCGATTCGGGGGGAAAGGAGGGGGTTCGAATTTACAGGGGTAACATAAAGTAGAAAATTGCAAAAATTTCATTTTGTCTCAACAATTTTGTCCGAAATTGTAGCGTATTCAATTCATCCCCTTTATACTGGTTTATCTGATCATGTTGCTACGAATTGGATTTTATTTAGCTACCTTTGTAAGCCAATTTTAAGAAACATATTGCCTTATTTATACATTAGGCTCTACCCACACGATACAATACAATTCGGATTAATAGCGTATTCAAAAATTACCGCTCTTGAAAGCAAATTCGATAAATTGCAGATACGATAGCGTATTCATCGAATACGTGTGAACAGGAGCCCTATACGTAAAGTAGAATTTTTTGGTCCAAAAATATCCGTATACGTGTTGAGGGGGCCTTACAGTCGGAAACTCAAGTTTTGTTCCAGAAATCATAACTCTCGGGACGAATATACCCCGTAAATGTGAAAACTCAAACTGTATTTGTGATCATAAACTATATTTAAGACCCAGCACATTTAAATGGAGGATTCTTGTTGTTTTGTAGGTATTTGAAAAGACAAAAGAAGAAAAGTTGAGGAATCAGCAAAGGGAATACGAAGCCCAGAAGCAATATAGAGATCATTTACAGGTTGGGTATTTTAAACAGTATCAGTGTGTGATTGTTTTCTTAATTGGATAGTTTAACTATGAATCTAAAACAGTTTGTATTTCTTTACATAGCCTATATAGTTCATATATCTTTCCGTACACGCATTCAGCTAATCTGGAGCTTCTTATAGCTTTAAATTTGGGAGGAAACGAGTCTGTTATTATCAAACGATAAGATTCAGTATCTGTTTAATATAAGTACTTTCGATCTAAACTTTTAGCATCTCAGGTTGTATGAAACATTTCATGTTTTCCTTAGGCCTTCGTTGACCGATGGAGAGTTAATGCCAACAGAGCAGCTCAGGCACAAAGCAAAATAAAGATTCTTGAAAAATTGTAGGTATTATACGATATAGTTTTCTACAAAGTTGGTAAACTTTGATGAATAGCTTATAAATGTTTGTGTTAAATTGTTGTTTCTTTTAGATTCATAACTGAAAAATGCTCCTGGATGTTTGCTACTACAAATGATTATATTTGGATCTAGCAACTGAACGTTTTGTCCTTGCATAAGTTTTTTTTGCTTTCTTGATATATTTCAAACGATTTTTACTTACATTAAGTATAGAGATTGTAGGTTTTCTTTGCCGTAGCTTTTTAGGTAAATTGTAGTTTATAATAACATTAATGATTAAGGAAGAAATTTCAACAGCGAGTTTATGAAGTTACTTATATAAGTATGAAATTTTAAGATAGCACTGAAAAACATATCATTCAAAGCTTGGGCAAGCAAGGCCGTCTTTTCATTCAGTTTCTTTGGAGTCTGTCTGCATCAAAACAATGGATCCCCAGATGTGTAGACAGAAAGAGTTTGTTTTCTCTCTTGAGTCAGTGATCGCTGATTGGTAGAAAACAAAAGAACCAATCAAACGCGCTTCCCTTTCTCTCACGTTACTTTCGATCCGCTTCGGTACCTTTCGTTATTATCCTACGTTTATACTATAGGTATGTCGGACGAGAAGTACTTTGGTATGGTCTGTCCCTGTGCTTCCTTGCTATCTTCAAATTTTGTTGTAACTTATTTGGTTATAAAGTTTTGATTTTTATATATCTTTTATTTAGGCCAGATCTGAAGCCTGTCGAAATAGAGCCAGAAGTTGTCTTGAAGCTACCAGACTGTGATAAACTCAATTCAACAGTGTTACGATTTGATGAGGTAGATTTCGTTTGCCATATTTGACCAGGCACTATTTTGCAATGGGATTTGCTTTTTATGTCTAAAGACCCTTCTTCATTGTGTTTACAAAGCGTGGTGCAAAAGTTTCCTTTGAAATCGTTTGCTTAAACTTAAAGGCTCTTGCGCAACGAATGTCGGACTGATAATATATTTCAGCATACCGCACTATGTTTCCAATTTCATGTTTGTGTCTTAAAGATAGCCTACACGGAGGAGTTTATGGACTTTCACACTGCATAAGGTATATTCTGCGCCTTTATTGAACTTTTTGTGTAATAATCAATATCTTACTAGTAGATGATCTTTTTCTCATTTTAGGTGTCATTTAGCTATGATGATAAAAACAAAATATTTGAGAATCTGGATATATCAGCAGTGATGGACTCGAGAATAGCGGTTGTTGGGGAAAATGGCTCTGGAAAAACGACTCTTCTGAAGATTCTACTCGGGGAACTAGAGCCAGTGGGCGGCATAAGACAAACCCACAGGTGTGTGTTTTTCCTCCGCCCTTTTCCCTTTAATTGTAACTGCGAGAAGAATAAAAAATGACTTTTTATCAGACTCAAGTCAATTTGAGGATGTCATTTGCTCGACCCATTAAGCTTTTCAATGTAGCTGTGATAATTACTGAATTTGATTAATCCACGAATTCTCTCAAAGTATTAAACCACTCAAAATTCACACAAAATTCACCGCAAAATTGGAATTATCAATTGTGGATATACATTTTCAGCTTACTCTCGACGTCATTATCTGACTTTATACTCTGAAGAGTTTCGGATGAAAAGTACTTAAATATGTTGTGTTTCGGCTATATCTTGCCAACTTCAGATCTACTTTTATTGCAGTTGTTTTGTTTATTCACAAGGCAGTGTGTACTAGATGCCTTGGACTAATCAGTTCATTATACTAACTGTTTGATTCACAAGAGATTGTTCCCAGTAACACCTATTCACTCATCTTTGTCTTCAGGAATCTTCGTATTGGCTATTTCAGTCAGCATCACGTTGACTCGCTGAACATGCAACTGTCAAGTCTTGACTTATTCAGAGATAGGTTTCCCGGTAATATTTGTTTTCTGCTTACTGTAGTTAGCACAAAGCGATTTCAGTAACGTTCTTGTCCATGTGACAGAATCGTCCTCAATGAAAGTTTTCAAAACGTTTCCGGACGCTGCCTGGTATATGAATCATGCATGCATCTCAAGCTCTCATGCTATTAATATAATGCTGCTTTCATTGATTTGTTGAAATTTCCATTTACAGTTATTTTAAGATCCATTTGAGACACTAAGTATCCAACATGGACATTTCTATGCAACGAGCTGGAATATAAGGCGCACTTTAACTGAAGTATATCTTCTTCACAGGCAAGAGTGACTTGGAATATAGACATCAGCTTGGGTGCTACGGTGTATCAGGTGAACTGGCATTAAGGCCAATATCAAGTTTATCTGGAGGACAGAAAAGCAGAGTAGCATTTGCTGTCATGACAATGAATAGGTAGACGATTTTTATGCATTATGTTCACGCAACTTTTGTGGTACATGAAATGTATCTTTTGTGCTCTATCGTCCATGATGCAATCCTTGATTTAGTGAACTTTTTGCTAGCTTTGTAGGATGCAATTTTCTGTATGCAATCTACAAATGCCATTTATTGTGTGTTCGAGATGTAAATTGTTAATTCCTGTGCATTAGACAACGATATGTTACTGTTGATGATCATTGACAGGTCTGTTATTAAAAAATCATAATCCGGTTCTGTATGAAAGTTGAAGTATCCATGAAAGTTGAAGTTGAAATTAATGCATTTGATATAGTACAGCATCATTTAGGTATAAGTCTAAGAAGATTATTTATTTTGCAGCCCAAACTTCTTCATCCTTGATGAACCCACCAATCACTTGGATATCGAGACAGTCGAAGCTCTTGGAAAAGCACTTAATAAATTCAAGGTGATCTAATAGATCCTTGCTTTTTTTGTGAGGGTCCATAGCAAATTTTCTAAAGCTTTGTAAACATATACCATTTTGTATTACATTTTTTATTACAGCTTCAAAATCCAAGCAAATGTTTTGTATTAATAATGATTCACCACAGAGGGATAGAAAGTAAGAGCTGTCAAAATCGTAAAATCTATGCAAATGATGCAAAGAAAGTATTCAAATGTTTGAAATGAAAGAGGAATTGGTACGAATCTGTCTGACGTTAGCTAGAACGATGACAGATTCAGATTCAGACAGATTCAGATTCAGATTCAGACAGATTCAGAATCTTTTTATGCAGATTCAGAAATCTCGGTTATCTTGCCACGATATCGGTAAGAGCTCGGTATTTGATAATCTGGCAAGTTGTGAAGAGAAGCAAGTTTGTAATTTTGTAAGTAAATCTATACCCCTACTTCTCCCATTTGTCTAACATGTTACCATGACTAATATGATTTCATATGATTTCGCTAGGGTGGTGTCATCTTGGTCTCTCACAATGAGCAACTGATTCAAATGATAGCAAGGGAAGTCTGGCTTGTCGGTAATAGGACTGTTAAGACGATAGAGGGAGGATTTAATGCCTACAAATCGGCACTAGAAGAAGAATTTAGAAGGTTATCTAGTATGTAGAGTATATTGAATGGCAATTATGATTTGTTAGTCCTTTTCATTTTCTTCTGTCTTCTGTTCGGTGACTCTCGATATACTTTCTTTGTCCATCAATGGGCTCAACATTCATCAACAAAGTTTGTCTGGTTAGAAGAATCATTTGCAATAAGAAATAGAGTGTCTAAGGTTTAGTAGTATCGCTGAGTGCTTGAAAACGTCTTTCTGACAGTGATCAGCTTTCTGACAGTGACCACTATTTCTGTGATCAGTTGCGCTGGTACGCTTATCAGATACCATTTGGTGCACAGGACCTTGAAGGGCTGCACGAGTTTCAAAGTGTGCCGTGTTTGCAAAGGTCGTCAAAAGACTCCTGAAGACCATTTGAATAGATTCCTCGAGGGTCCCATAGTTGGAAGAAATTTGACTTAGGCACGAAATAGCACGAGCTGTAAAATTTTAGATTTATTGAATTACATTTTTATATTTCGCAAAGATATTCAGGAATAAAACAGCTTCATAGAGATATAATACATTTAATAGGCAAAAAAATTAAATATAACATATCTGAAGCTTTTTAGACTCCGGTAATTTGATATCATGTTTTTGTTGAAAGCGTTTTTCCAAAAATTATATATTTCTGCTCTTTTTTTCTACCAGGGCTTTTTCTTTCATTTATTGTAATGTAACGTGATTTTTTAAATCTTTTTGAGCCCTTTCGCGGCTACTAAGACCCCGTTTACACTGTGCCGGATAAATTTTATCCGCATCAAAATTAGTTCAGATAGGCGTCGCGTTTACACTAGACTCACGCTATCCGTACGAATTTGAGAGCGGCTATCCGAACAAAATTAGCTCACCTAGGAAAGTAGATTAAATTAGTTCGGATAGCTATGTGGTACAGTGTAAACAGTTTTATCCGGATAGATTTTAACCACATCGTATCTTGCTCGATAGCGATTGGCTATTTCATCCTATTTAGTTTTCACTGTATCCCATTCAAGACCTTTCGCCATATTGACTGCCTAGTAGGCGATAACTACTCGTGTTAAAAATGCAGTATCTTCGTCATTCCACGTAAAATTGGCATCCTTGTCAGCTTTCTTCGCTATTTCAGCGTCATTTTGTTTCAAAGAACGAATTATTAAAACTAACTTTGCCTAATTTGTTTTGACAAAATCTTCGGACTTCGTCTGTAAAAAGAGCAGACGATTCTGAAGAGAGAATGAAAGGTCTTTTAACGTTGGCGTGAATTTCGTTGTTACTTTGTTGCTCAGAGATGACTTCGTTTTGAGCGTTCTGTGCATGATTTAGGTCACGTGACTGCAGTTTTCCGGCACCGTGAGCATAGCGGAATTTCGTTTTCGTCCAATCAGATGCTTTGTTTATCAAATCTAATAATCAATCAGATCCCTCCAATCTTGCATGGTTTGTTTACATTTGTCTCTAAAACACCCTTAGCTGTGGAGGGAAACCACTACTGGAATTTTGGGCCGCCACGAAAATACACATTAAACAAAATAGCGAAAAATAAAAATCTACAATGTTTATTATATTTACTAAAAAACTACCGCTGCTTTTGAGTGGGCTCAACGTAATATTCCTAAAATCTTAGGTTAAACCTTTCCTATCTCTCGGGGAGGGGGGCTAGGCCCATTCTATCCAGTTTCCCACAAGACCAAATTTTAAGTAATAAGTCTAGAAATTGTGGCTCTTCGATCAATTTTACGAATGTGTTGTAGCTTGTAGCTAATACGGATCCTTTTTCATTTATCTTAATGACCCTTATGATCCGTCAAAAAAAACAGACCTGATCCACATGAAAAGTAAGCAGTATCACCTGCATAATTGTATAAATTAGTATCTTCCACCAAATAAAAAATTTCGTTTATATAGATTTTGAAGAGCAGGGCTCCGAGCACCGAGCCTTGTGGAACGCCCAAGGAAGTATTTTCCAGGTACTGAAAGAGCTATTTACTTTCATTCTTTGCCACCTTTCATGCAAATAGCTATGTATTAGATTAAGGTCATCTTTGCTTGATCCGTATGCTTCGAGTTTCATTGTCATAAATTCATGATTGAGAGAGGCTGTTAAAAGCCCGGGAACGATCCATTAGAATTGCTCAAGCATATCCTTTGTTATGCAGGGGTGATTTGTATTTCTCAAGTAGTCATATAGGTAGGTGCCTGCTGTATATTTTCCCGCTTACAGAAGCCTTCCTTAAATGCACATAGATATTTGGATAAAAGGAGATCAGAGAACGGCCCAATTTGCTCTTGCATCATACGCCTATAAACTTTTGTTATTGGAGGTAGGACAGTGATTGGTCGATAGTTTCCCTTTAGCAATGAATCTAGCTTCTTAAAGACAGCCTGCCCTGTTTCACTTCAGATGGTCACATTTCTTTATTTATAGAGTGGTTTAAGAGTTTTTGTAATATATAAAAGAACATATCAGAATATTCCTTTAAGGATATTGACAATGAATGACTTCTTTTGTGATTGGTGAATCTCTCAGTGACAGATACCTCCAAAAACAACCGAAAGCGTACCTTCTCGTTGAAGATAAGCTAGAAATTAACCCTGAAAACTGCAGTTCAAATTACAAGCCTTACATGTTTCCCAGATAAAAATAATTCCTGGTAAGTTCAAAACGTGAAGGGGCTTCGGTTCTGATGACATTGCTGATTACTCCCTGAACAGAGGCGTATCTAGAAAAAAGCTGACAGTTGCAGATTTACAAAAGAAAAAAGGCGGTGGTCAAGGGTGTGGTCTGCAATCAACGCTACGCCCTATCTTGATGCAAACAGCCAAGGTACAAAGGTTAAATATCATAAACAACTTAAAACAGAGTTATCTTTTCTGATTAGTGGCAAAATATTAAATCAATATGATAGGTTTTCTACATCATGGATGCAACGGTGACAACAGCCTGAAATGAAAAACAACGAAGAGTTGTTGTACACCTCATAACAGACATCAAGACAAATGCATGTGTTCTATTGTGTGGGCCACCTACGTTCGGAATAAGAATTTGCATATGCATAAACTGGGCTATCTTTCCTTGACATTAGCAAAAGCAACATTGATGCAGGTGACAATAGTCTGAAATGAAAAACAACGAAGAGTTGTTGTACACCTTATAAGAGACATCAAGACAAATGCATGTGTTCTATTGCGTGGGCCACCTGCGTTCGGAATAAGAATTTGCATATGCATAAACTGAGCTATCGTTCCTGTACATTAGCATTAGCAACATGGATGCAGGTGACAATAGTCTAACATGAACATTTGTTCACCTGGTAACATAGGACATTTGTTGAACACCTTATAAGATACGTTTAGACAAATGTATTTGTATGGTGTAGGCCATTTATTTTGCTTATAAGAAATGTGATGTGAGCTGTAAAGTAGCCCATTATGACAAGGCATGTTAAAGGGCCTCTCCAGCCAAAATTTGCAATTGCATTTTATTGGCTAATCTAAAGGAGGTGAACCTGCTGATCACGAATTCGTTATTTGTTTTTCGATATTTTGTACATTTTGTGAGATATAAGCTCTTGCATTTCGATAATTGAATTGAATTAACCGACAAAATATTTTCGGTTTGGTGACACTGTGACGCAATTTTGACGTCACAGTGTATTTCGTTAGTCTCGCCTCAAACCGAATCGAACGTCGGCGATTCGCAAATTGAACACTGCAATTGTTGGTGCTCTCAGTTCTGTTCCACCGGCTTTTAGTTTGAGCATTTCAGATATCAATTCTGAAGCCTTTAGTTGTTCATCGTTACTGGAAAACAACTTGAAGTGTCAATTTCGATTAATTACACGCGAGGGAAGAGCTAGAACAGGAAGCCGTAGCTTTGTAGGCCTACACAGGTGATCAAAACAAAGTCGTGACACAGCATGGACACATTCCGACCCGCAAACTAAGAATAATTGTAAACATTTAATATTTTTCGATCCTAAAAAGCACCTGCTGTAGATTTAGATGCAGTTATCAACGCATGACCATGACTCCTTCGCGATTCGGTGGAAGATATACGAAATTCATTGCGGACGAGAGCCGCACACTGTGACGTCAGAATGTCACAAAACTGATTCGGATTTTGTCGTTTTTTCTCGGAAAGGTGCAACTTTAAAGCCTTATACCTTCTAAACTAATTGGAATTTTGCAAAAACAAAGACTTTGCCATAATACACGCACCAGATGCTAACTTTTTAGTCAAAAAAAAAAATTTTTATTGACTAAAAAGGAGAGGCCCTTTAACTTTTCAAGCCAAGTTGGTTCTCCTAGTGTCCAAGGCAACTTGTTGTTGTAGTTGTCCTTGAGGTCGTTCGACCCCTGGTGATGTTATATGAACCTGACGTCTCCATTCAGCTCTATTTTTAGTGTCTTTGTTGAGCTGATAAACATTTCTTGTTGTCATCGTCTTAATGTTGTCAAACCACTTTGTTGCAGGTCTTCCTCTACCTCTTTTCCCTTCAATTTTTCCTTGCATTATCAGTTTTTCTTAACTGTTGTCTGCTCTATTTATGTGGCCATAATAGGTTATATGCCTCTTTCTGATGGTGTTGAATAATGATCTTTCTGTTTTTATTTGGCCTAATACCCATTCATTCGTTCTTCTAGATGTCCACGGCACCCTTAGGAGTCTTCTCCATACCCATGGCAACTTACTTTATATATATATTTTTTTTTTATATAAGGCTTGTAGGCCGAAATGGCCCATCGCCAACACAATTACCATACATACAAGTTGACATAATTACAAATTAATAATAAATCTCAGAACATAAGTACAAATTAACAATAAATCTCAGAAAACAGCAAACAGCTAATACAAAGATAAACAGATAAAAAAATGATGACGAGCTGGAAAGTTTACGTTACGAGGATATGCACGTAGAGGACTTCCCAAAAGATTCCCGTGACTCAAAAGCCAGCGATATAAAATTGGCTATCGATATCAGACAATCCGTATCTTCTTGACTCATCAACCAAATAAACTTATCACAAAGGTCAAGGGATGATATTCTGGGAAATTTTGAATAAATCATAGATAACATAGAATTCCTAGCAGTCTCGTAAAGGGGGCAAACTAATAAAAAATGAATTTCGTCCTCCACAGCAGTTTTATTAAAAGATTGACAATACGGATATTTTCTATCAATCCTAGGAATAGGATTCTTCCCGTATCTACCTGTTTCAATCCTGAGGTTGTGAGCACTGAGACGTAGTTTTGCAAAGTTGGATCTTTTTTTTTTGCTAGGTATCAAGTCTAAGTAATGCTCAAACTTATAAACAGTTTTGAAAGATGCGTCTGTACAAAGCTTTTTATTGAGAATAATTTGTTCTTTTAAATTTTCCATAATTTTTTACCTAAAATGGGAAGACACTTTTGATTTCACGATAGTGGAGTTATCGGTTGTATGTATTCTGTAAAGGGTCATCAGGGAACGGGAATACTGACCCAATTAGAAACACCGGAATCTGCATCATTAATTAACATTTGAAGAGCTCTGTGTGCATATCTGGAGGAATCGAGATTTATTAAACGAATATAAAATTTTAAGATGTTAATATGTCTATGTTCAAGCAACGAACAACGTCCCAACTCCGCATAAACCCCAAGAGACGTTGTAGATCCTTTAACACCTAGGGTTGACTTGCAAGCCATAAGATGAATTTTTCCAGGCATTCCCATGTACCAAATCCCCATACGTCAGTGGCATAATTTAGAATAGGAAGTATTGTACTGTCAAATGAAAATAGAAACAGTCCTGAGTTGAAAACATCCCATTCGTTGTTTTTGGATAAGAGAGCAAAGTAAGATTTTTGAGCTTATTTTATTTTATTTTTTATTTTATCTTATATTTTATTGAGCACATTGTATCGTTCAACCTTCAACTTTGTAACTTTCATTAAAGTATCATTACTCAACGTATATTTGATGAATTGCAAGTATGTTGCTGATATACATAAATTTGAATTTTGTTTATATGCCACAAAGCTATCTACAGGGCTTACAGATTATGGACTATTGATAACCGTGTACCATTCATCCCCATATTGACATTCATTTCCACATTCAACCCCACATTCATCCCCACATTCGAAAACTTGCTTGTACTGCTCGAAATGTGTCGATTTGACAGTGATTAGTACGAAAATATGTTATGTCCGGAGTTTCCTTTGAATTTCCACTCGATAAAAGCTTTTTTTTGCAAATTTTTCTTGATGTTTTTAGCGGGCCTAGGCATGCGTATTCTCCATCCCCACATTCATCCCCAGATTCGCGTTTTGCATAGTATGGGTCTAAAAACAGCTTGAGATGTGTCAACATGACAATAATTCAAGAGAATGTGTAATAATATGCGGTTCCCCGTCAATTTCTACTAGATAAATGTCACTTTTCTACCACTTTGTTTCCAATGTTGCTAGTTGGCCTAGGCAATAACTTTTATCCCCACATTCGCGACCACAGGGACACCAAACGACAGGTATACAGGAACAAAGCAATACGACGACGAGAATCCAATGTCACGAAATAAATTTTCAAAATAAATTAAATTTAAGAGTATACTAATATTCCGCCCCGGCATACAGGGCTTCATCAGAGGGATATGAAACGACCACAGGGATATGAAACGACCACAGATATAATTGCCAAACTTATGCAAGAAAAATATTTCAAAATGTGAAAAAAGTCCTCTTGGTTCAAGAAAAAAAATTCTTATCATTATCAAAAATATTATAAAGCCTTCTATTGTATAGGACAAATACAATGTGGCCGTGCCGTCGAGGTGGGAAGCCGTTTCTAATTGAACTTGGTATTCATTGTTGACTCTTTTTTTAAATGGACATTTTACAGTTCAAATCTTACTAGAACCTCGTATTAAGTTTTTTGAATTTTTTGCCATCCTTAGTTTCTCAAAAATCTGTTTCTGGTAATAAAAAAGGTGTTATATAATAAGGGTAAAGCCAAGACATTGAAGTTTTCCCGTAGTCTTTTTTTGCATCTGGCTATATATTCTACTCTGCTACATTGGAAATGTAAAATATTTAACCTTTTAAAACTCTGCTTACCTTCATTCGTTTCAAAGAAATGTTTAGTTTGATTTTTTCATTAATTTTATTAATTTGTGATTAAAGTGTGATAATTTTTGTGAGCGTACTTGATTTTAAGCATTGATTTGATCCTCGTTCAAATTATGAGTGAAAACAGACAGGCGAAATCATTCATGGACAAAAGAAAGAATTTTTATTTGAAACAAGTCTTTAATTTTCAATATTTTTAGGTCAGAGAAAATGGGACAGGAAGGAGAGAAAAAACTTTTAAAAGCAATAGCTATGATTGCTCTTTTTTCCAATAAGAAAACTGGATCAATTGGAACATCATATGCGAAACCCCAAACGACAATTCCACATTAGAGAAAAGAAGCAAACAAAGAGTTGACATTATAACACATCGACAGGAACGAAACTGTTTGAAAGAATGGCTGTTGGGCAACAAACCGACTTTGAATGTAACCAAGGTAATAAGATCTAGACCCAATTTTATAAGGATGTGTACATTTGTGATCATTTGACTCTCCTACATTTGTGATCGATGATTCCTGTCTTTATGTTCTTATAAAAACAAGAACACAGATTTGTCTGTAAATTTTTTGTTAACAGTTTATGATTGCAATTATTTTATATGAATGTAATTAGTTTCCTTTCAAAATTATTTTTTTAGTAGATTTTGAATTTGTAAAGTTTTCAGCACGGCTCCCTGAAAACCAGTCATTCTGACTGACGGAGAAAAATCAGTAATTCTAATTAAATGGAATGAAAATGAAAATTGAATGCATGGTCGCAAAAATTTTCTTCCCGCTTTGCTCGCAGGGGGCCTCTTTTTTCCGCTTTGCCCCAGGGCAGCCGAAACCTATCGGCGGCCCAGGACCTAACATAAGATCAAGCGCAGCTAAATTTATCAAAGTTAACTGTAATGTTTTACTAATGTTTGTTTCATAACAATTAACTTCCAAAAAACGTTTTTTGCCGGGAAAACGTGGAACATTTCACTTGGTAGGAGATCGCTGGCACAGGGGGCATTCACTAGCCTGCCTGGAGCCCCTACGGTATCTATCCTATCACATCATGAAATCGAATCGTTGATAAATGAATTCATATGAAACCATACACAGGCTTAATCTTTATCTTTATGGGGGTAGGGGGTGCAGCAGGCACCGCAGAGCGTTTTAGAAAAGGGGGGTTGAAGCGGAATAAACAGAGGCTTCCCTTGTGCTCAGTTTCTAAATACCTAACGTTTTCGGCAAAAGGTGAGTGCTATAACCCCCCTCCAGCCCGCGATCCCTTTTCATGACATTTATGATATTGTGAAACAAAGACATTTCCATTTTATAATTATAAACAGACTTGTATTTTACAGACTTATAAATTATTTTTCTTATAACGCTGACCATCCTTATGACTTTTGTTAAAATCAGGCTTTACATGATAACAACAAAAACGTTGTCATTTATTAACAGTCACACTCACTGACGATGCATTTCTTGCACTTTGAGCAGTCTTCTTCATTCGCCTCACGATATAGAAGAACCAAAAAGCGTCACATGCAGTGTCTGCAACTAATAGGGAAAATGCAATGCTGAATATCTTTCCATTTAGGGTGCTGCAATTCGGCACCTGTTTAAGAAGGGGAAACATCACGATGCTTGGGAGATTGAGTACGAAAAAGGTACTTGTTATTCCGATAAATAAACTCATGAGATGCTTCTTTTGTCTTTCATTCCTTGTCGAGATGCGGCTTATTTGTTGCTCACTGGTGTTATCCTGCGCTGATTCGATTCGGTTACCAGCAGCTCTGACTGTCCTGAATATCTTGATATAAATGCCACATAGCATAAGATGCACACAAATACGAGATGCAGAAATAAGAATAAAGAAGACAACGTAGTATTCAAAAATGGCACTGGGAATACCGCAAAGGCAACCAATTAGAAAACACGAACCAGTTATCTTGTAGACTACTTTCTTGTCTCTGTTAGGCTGCTCAGGGCTTCGATGTTTCAAAGGATGGGTAACAGAACCCAGTTTCTTTAATGCCAAAGCTAGATTAGCCCCAAGGCTAATGAATGAAGTTGAGAGCGCATATGAAAGAAAAAGTGCTCGCGGAAAAACTGGCCAAGAAAAAACTCCAGGGTGCTCTAAAAACCTTTGTATGCAAACCAACAATGACATGAATACATTGGAAGCTCCGATGAAGCTGTAATGAAAGCCAACTTTGATTTCCGGGGTCATTTTCTTATGTACCCAGTACAGCATAAGCATGTTTACACCGAAAGATAACAGTGCAACTGCAATGATAAAAATCGAGCATGCTTCAATTTTATCATCCATTTTTAGATTTTCTGCCAATATGATGTTGTGAGCCTTTATCTTTCTAATACTGACACTGCTGATCTTCTCTAAACAGAGCTTGATTCAATTGTACGAAGCTATAACAAGTATCACACGTATATGCTTAGTAGAAAGAGTTCAGCAATTAATGCGAATAATTCATATCTTGTCGTTTTTCAATGAATAATTTATTACTTTCCATATATGGGCCTTTTCTATGAATGCAAATAAAGAGCTCGGTTTTTTGCTTGAACCGAAATTGCCAAATTTCAAGCTCCATCACCAACCAGCTGACCGAGGTCTACTGAGAAACAAAACAAAGTAGGAACTAAAGAACGTATAAAAAAGGGGAGGAGAGACGGGTTGGGAAAAGACAGATACGAACTTGCTTTGCAAACGATTATTACTTATAAGGATTTAGCAATGATTATTCAAAAATTGATCACATTTAAAGATGCGCTTTGTATTTGAAGTATACTTTTTCTAACGACAGAAAAAATACTAAAGGTCGCAAAGACCAGAGACAAATGTCAAACATTCTAACTCAAAGATTATCGCAAAAGACAAAAAAATTCATTTTGCCCCCACACACTACAGATTTTGTCGTAAAAGACAAAAATCTTCGTCTTTTTCAACAAAACTCTGCAGTTTGCGCTACTTAAGGTCAAACATATTTAATATTATTTATGTCACTGACTATCAAAGACAAAAATTGAATTTTTCTACGGTGCTCAACGATAAAAATGGTTTGAGATTCTGAATACCAGTCAGTGCGTAGCAGCAAAACCATATTATCAGACGATAGCAAACAAATCTACTTTTTGTCTGTTTACTCTGTATTCGTAATTAGTCTACCTAGTTTTAGTTATCTTTCTTTCTTTCCTTGTTTAATGTTGCGTGTTTTTATGTCTCGGCCATGGGGTAGTCATTGTCTTTCGCTCCTCATGGTATCGTCCCCGTAGTGTAGTACAGTAATTAGGGTAGTATAGTCAATGTAAAATTGTATTGTTATTAAATTCTATGAATAAAAAATAGCAAATGATGGACCAAGAAGCACCATTTACTTTTCTACTTGAAAGTGATATGATTCAGTCACAGGACAAACAAGCCTTCTCTTGAAAATATAGCGTAAATGATGCTCTTTGTTTGCTCATTCAGTTTCTTGAAGTACATTGCTATTGACACCTTGCTGTATATGAAAAAGTATTTCCATAAGTATACCTTATAGCACATTGTGTTAGAATATCCGGTGCAATTTGCTGGAGGTGGCACGATCAAACAATAGTTTGGGGAAGAAGCACTAAGGAAATTCACGTTGATAGAGTCGGAGCATTCCTACCTTGTCAGTTTAGTCTCCGATTTAAGGTTTCTGGAACCTTGCTTTCCACAACCACTGATGCAAGTTGTTATCATTTTTGAATTCATGCTTTCAGCTGCCAGAGATTAAGCACAATATAGTAGCTGTTCTGCTGGTGAAGCCGCTGTTATTCACGTCAACACAGAGACGGCAGACGGCGGTAGGTGAGGATTTATTTTATGGTGTTGAATCAAACTAAAAAGACATTCGAAATGTCAAAAAAATCAATCATTTGATATTATGCAACATAGCTAAATCACCAAAAATAGAAAAGGTTGTTTATCATAGAAAAGCAAAGTCCGGATATCAAGGAAACCCAGATTGTGGTAAAAACTACCCATCTATCAGTAAATAGTATTTATCAAATTAAAACTGTAATTATCAAATTTCTGTTTGTATCTTTATCAAATGAGATTTTATACTTGTGAACTACGTCTACCAAAGTCCGAAGATAAGCAATCTTTAGTATGGTTGACAAGAAACAGTACGAACTGGTTACAGAGTTGTTTGCACAATGCCAAGGATAGTTTTTTATGTCTTTGATATTCAGTTGTTCAAAAGATACACCCCCAATTTTGTTTGCAAATGAGGCATTGGCTCTATCCCTCTCCAAAATTGTCAAGGATGTCATTCCGTCAGTCCTTTTGCCTGACACCCTCTGTTAGCTTCTTTGCCTTTGTTTACAATCGTTACAGGCTGGAATATTTTGAATCTGGATGTGTCTGTCCAAACAACATCATCAAAAAGAGATAGGGAGTTTGTTTTCAGTAAACGGTTTGTAGGCTTACTCAAGTTTCCATTGTGGAAGGCCTATCCAGAAACTTTTCGGAAATTTGGCCTTATCTATAATTCGTAGTTAGAATCCCAACCATCCAGTGGCAACCATTGCAATGACGTCACCGCACATAGGGAAACAATGTGTAAACAACTTTGAATGCGCAATAAGTTGTGTCATCGCAGAAGGGGAATAAGCGAAATTTGGCCGGTGGAAATCTTTAAAGGAATTATTCTCAAAGAAACATGGCAACAATGGCATCTTCCCTATACTTAGAACATTATTTAGATAGTGAGTATCTTAGTTATGCGTAAATCTCGGCTTCAATCAGATGCTTTTTCCCACTTGTTATGTTGGCCTACTGAACCGCGTCAAATTGACGGGGGTCGAACATGAAGATGATTTTGAAACAGTAAAAGATATACAAAGCGCATGATATAGCCATGGTTTAAGTTTATAACTTAGTAAATTTATGCAGAAAAGTTTCCAGTTACCTTTGAAACATATATATGTCTGGCAATAAGGGAAATTTTTTACAGCGACGTTATTTATATGATAAATTGTGGATGGCGGGCGTTGCACATATTTTGGCGCCCTTTCCTAACAGTTGTTTTTATCGTGACGTCATTGGGGGATGTGATGTAAACAGTTTGTTGATAGCCATTAAAAGTTCTGATGTTGGCAGCGATCAATAATATGACGCTTAATGTATAATTATGACAAACTAATATGTATGATAAATGTAAAAGAGAAATATCAAAATTAATGAATTGGGTATATATTTAATCCACAACTGGGTATATATTTTTCATCATGCTTTCTCGGACCCTCATTCTGACGTTTTATGCTCTGAGGAGTGTCAGACGAAAAAGCATTTAGTTATAAAACCAATATGTTATAAAATGTTTGCTATTTTGAAAGCCATTTTCAAGTTCTGTACCACCAAAAACTGTTCAAATTAATGAATTGTTTGACATAAATTTTAGGACCGTTAAGGGGGGTGTTTGTGGCTGATGGTATTGCAGTATTTGCCTTTTTCTCGGTCGGTAATTTGGCTATCTTCCTCAAATTGGCTGGTATTTTGATAATGAGATAAATCAGTGGTGAGCGGTTTTCAATGCCAAGTGTGCAATATTGGCCAGTTCTGGATTAAACAATGTAGCAGATGTGGGTGAATTGCTAGCATTGATATCTTATTGTATCCATGTTGTAACCTTTGTGATCTTTTGCTGATAAATCCCAAATTTTGTTATTCTCTCCATTTTAAGGTGCCTATGAAATGAAAGTTGACAAGTTTGGATAAAGGCACACTTTTATATGCAAAAATTGCTGATTTCAATGATGTATATGTTAAGGTGATTTTTTTCTTGTGAAACTGTCTAAAAATTTAGCTTGAATATCCCTTTTCCATGTTTTCGACTATGACAAGCATGCGTTATCCGTGACATCACAAAGTTGCAAACACGGAAGCATTTGGCATTTAGTACACTAAGCAAAATGGAGATTGCTATTTGAACTACAGTTGAAATAGCCGAAGGGGGCAATTTTAAGTCAGGCTTCATGGCCAATCTTTTTTAGTGCATCAAACTGTCCTTTTTTGCAAAGTTTCCTACTGTTGTACCAAAGTACAACTGGAATACGATGATACCACCTATTAAGGTCTTGGACAAAGTACCCTAGCCTAAAAATACCCCAAGGGGGTCAATTTTTAGTCAGGGTCTATATCCTATCTTTTCAGTGTATCAATCTGTCCTTTTTTGCAAAGTTTCATGTAGTAGTACTAAAGTATGACCAGGATACAATAACACCACCTTTAAAACATTGGAGCAAATGAACCCCAGTCTAGAAATAGAACCCCAGCCTATCTTTTAAACCGTATCAAACTGCCCCTTGTTGTAAAGTCTTGTGCTATTGTACCTGCTTTAATAACCCAATGGGGCAATTTTCATTTAGGGTCTATATCCTATCTTTTTTAGCGTTTCAAACTACCCTTTTTTGGAAAATTATATGCTGGTATCACAGTTTGCAGAGTTGTTTGACCAATAGCCCTGACTTCGAGGTATGGTGTGTTAAGACAGAACCAGCTGCAAACCTTGTGATGTCACTGATTCTTATGCTTGGTCACTCGCACTCCTCATTGCTTTTTAAATCCCCAAAACAAACTTTCATGTGCAAATTCCCAGCTATAGCAACCAATTTATCGTTTTGCCTATATGTCATATAAAAACATGTGGTATAAAGAAAGTAAACTCTACTTCACTTGGAACTTAGTATATGTATATGAAGGAATGCCTAACTTAGGACTTTGCTCCAAACTGAACCCTAACCCCCTTTTTCTTCATGGTGGTGCTGCTTCTGTTCTATATAAAGCCATCAGCAAAGCACAACACCATTTTTTGATTGGGCATTTTAAAAGCATTCAACTGCCTAAGAAAGAACTAAAAAATCTATTACTAGTTTAAAGGTGGAAATAGAATAAAAGTGGAATTGTTTCAGTTCCTTCTATGGTCTCTGGAGTCCAAGGTTTGATTGGAAAAATTGTATTTTGACACAAATGGAAGAGTTAGATTTTGGTGTTCCTCGTGGATCTGTTCTTGGACTTCTCATATTAATGATTTATATCAACGAGTGAAGCACAGTAGAAGATGAAAGTATTACGAATGTAGGCATAAAGCTAGATCAACTTTTAAGGGCTCTATTTCCATTGGTCTTTATAATTGTTTTGGATTCAATTTAGCTTACAGAACTGTAAAGCGATATCACATAGCTGCTTGAATATTCTATATGTTTTGATTTATGCATGGAATTTGGTTACCACTTTCAGAAATATGTTTCCATTAAAAAGTATACTTGAATAGGTAGGGGTGTGCAGTCAAAAGAATTAACTTTTTTGCATGGCGTCATTGAAGTATTTGTGCAAAGATAAAATGGGAGATCTGAAAATAATTAGCCATTGAGGATTACATTAATTTTTGAGGGATTTATCTAATCTTGCGTTAGCTCATTGTTCAACTTCCCATAGGCCCCCCTTTCCCCCAGCGCTACACTCTTGGGATTCATAGAAAAAGTGTGATTCCACATCTAGTAAGAAAAGATGCTATCATAAATGAATTTAGTGAAACTGCAAACACTAAACTGTTTCGCAATTGAGAAAACTATTAATATTCAAAGCACTAAGAAAAAAACTAATTGTATCCATCAAGAAAACTCTGAAAGGGTAAATTGTCAGTGTGGAAAGTCAGCTAAATATGAAGAGAATTTATGTTAGAAAGATTGAAGAAAAACGGTCCTGCACAAGCTTCATATTTTGTGGGCACATGAGTTTTGGATATATCATAAACTTTTTGTGATACACGGGCATATATTACATGCTTCAATCTTGACAGTTTTCCCAGAAATTACTTGAAACTTAAATGAGATGAATTAAAATTCAAACTGCAATGTATTCTGTAATTTTCATTTTGAAAACTCAGAATAACCATAAAATCAAAATATTTTTGTGGAATTATGGTATTTGATAAACCCCAAAGACCCCCCCTCCCCCATGAAGGCAATATTGGCCAGGGTGCATTCCATGTAATCCTCACTCCAAAGGTACACCTATATGCAATCATTATGCTGACCAACCCTATCTCTTTGAAGTTTATAATATACATTGGGGATGGTTTAGTCGTATATGCAAATAATCATAGAGAAAGAGCTTTTTGCTGCACTACTAGCCATTTCACCAAAATTACAGTTTACACCACACACAAGCAGATGCTTGTCTCATGCCAATGCCATGCCAAATAAAGTAACTCCACTTCATGGATTTTCTACATGGAATGCACTGTGGGATATTGGCAATGGAGATGCACTCCTTGGATATGTTGTAAACCTTATTCACAAGCTTGATTAAAACCCAACTTAAAATATGGTAACATCGCATATATTGGCCCTAAGGATAAAGAAATTATAAGAAATGTCCGGAGAAAAAAGGATAGTACTCGAACTGAAAGATCTTTGATATGAGAAGAGACTAAAGTCATTGTGTCTTACAAGCTGTATACCTAAGGTTCTGGGGTGATATCATTGTGACATGATACAGAATCACCAATGCCAGAAAGATCACATAAAGTATCTGGGTTGAGACTATCTTTCAAGATATGTTGTTGAAAACTCCATTATCAGATCAGTGTTAAAAAAATGAGATGATTACTATGGAGACACTAAATACATAAGCCAGTGTTTTTGCTATAAGAAAGTGAAATTCCTATTGAAATTATGGTTTTAGATAATTACATTATTTGATGTAATTATCTGCTACTACTGAGAGGATGATTAAAAGCTACTACTGAGAGTTTCATCTTAACACAATCAAAGCTGGACAGCCAAATAGAACTGTAAATAACTTTTACTTCAACATAATATATTTCATTTTATTTTATGTTTATTTTCCATTTAAATAAATTGACTTTCCTATGAAAAAGATCTTTGATTCGCCTTTATCAGTCCTTAAATCTAATGCAATAATTGAGAATGCACTATGAAATTTTTGTGAACCAGCCCAAACACCTTATCTGTGCATGCAAGATCTTTAAACCAGCAGCCCCAAAAGAGGGAGCCCCAAAAAGTCAATTCACTGCATGTAGAACTACATGTGTATGTATGAATCATTAAGATGGCAAAACAATGAAGGATGGTTATTGAACTTTCTTACATGATGTGGAGAGCCTTAAATTCTCGTTAAAATCCTCATTTTAAGCTTGAATTAAACATGTAGCATAGGGTGTTCCTCGAATTTGAAAAGGAATGAGCCATCGAGTAGAAACAGTTTGCTGTTATCAAAAATGCAAAATGAAAGGCCATGTCCTTCACAATTACTGATAGTGTACATCAAATATGTAGCTCAGAACACCTAGAAGGCACTCTATGGAGCGTGCATTTGAGCTTAGTGCGCTACAATCTGCCGCCACAGGCCATTCAGTTTTTGTGTTTCAAATTTCAAGTTTCACCTTTCATAACATCAAAGCTATACTTGATAGAAGCGTTGATAGTAAGATTGCCTTCTTTGGGGCTTAACAATTTTTGATTACAAATCCCTATGTTTTTATGTTATCAAAGCAGATAACAAGCATAAGAATGGAACAAGAGAAGTCATTAAAGTAGTTTTGCTTTAGGGGTGTTGAACTCTACATAATAATCAGTGCTTTTTGTTAGCAATATTTTCGTTTCTTCATTGGTCACAGTCATAAGTATACAAGTTTTTAGATTAATTTTTCCTTCAGTATGGTGAATGTTGTAGCCATTTTATGTGATGAATAAGATTGAAACTGTTAAGCTATACTAAGTAAATGCGGTTAAGCTAAAGGAATGTGCAGGTTTGTTTAATCTTTTGTTTATCTGGTTTATAACTGAGGGCCAAAACAATGCTATCATTTATATATATATATATATTTCTCAAATATATTTTCAGGTATTGAAAATCTGCCTTATGAACTTCAAAGAAATTTCACTTTGTTACGAGATTTGGACCAAAGAGCACATGGTTAGTATCTGGATAACTTTTATTTGAGCATGATATTAGAAGTATGTTTTCTAACATTGGTTTTAAAGGCTGATGGACACTGATGGATATCTGGACATCACTTAATATGGTTTTGGTCAAAAAAGCATTAGAATGTGTTAAAAGCCAATAATACAAGCAAATTGACCGGCTAATTCTAAAGAAGTCACAAAAAGATTTACCTTGAATCAAGTGTTTGATTTCACTAGCTTTTAATTTTCAGTGTACAATTACAGCACTGCCTGTGACACCAGAGGCAGCAGGAATTGGGGTTGATTGCAATGCATCCATGATTTATGTTTTTTGCTTTTACTTTGAAAGCAAATTTTTCCTGTTCTTATTAGTTGAAATGGTTATCTGCCGAACTGTACATACATGCATTGGTTTTACTGTGAATTCGTATCAAATTCAGTAAAGCATTGTTAGAAAAGCTATTAATTCCATGGGCATCTGCTATCTATAGTGTTAGTGCAGTTAGTGAAACCTGTTCTCAATGTACAATAGTTCAAAGGATTCATAGAAAGTAACAAGGGTTAGAAAGTAACAAGAACAAAAATACCTTCTAGTCATGTTAGTTTCACAGTTAGTTGGTAGATGAAAAATTCAATTCATAATTTAACATTAATAGGCAAGAAAATTGAAGTGGGTGAAAAATGCTAAAGCTGTTTTTTGGGAGATGCTTAAGCTGTTCATCCTAAAATTTTTGAAAAAATTTCAGAAAAAATCAGATTTTTAGATGAAATGACAAAGAAGCAACAACACTCCTATTTATGCCCAATCTCAAGTAAATGCTTCCCTCCACTACATTCTTCCTGTAATTAATAAATGACTCTGTCAAACAGCCTAGCACCTTCCGGTTTTAAAAATTCCTATGATTCTATTGTGAATATATGATTGTGTTTCTTAGATGTTTTCCTCCAGGTTAAATTAAAAATATAGGTAAATTAGTAAATATAGCTTTTGGTTTGCTTTATGGCCCCTTTTCCACAACTAAGCACCACATCCATCTCCATATACATTATTTTATAAACACCACCGATTTGTAGAAATGAATTGCATTGGTTTTTTTATTCAGTTCTTTAGAATTAAATATGTTTGTTCTTTTAATGCCAACAATTTATCTAACTTTTTCACTTTTCTAACCGTGTTTGGTGTCCTTATATGTTAACAGAAGTTTCGTGTGACTACTGCTATTTTACGCAAAGTTGATTTGTTTCATTTATCATTATATCAAGACAGCCATCTTTTTCTCCTTTTCAGATTTACTATCTGAAATTGATAAAATGTGTGAAGAGTATATGGAAAAAATTAGAAAGCTGACCCCACCTGAAAAGAAAGACTATTTGAATAGGATTGATAGTGCGTTTAGAAAAAGTAGAGAATATGGTGATGACAAAGTACAGCTGGCAATTCAAACCTATGAAATGGTATGAAAAACGTTCTCTATTGTTAGGTTATATTTTTTCCATAATAGGCCATATTCCTAATGACATCATATTGTCCATGTGGGCATTGCATGCCACTTGGACACAGTATCCAGTGGTGAAGTAAACATTGTATTTCGCTGTATTATGTATTTCATTCAAATGAGACTGATTAGTACTTAGTAAGTGATAAAATCATTTGAAGGTGGCATGAAATAGCAGAAACTTATCATACTGAAACACCTTTTGCCTGACACTTGTACCAAAATTTATCTGGTTCTTCTATCTGTGGTACAGATGCCAACTTTCAAGGAGATCACTTTTTATAAATAAAAATCACAACTACAATTAGGCAAGCTTACACCAAATCTGAAATCAGCAGTTTGAACAAACACCTAAGTTAAATTAATCAAACAAAGCTTTGGTTATTAAAATATTAAAATATAACATTTTAATTTTAATTCGTGTCTTTGTAATAAAATAAAATTATTAAAATATAACAAACAAACAAACTGTATTGGGAATACAATAAAAATACTAGGGCTTTTGTAAATATAATGCAAGCATAGCTTCATGTGGCATAATATTTAAAATAATTGTCAAATGCATTCTGGTTATTTAACCTCAAGTTTGTTATGAAACTTATAAAGGAAAATTTGCTGTAACATTGGCGTATGCTGCTATGAGAAAACGTTCACAACAACGCTCTTCAAAGTATAAGCATCAAAGTAAGCAGAACATTTATATTGAGGTGTGGATAGAAACATTTTGAATGAAAAGTTCTCCAGCATGCGATGAAAAACTCTACTTTGATAAAATAGTATTGGTTGTAAGAGATATTATTTGATTATTTTTTGTATTTAACTTAGGTTAATCCTCATTTTAACTATAAACCAATGTTGTTCGTAATTCTACATCAGCTGTCATAACCAAACAAGTAAATCAAGCATTTGTGGGTGCAAAGCTGTCATTTTTCCAAAATGATATCCTTTTAAAGCTAGGATATGTCAGCTAATTCCTCCTCCAATGTTTTTTCTCGTTTTTCCTCAATCTGACAACATTAGGTAAACAGCCATAGAATGGCAAAGAGATCATATCTTAAAAGTCACTTTTTACATTTTTTTTATTTTTATCCCATGCGCAGTAAGAATGTGGTGATTTATCTCTATATGTGCGAAATCAGTTAAATATGTTAAAGATTTCCAGAGGTATGGCAGCCATAAACAGATTTGAAGTTGTTTTGGTTTGGTTCATAAGGTTTGAAACCAGAGTCAAATTGCAGTGGTTTGGTTGGGAAGAGCCTGCAATGATTTAGCAGTGTGTCAGGCAATCTGTGACAGATCTATGTGTTCCTTCAGGTTATGTGCTCAAACTACAAAAACACAAAAATAGCTTTCTGGAACATCAACACTTTGCCAATCTAATGGTAAAATAAAATTGTCTTGGAAATATTCTTTATAAAGAAAATGTTGTATATGGGAAATATGGGGAGTATTGTGTCACTCAGACATATCATAAGTCAGAAATGTATTGTAATTGAAATTTTTGTTGATACAAATCAATCCAATTTTGTAAATAAGTATATATACATATGAGGTATTTTTCAGTAAAACTTAATGGTGCATGCTTTTTCAGGTTGACAGACATATTCGAAAATTAGATTCAGATTTAGCAAGGTTTGAAGAGGATTTGAAACAGCAAAGGCAAACACAAGTACAGGAACCAGATGGTAAAATTTCTTTTATTGCCTGTTCAAAATAATTTTCATCTTTGCCAATTGTGTTGTGAAAGAAATATGTCACATCCTGACACATGATGTTTTAAAGTCCATAAATTTGTGCTCATTCTCTCATGGAACAAATTTAGTTGGAAAATATATAATAAACTGGAAAGAAGCAGCCTGTTTTGCTAGTGTGAAGCATGTTTTAAAAAAAGATATGTTTGCCATGTATAATCTTTTGAGGCCACACCGACTGGCCTGAATAGCAATAACCACGTCCTCAGGCCTTTCCGTAAAGATTTTAGCAGGTGCGTGGTTGATCGCGCGCGATTCATTAACTTTCGGCTAAAATCGCACGGAAAAGCGGTAATACCCGTATATTGATGTTACAGATTTTCAGTTCGATTTTAAGGCTTTGTGGTACCAAAGAACTCTTGACTTTCAAGTGTTATAGACACCCACAACAGAAACTTTATTATTTTGATTCTGAACAAGCGTAGCTATTGATACGTTTTAGTCTAAAAATTACTTCCTGTCATGATAACAGTGAATGATAACTGTGGTGACGCTGATTCAGAGTGGTCCTTTCATCACACTTGACCGGCACAAACAGTTTTTCATTATTTATGAAGCATATGGCATAAATAATGATTGCTGTACTTTAAAAATGATTACCAGAGCAATAAGATAATGTTTCAGATAAAAAAGTAATCTTTAATGCAAATGGTGTGGGATATAGCAGGTGCGTGGCAAAATGTGCACCTTGTCACAGAACAGGTAAGGATACCTTGGAATGATAATTAAGGGTCCCCGAACAAAGCCCCAAATGATTTTATGTCCATCTTTCAAGCCTTCGCTCGAGAACGCCTTAATTTCACAAACTTGAAAGTTTTTTATTAAAGATTCAATTACTCAGCACCAGTGGCGGACCCTTGGCCAAATATTTTTGGTAGGGGGCAAATCTATTGCTTTGATAAGATGACGTCACAGTTGTCCGTTGTTTTAGAACAAAAGACCACCCTTATTCATCCAACAAGGTGTCCAGCACTGCTCAGCATACTTAGCGAGAAGAAATTTTCATTTTTCTATTGTACTTGTCATACTCTATAGTGTTAGATGGGACGTTCTAGCGGTTTGTAAATAGGGGCCTGTCTATTTTTCCCTTAGAACCCCATTTACCTCCATTATACCATTGTATATATTTATAAATCCCTGCCAGGCTTTGATATTATTAATGCTTGAGATCTATCATGCTATCTTTGTTGCTACCTTTTGTTCCTACACTTGCTGCTGCTATTATGCATTCACCTTTGTATGGTAGAGGAAGGAAACCTTTAACTGAAAATACAGATTGGGCTTACAATAGACCACCTATGCACTGCATTCTGTAGTCTATTCAACAATACATTTAGCAATATTTTTTTAGACGATGTTCTAGAATACGAAAACACTTCAATAAATACATAAGAGTTTCTGTTGCATGCATATTTCATATTTATCCTTTTATTTTGATTCTACAGTCCCTCCCTCCTATTTCACTGCCTGCCTGGTCTCTTTTATTCACTTTTTTACTTCTTTCTGTGCTGTCTGTTCAGCCCTCACTAATGCTTTCAAAACAATCATAAAAATTTGGTTTGTAGTAAATTCATTTGCATTGTTTTTTGCAGCAACTACTAAAAAAGAAAGTAAGTATATAGCTTTATCAATTTTTGCTCTTTTGCTATTTGATGTGTCTCTCTGCCTGAAAAATTTCCTTTTATGTTATGGAGTAATTTTTTTAAACAGTATATATGTTATGGAGCAGTTTTAGAATCTATCTACATAAGCACGAAAAAACCGCTACTGTGTAGACAAAAGGAGCTCGTTTTCACCTTAGGACTCCACTGGTAACATTCTCAATAGCAAGCGGCACTGATCGGTCAACCTATACAGTCATGTGCTCGTGTTTCTGATTGGCCTATTTCGATCCACAACTGACGTTTTAAACTCTGAAGAGTGTCAGACGAAAAGCTTTAGTTTTTTCTGCAATATTTCGCTAAAAATGTTAACTGATTCATCAAGATGGATAATGGAAATTAATGCAAGATTCTCTTACATAAAACTGGTGTAATGTTTTTCTTTTATCCTAATAGAAGGCCGAAAGAGGAGATCAGAAAAAATAGAATCTGGTAAAAAGAAGAAAAGATCGAAGATTGAGTATGCATTTTTTCATTTCTAATTGAAATTTTTTGAAAAATATATTCCTCGGTTATCTGAATCAGCATAATGCCCATCATTAGTGAAAATGGGTCAAAATATTTTTTCTTTACTTGTCAGAGGTTTGGTAAGGTAAAGATTATAGGGTAGCACGTAAAAGGGGAAAACTCTTTACGAGGTTACCTGAAAATTTTTGTCAAGCACTCCACTGACTTTGAAATTTCGGATAATGGCCATATAAGGAGACATAATTTCAGTCCAATACCCCCACAGTAAGTTATTACGAGAAATATGTCTCATTTTATTTATTCAGTCTCCATTACTGCTTCCTTTTAGGCCTGAAGAAGTCCCGCTTCCAGTTTCTGCCACTCCTCTTATCACCATGGCAACAGATATGAATGTTTTAGATATGCCGGTTGATCCTAATGAGCCAACGTATTGTTTGTGTCACCAGGTAAGCTAATTGTTACAGATATTTGAACTGTGAGCAGGGCTCATTGTTTGTCACAAAGATTAATATAACTTAATAACTGTTAAACGTTATGCGTTAAGATACGGTGTAATCCAGATATAACGAACCCCGGATATATTGAGCTTCCCGTTATAACGAACTACTGTAAATGTCTGGTCCCTTGGAGTCTGCCTGTTTCTTTCCGGTGTTCATTTATCACTTTCTCTGAGGGACATCGTTATTGTAATCGGTAAAACATGCATCGGCAAACATGCACTTTTATGATGCTGAAAATGGAGATTTGATGCATGTAAAAGTTAACAACTTTTCAAAGCTTTATGACATTTTAGTGAGAAGAGCCAATACACAGAAAGGCAAATTGAAATGTTTGATGAACAAGATTTTCATTTTTGATCACTGATCATTACAGTATTTGAACCCAGCTTGTTTGCTTTGAGAAAAATGTGCACAGAAGTTGGGGATAGCCTAAACAACCCCACATGAAGGGTTTTGATGCGTGTACTGCGAAAAGGACTGAAAAAAGATTTTCTCTCGATTAAACGAACTCCCGATATAACGAACTATTTTCTTGTTCCCTTCAAAGTTCCTTATATCGAGATTCCACTGCATGTAGGCTTTATTTTCACATGAGATTAAAAATTTCTGCATTTATTCTTTCGCAAACAGTCTGGTTTGCTTTTACATATTACATTGCGTTGGATATTTCACTTCACGTGTAGTTACACTTTCATGAACTGTTTTTTTCTTTTAGGTTTCGTACGGCGAAATGATCGGCTGTGATAACCCCGAGGTTTGTAGCTAGTTTGACTTTTTCATCGATTATTTTTTTGCCTTATTGTTCACCATACCTCGAATTTGGCAGCTCTAATGATGCTTATTTATAAGATTCTTGTTACATTTCTACCATCGGCAAACTAATTCAGCACGGAATCCAGTTTCCTGTTGCCTGCTTCTCGTCCATACGCATTTCTTTGATTCAGACCCCGTTTACACTGTCCCGGGACAATTTTATACCGTTACGGTTCGCGAGTGTTTACACTGTCGCTGTTCCAAATTGTTCCATTTAGTCGTTCCGTTTACATTATACCGGTATGACGTAAGTTCAATGGTCAAACATTGTTTAAAGGAGGCGATATTTCGTCAATCGAGGCAATCAAGGCTTGGACTGGGAGACAATAGAAAATAAGTACGGAGACAAAACTGTCCAGAATCTTCGAAGTCGTCGTCTTTTCTTCAAAATTTTTCTTTATCCTTAAAAGTTAAATAGCGTTGTCAAAGACGGTGGCAACCATCGTAAATGGCTGCTAGATATTCAGCCCATCGATCGCTGCCACTTGTTTTAACATGGCGATAAGGAATTTGAAAACGTAGTTTGAATTTTCAACAGCCATTTTGACAATTTCCTCGTCTAAAAATATCGTCCACAATCAAAGCCTCGATTATCTGAAACGGCCATACAAAAGAGCTTATTGCGAATCCGTGACAATATCGTCTCGGATAGGTGTTTACATTGTCCCGTTCAAAAACGGAACCGTGACGGTACAAAATTCATTCGCTTTCATAGCAGGAACAAAACTGTTCCGGATAGCAGAGCAAAATCGTCTCGGTTCCACAGTGCTAGTGTAAACGGAAGGGCGAACCGTGACACTTTTGTCACGGTTGCAAACTTGCACGGAACAGTGTAAACGGGGTCTTAGGTGCCGCAGGAGTTTATAGTGTCTTCCTTGTGACCGTGCTGATCGTAATATGATAACATTTCGATCAGGTTTTATCCCGATCAAGTTATATTGGCATAGCTGAACCGCGCCCGTATGATTGCTGTTAGGTACTTCTCAGATAAATGTTTTTAGTAACCCCTGTGTTAACTGTATCCAAATTGCGAATTTTAATATGCACTTTCGCGCAGTTTTTCTTCTTATTTGGCATATATAGGGTCACGTCGCCCTGATTGAGTATACCTAGATACAAATTAAAATTTTTCTATTTTGCGTAGACTTAGACATAAAACTTAGCACTGACAAAATCCTTCAGGCTCTTCAGATATATATTTCAAAAGATCAGGTAATTTGTTTTACAAAGTTTCTTGAAAAGGCTGCGATACTTCTTAGTTGTCTTGACGGCCTAAATTTCTGGCGTCGCCCTGATTGGGTATTTTTTCCGTATGTAAATATTAGCTCGCACGAATAAAAAATCGAAAAGAAAATAAGAGATTAAACACTTGCAAACACCTTTAAAACATCCTTGCATGCCAATGTTTTATTAAATTTTTATTATCCGTCGATCTGGCGCATGCAAAATTGTCGCTTTCGCAAGAGTCAAAACAAGGAGAAAATTGACGGCTTTGACAAAGTGCAATATTTTGGCTGAAAATTGTATTCAAAATGTATCAAATTTGCTCTAGAGTATTTTTGTTTAAAGATATTTGACAATTTGAAACTTACAGGTTTGGTTTTGAGAATTAATGCGAAAAAACTACCGAACTGAAAGAGCCGTTTTCATATACCCAATCAGGGCGAACTTAGGCCAAGTCAGTCAGCTTTATTTCACTCCTCTCTGTGGCAAAACAAATTGAAAACTGAGCGATTTGTGCAAAGATCCTTATTCCTCATGCATGATATGTGCCTATAATTGCTAGGTTAGCAGCTAAAATATGCTCGTCCCTTTAAAAAATAATTATGAGAAAAAGAGTACCGAAAATATCCTACGCAAAATGGCAGACACATACTTCTTCGTTTCAGGTGAGTCATTTTCTTGTCCAATTATTCGTTCATCGATTTATTAATTGAACCCAAAATGTTTTCTTAACTTTGATAAATGGCGTATACACATGATTTCGCGCTTTTTTGGTCGCAGCTTAGCCCCAATCTCCCAATTTTTTCGCAATAGTTGAAGCGATGTAAATGTCACGTTTCCAGGTACACACTCAATCAGGGCGACGTGACCCTATATTTGGCAAATTACTGATTTATTCTTTTTCAAGGCCATTTACTGAACAGGTCGACTCTTTGGGTCTTCTCTCTTTTATCCTTCTCTTTACGGAACTTCCTTCTCCGGCCCTTTCCTGATTTTACCCGGAACTCATCTTTCTGGATCCTCTCTGGATCTTCCCTCTGGATTTTCGCTCTTCAAATCTTCTTTCTCCTGATCTTCTCTCTCCCGAACTTTTCCGGATCTTCTCTCTCCTGATCTTCTGATGGTCTTCTCTTTCTGGAACTTCTTTTGATCTTCTCCGGATCTTCTCTTGCCAGTCCTTCTTGTTTTCCTCTGCGGATCTTTCTTTTCAGATATTATCTGGATCTTCCCCAAACCTTCCCCCGATCTTCCCCAAATCTTCCTCAGATCGTCCCCAGATCTTCCCCAGATTTTCTCCTGATCTTCCTTCTCTGTGACGTCTCTCTCCGGGTCTTCTTTCTCTGGAACTTCTCACTCCAGGAATTCTCTCCCAGAATTTTCTCTTTCCGGTCATGGATCCTTACTTTTCAATATGATTGTCGACTTAGTCATTATTTCTCAACTCTTGCCTGTTTCTATCTCCCATTTTTTTCACCAATACATTCTACTACTAAATATATTTTATCTTAAGTTGAAAAATCTTGAAACTAAAATGTCCAATTCTTGAGCATATCTCAATTTATGTAATGTAAATCCCTTCCCTACTGCACTCAGGCATCTTGGCAATGATGCCATGTAATGTTAAGAATGTAGTGAAGGACTAAGCTGCATATGATGTTGTAATGATAGCTAGTAAGGAAGAAACTTCTTTTTCAGTGTCCTATTGAATGGTTTCATTTTGGCTGTGTTGGTCTTTCGACGAAGCCGAAAGGAAAATGGTCAGTGCTTCTAAATCAGCATCCAGTTCTAGATGCTATTTCTTAAATTAATGATACACTATTAGATATTCTATTGAGATTTTTTGTGTTTCGGTATCCGGGGAAAGCTTATCCCATAGAAGGAAGCCACAGGCTGGAAGGTCTGATATACATGCTATGATTTCATCCCACCTGCCAGCTTATGAGATGAAAGGTGGGATAATTTTGCTCGTATAAGCTGTTTTCTGTCTCTGTAGTCATTGTTTGAGAAATTTGCGATCATGCTTTAGATTATTTACTGGTTAAAGAAGCATTTGGTGATAAAGGTCGAGAAGAATGAAAAAAGCAACGTTGAAGTAATTTTTGATGTCTTCAGAAAATCCTAAACTTTTTGCGAATCCCTAAGCGTGAAATGTTGGTCAGTTCCTCCTTGAATCCGTTAAGTCATACCCCCAAATAACTCTGACTTTTGCAAAGTCGCACTGATTTTCGGTTCCCATTAGATTTTCCTGTCTTTTCCAAAGTCGTATCCGTGATAAGTCGGATGCTCGCCAAGTCAGACTATTTCCTTACACCCCCTTCGAGGTCCGACTTATTGGGATTCAACTGTTTGTGTTGGTGCCATTACAGGTTAATACATATAGGCTGAACTTGCATTCTTTTGCACTCTGGCATTATTCAATAAGAATTAATTTTTCAGGTTTTGTCCAAAGTGTTCGCAAAACCGAAAGAAAAGGTAAAAAGGCACAACAATCCGCTAATAAAAATCGGCTGTGGAAATGCGTCATGCATTTACTCAGAGAAAGAATTCGCTTTGGGCCACGTGGCTGGATCTTCAAAAAGTACTGGGACATTTTCGGAAATCGCAATTTGTAAGACCGGTGTAGGCCAGATCTGTCCTTTTCTTGTGTCTGAAAACGGTTTTGGTATTCAGAAGCATGTGGACACATCTTTCAGAAATATTTGTATATGCAAAGTAAATATTGGACTTATAATTAGATTTTGAACATAGGTATGGGTAATGTAAATGACTCTTTTGATTTCTCTGTGGCTCACTGATTATAATCCTAGCACCTAACGCGTTTTTTGACGTCTAGTTTCTGGTACGTTTTTCTAACCTCTAAGTCAAATTACCTTTTGGATTGTACTAATTATATTTATGTAGATCACGTTTTCTTGTCGATCCAGCCCCCCTTTCCATTGTAATTGAGAAGTATGGAAGACATGCCCGGGCACTTTAAGCACGTTAAGCACGATTTCCCGGCACGTAAAGAAAAGGAACCTATCTTTATTTTGCACGTAATAGGCGTGGTATTAGTATAATTTATCGGCGTGCCGCCAAGGTTTTTGGAACTTTGTTCTGCATCTCTCTTAGTTGTCACAAGTTGTCTATGTACAATCGCCATTTGCTGTTATATATTTAAAATCTGACTTATAACACATAAATGACGTCACAGACGTGGTGTTTGTATATGTCTTTGTAGATTTATTTTCCGGATCTATACGCACATTTCTGTAAATAAAGTTAATATAGAATGATTTTGAAAACATACCTTGTTGTCCCTCCATTGGTGTGACATCTTTCACTGTGTTTTCTTGAAAGACAGGCAATTTTCACAGGATCTCATGACATAGTACGAATGAGTGAGTGTATCGATTCCATTTTCCATGATTTATTTGATTCCCCGAGGCAGTGAGAAATGATAACTGGAATAAAAGTGGTGGCCATAGTAGCATCAATCAATATCACAAAGCTACTGAATTTTATCAGAATGCAATACACATGCAGTGTAACGTAGGGAAATAGCATGAAGACATCGTTAGCGAAAGCTACTTGAACTTCATGCAATGCTTTGAATGCTTAGATACGAATGAAAAAATTATAGATAAATTTAGCTCGAACTGAAACACATTTACAAAACTGCAAAATATTTTAACAGAGTGATTTATACCATTTTTCTTCCAAATCTAGGTTCATTGAATAAATATTACAAAAGTTGAGAATGTTGAATTAGAACCAGTGCAAGTTTGATTTGTAAGAGATACAGATAGGCCCGAAACACATTAATTTGACATAACGAAACACATTAATTATGACAACCGGTTGCGCACGAGCCTTAAAATCAAGCTACTTGTTCGGACACACTTTCCTGTAAGTAAAAACGAAGCAATAAAAACAAAATTCTAAAAAACATGGGTAAGCCTACAAACATAGATGAAATTTCTCTAACAAACTTGCCAAGTTCCGATGTATGGAACAATTGGCAGGTAGTGAATAAAAAGAATCAAAACCAAGTATGAAATAGAGCAAAAGGGTAACGATAAACTGAGCAAATGGATAATAACTTTTCAATTCAATAACACTTGAATTAGGAGCCTCTCTATCACAGTTGGCAACTGTCAAGCCTGCATTTTCAGGATTAGACTAACAACGTGATTTAATAGAAAAGTAATTCTGGGTTCAGTCGAATGACTATGTTGGGATGTTTAAAGGACACCGTTTGTGTTGTTGATCAATAGCAAGAGCATCGCATATTTTGATGAATTGGTTTCAATAATGGCCGATAATGCCAAGAGAGCTCATGGAAAGTTTCACAAAAGAGACTGATAAATTTTCTGAGTTCTTGTGGCATCTGTGCCATGATTGGATTGCGTTCATGGACGCTTCTCGGCTCCACTTTTCGTGCTCGAATTTAAGCGATTCTGGCACCCAAGTTATAGAAAATGGCACAGTCGGTCATGCGTTGGGTGTAAGGTCACCCCGTTAACTAAGCCTTGAGAAAATAAATAACCATTTCAATAAACATTAAACATTAGTTGAACGAAGTTTAGCAATGGTGGTAGTACTTGATTGATTTTTTCAGATCTGTGAGCCATTTAGGACACTTTGCCGGTGTAGGGAAACGATTCAGAGAATAAGCTTTCTGTATCGCCATAATTTCAGGAGTTAATATTGTCCAAATCCCAGCCTCTACCATTTACATCTAACAGTAGAGGGTGTTTTTTACCCATTCCCCCTCCATCTCTAGATTCTAAGAAGCCATATCCAGATATTGTTTTATAGCAATAGAGGACGTTGTCGCTTCAAAAAAAGTGGTTGCTCAAGGTCTTTCAATGTTGGGGCTAAGTGAAGAAGAACTTTCAAAAAAGGGGATAAAGCCAGGGATTGGATGAAAATTGCACTTGGATGAACTAAACATCACATCGAAAACAGTGATCAAGACACAGTGCAGCGAAAAGAGAGATGTCTCACAAATAGTCTCAAGAGTTTTGATATCCGAAGCAATTGCGCCTGGGTTTGCACAAAAAATGTGGCAAGATTTCCCGGGGGGAAGGGTATTCCCATTATGGCCTAACAGGGGTTCCAGTCAGGCGCAAAGAGGGCCAAAGCTAATATGTTGAAAATTACTCTCAAATGGTAGTCTTTTTTGACAATAACCCTCAAATGGTAGCGTAAGGACAGGACGTAGCAGGAAAAGACATGATGTCATCGAGCTCCAACTACGACAGCACTTACATTAATATTAACATTGATCTAAATGAAGAAAAGATAAACAACAACTTAACCGGGTGTCTTAGAAGGAACACATCCCCCATCCACATTAATGTTGTTAATCCAGACAAAGCTATTAGTGGAGCAAGGAAGTGGTTCCTTACAAGACTCCCGGTACAAACATTACAGGGAAAAAAGGCAAATAAAAGAAAAATGCTGCTTTGTACCATACAGGGCGAGATTTGTACCATACAGTGGCAATGAGGGGTTTTTGCGGGACAGCCTCACCAAATAACACTGTGGAGAACCCATTTTGAAGTGCTTGCAACTAGCAGTAAGTGTAGGTTTTGTTAGTGTTGTTTGGTAAATATTGTAATATATTTAAGCTTTATCATTATGACCAATGTGTCCCTTCGTTCTGGTTTTAGCCCTCACGTAACTCACATTCTAAAATGCCTAAATCCCCGAAGGTCAGAAGATCTCCTGCCCTCTTCGATAGAAGGTATCCAGAGTTCAGATATGAAGTGGCAATTATAAAAATGAAGTAACTTACTTTTAGATGCATGTGTACCAAAGTTGCATGTTATGGTTGGATGCACCAGCATGAGCTAAAATAGATTTAATTCTGCAGCGCATGCTAGAGACAAGGCCGCTTGATCGAGTCGAAGGCAGACGGAGCTCAAAGCCGAATGCCACGTTGCCACTAATGAAGATCCCAAAAGATTAGGTGAAGTAGAATATCCGATTGTAAATAACGAATGTAAGTAAGCGTGCCACATGAAGGAGGAGTGAAACCCAAGCCACATGGGAAAAGAACAACGATAAAGACGAAAATATTGGATACAATGCAGTACTGCTTACAATTCAAATTAATTTTATTCAAATTATCAAATACCTAACTTTTGGAGAGTGCAAAAGAGGAAGCTTTTGTTACGAGACCAGGGACATGGGAGTCAGCAAGATTTTGTGAACAGAAGATATGATGTTTATATTTGGTCTCAGCTAAGAAGCAAGACCCTGATATCCCTGTAAAGATAAATAGAGTTACTCCCTCCCCCAGGGTTAAAATATCGTATTTATTGAAGTAATAGAAGATCCACGCAACGGAACAAAAACAATATTTCACTGTTTCCCTAAAAAGATATAGTTTATCCATTGAAAAATCTTCGAAAATTCAAAGAAGAAATCTTTAAACGAGCAATCAAAACTAGAGGCTCATTTCTTAAACACTGCAAATTGGAACTATTTTGGAAACAAGTAGACAAGCATCATCATCATCATATTTGTCCAGGAACAACTCTTCTACAAAAGATAAATGTCTATAGCCTCACAGTTTTAACCTATAAATATAAGCTTCATGTCTGGGCAAATATACATCGCCTTCAGTTCAACTGCTTTCAATGAGTTGCTTCCAATGTGGTGAAATTTATGTCTATGCTGTTCAAAACAAAGACTTCATACTCCCTGCGTTTAACTGTAAAGAGTACAAACCAGGCATTTATTTTCATAATGATTTACCCTATTAACAAGCCATGTTCTTCAAAATGTTCTTTTGGGCCTTGAAACTTTGACATCATATTCCCATAGCTCTGTGCATTTAAATATGGAACCGATCTCTCAATAACCACAGTTCTCTCATGCGAATTCAAGATAAGCTAATGCATTTGCCTTTGACACCAGCAGTTATGTAAAACCCCAATGATGGATACATAGTTAGAAGAGTCATGACGTCACAAAATATTATTAGAATTTTCGAATTTGGACAAAATAACCCGGGAAGAGCATCATAAAATACTCGTTAGTTTGCAAAATCGAACAGATCTGTTCAAGACTGCCTGAGGCATGACAACATAACCACAGGTTCTTTCCCCGAAGAAAAATCTGTCTGATTGGTTTCGCCCAGCCCACTGCACGATTTTTGTCTGTGGACTGCACGATTTTTGTCATTGGACTGCACGATTTTTGTCTTTGGTCGCAAATACCAAAGACAAATATCAAACATTTTAAATATCAAAGATTAGCACAAAAGACCAATGTCTTTCGATTTTGAAACCGCATACTTTTATTGCAAAATTAAACAGTTTGCGAATGAAATCTGCTTTGTGCGCTTGTCTTTACGGTGCAAAGTCAAGAAAGAATGCAATAAGGTTTGGAAGATTTTCGAATCCAAGATTCAGCCTTTTTTAAATGCTGCTGATGATTGGGTAATTCAACAACTACTACCTAAGTTAGACAATTCTTGAAACATATAAAAATATTAAATTAGGCTACGTTATGCTGTTTGTGTGCAAAAGACGAAGATTAAAAATGTACAAATTCATATACAAAGTCATACGGCACGAGGTGCAAAATTAGTGAGCGTTCCTTCAAGAAACGCCAATCAATTGTCAAAATAAAGTCATCTGCTTAAAGATGGATGGCTTGTAAACAGATACGTATCTTTCGAATTTAGTAGTCATCCTGATAATACATTTATAAGGAAATCTACCTACAAAACATGCCACAGAATAAGAACAAAAATATAGAATATTCGTCAACAGTTGCCGGCAATGAAAATTCTTAAGCGTGATAAAAATCAATCTTTTTGTTTTCCGGACCTTCAGTTTTATTGCTTCCTATTCCTAGTAATGGCTAAAATTTGCCCATCTCCTGTCTTTCCCTGTCTTCAGTCTTTGCTTTGAGAACCTCTATTAATGCTTTTTCCACTCAGAAAGTCACATCATCATGTTCACTTCTTCCCCCTTTCGTCCCCCCATCCTATCCCAATTTTAACTTCCTATCTTTATTTCATTTTATAAAGCCGACTTGTAGCTCTATTTTTCAAAACGCACAGCATTATGACAAAAATTCTTCTTTATGTTATCACGTCTCTTTCTAAAAAATACTTATATTTCGTTTCACGTAAAACCGCTAAGTACGGTTAAGTAGAAAATAATACACTTGAAAAATAGCTAAATGAATTATACATCGAAAAGAATGAAAAATTGTTAAGCAGTCAAAATAAAAATAAAAAAGAGTTCAAGACTAACGCAAAAACCATTCAACTTTTCAGGAGAAAGGTTGTCCTCTTACAAAATCATTCCAATTATGAAATGAGATAAGCTTCAACATTACAAGGCGACCTAGTTAGAACAGTCCTTTAAAAATTAAACCTGTAACTAAGCTAATGTTATACAAAAATATATTAACATTTTCACAAATATGTACATTAGAATTAATTAGTCTCTCCTTTAACGTTATTTTTGTGTCACTTTTCTCCATTTCTCTTTTCGATGGACTCTTCAAAATTTGCCTGGTACTTCAGTTTACTGCAAATCTTTTGCCCGTGTAAACTTACAACATTTGAGGGCATACGATCTTATCATTCTTCTGATAATATCTCTTTCTGAAAACTGACCTTCCAGCGGATTCTCTTTCATGCATGCTTCGTGCAAACAATCCTTTAGGCCATCGGCGAGCAAGCAGACATTCTGACAAGTCTTCCCACCGCGAAGCAATCACGCAATGTTGAATACTCTTTCGAGATAGAAGATTTGAGTGTATTTGGTTTTGATGTTGTTAACTGCTATTATACTGAGCATATAAAGGTTCCATAGCTGCTCAAGTTATCAAATCACTACGTAAGTTTCTAATTACTTCCAACTTTTCAAAGTAAATGTCCTCGAAGGGCATTGCACCATCACACATGTGATTCTACCTGCGGATTTAATGGCATCTTCTCGTCATTAGAATTTACCTCCGACGTCTTTCCTGAAGTTTTCCCATTAACCTTATCGATTACGATCGTAGGCAGCTGGGATTCTTCAATGCTTGCAAGTGAGCTCCGTTTCAGGTCTCCTAACGGAGCACAAGTGTATTCATCGTCCAGGGGTTCTGGGCAACTCTGCTCAAGTGTGTAATAGTAAGTAAAGTTGTTTACGATAACAGGCACAGGGAATGCGATCGCCAGCACGCCCAGCAGAACACAAAACGAACCAACGAGTTTACCACCTTGGAAAATAAAAGAGGCATACATTATAAACGACATGATAGTATCCTTGTAAATATTCCAATTTAGCATAAAGTCAAGTCAGTAGAATTGCCTATATTATACCAGATTCCCCACAAAAAATTAACTAAACAAGGCGAAGGTGATTCTATTATCTCAGCAGCATCATATTCTAGACGTTTTCAAAGGAAGCATTGAGCAAAACGGTACCAATTTCATTCAGAAAATAATAGACATTCTCTTTGAAAGCAAGTTAAATTTTCATATACTAGGAATTGCATAGGAAAGATTTCCTACCGAAATAGAGCCTAATCCAAAGGACATTAAAGGCATTTGACATGCATAAGTACAGCGAATCCAAAAATAACTTAGGCCAAATTGATCAGAGCACGCGCACAAGAATGGAATTGGAAACTGCTCACGTTAAACCACTGCGCGCTGCTCTAGGATTTCACCGATTTGCAGGAAGACGGAAAATTGTTCACGTGTTTTTCTCTGTGCGAAATTTGGTTGGTCAACCGCTCGCGGTCGAGTGGCTGTAAGCCACTTTTACCTGTGTCAAATGCATTTAAGGGTAAAGATTTTCGTGAATAGATAAGGAGTAAAAATATACAATGGAGCGTTGATGTATTGATGTATTGAGAGTTTGGTACACAAAAATACACATCGTCTAACAAGAAAAAAAGCATGATAACAAGTCAAGCAAACAAGAGGAAGCCACTGTTCCATTACGAATTGGTAGGCTTTTGGATTAAAACGTTTTGGTTCCAGAGAGAACAATACAGAGCAGATGTTTCAGGGGTTTGTTTTCCCATTCACATATCTGGCTTCTACAGGCATGGAAGCCTGCACTCAAAGAAGGCAACTGGGCAAAACACCAATAAAAAGGGCAAAACGATAGTAAAATACAGAAACATGTTCAATTTCGCGAAGGCAAGGGGATTTGCCACCGCTACCCCCCCCCCTTGGGGCAGGCGTCCCGGGAAATAGAGCGAGGACGCTTCATATTTAGGCGCCATATCTATACCTATTTTGTAAATTTATAGAGGCTTTCAAACATATTTCGATGTCCACTGTAACCGAAACTCTATTGGCACAGAATTGCATGAAATGATAATTCCTTTAAAAATCGGGCAGTTTCACATGTCATTCAAAACTTAAAGAAATTAATCAGGAGTGTTGTGAGAAAGGCTGGAAAAAAACTTTCGCAAGAACTGGACATTACGATTTTATTTTCTTCTCAGCAAACTTCGAGAGGGGAAAGAATGGAAAAGAATACTTAATTTCAGACAGAAACTGGATAAGCCAGTTATCAGAATGGAGGTTAGAGTGTTACATGAGCATTGATAAAAACAGCGTTAATGTTTTATCAATAACATTGAAAACAATTTGCACTAAGTGGTAAATATTGCACATTGACTTTAACAGCAGAAAACAGTGAAAACAAACAAATATCCACACAATTTGACAACAGCATTGATCTGTTTGTGAAAATTGCATCATGGGATAAAGCACAAGACCTCTTTACAACAGTTTTTAAGCTAGTTGGATATGCGTAACAACAGAGCAAATCCGAAAAACAAAGTTTTAAACAAACTTAGAGCCAAGCGCGTATTAGCGAATCTTATTAGCCCATATCCGCTTAAAAAGTCTTAAAGAAGATAAAGTTGGAGAACGCATCTCAGGATCTGCTGCAGAGACATACAATTAGCAAGAGTGGAACGAGCAAATGTACTGAGATAAAATGTGACACGACCAGGGTGAGACTCAAAGCGGAACCATCGACACTGTGCATCGTTGCTCTAGCATAAGAGCTACCCTAGTTTGAGTCCCCTTAGCTTCACAGCATCAAATAGAGAAAAATATTTTCGTATTCTGCAGATTTTAGAGAAAAGAGCCACTGTGTATAACGTAAAGAAACCTACCAAGAGTTTCGGGAGCCATGTCACCATACCCCACTGTTGTCATAGTAACAATAGCCCACCAAAATGTGTGTGGGATGCTTTTAAACTTGGTGTCTTTGACGCTTTCTTCGCAGTAGTAGGCTGCAGATGAAAAAAGGACAATGCCAACCAGCAGGAAAAAGGCCAAGAGACCAAGTTCTTGCAAACTCGCCTGCAAAAAAAAAATAGTTGATAATCGACAGGGGCTAAATACGTCACTGGTCGAGAACATTTTACATTACATTTTTTTAAATTTGATAAAGGTATCCATGACTTTATAGGCGCACAGATAATAACTTAGTCAAAAGTTGATAAGTAGCAATTCAGCTTCTCCATTATCAAAACCTTTTAATAATAGAAACAATAGTCGCAAAAGCCTTTAAAATAAAATAAGGTAGAAGCAGTAACAGTATTAACCCCATTTATGTAACTCTAACAGAGCTAGTAGCTTTCGGTAATTGTCTAGATAGTTAACAAAACAATTTTCAAGACTTTGCATCTGTAGAAAGGTAAATTATTGAGCTATAGTCAAGTTTTCGGCAATTTCATTTTCCATGGACATTGAAACCAGTGAGCTAAGCCTGTTTTGGTCAATGGTAAAGCGAAGATAATACTTTATGAATTTGAGCTTACTGAACGATATTTCGTCTGATGCAACATTAGAAGGCAAAGTCAGAGACAAACTTGATGCAATGAAAAGATTGGGAAATGAGCGTTGCAAATTCAAATGCTTAAGCTTGTTCACAGATAAAACTGAACTGATAGTCTGGAGTCCTTTGCGTGGAGGGTAAAACCTGAAGGGGCCAGTTATAGACATGCCTGGGAGAGACAATGTGCCTGAAGGATTTTTTAACTTTGAATTCTAGGACATCTTCTTTGGCTCTACTAACCGCCAAGAGCCCTAATAACCAGTAAATTCAGTTGTTTTATCAATTCTTCATACTACAGTCATACTGTTATTTCTAGTCACTTGCAGTCTTGGATGCATAAGATAGCAAGAAAAAATGCTAAAATAAAGTTCATGCAAAGCTAAAACTAAGCAAAATCCACACTTTCGGTGTTCTCAAGAAGAAATCGTTATAAATACTAGACATTGCCTACATCTCTCTAAAGAGTAGATAATTTAGGTGTCTTTTCAAGGGGTACCCATCGAGTGTGAAAAAACAAGAGCTGTAGTGGGCCAAATTCTCTTTACGGTTGCCTTCACGTGGCATAACTTTTCCTTATAGTTTGATCTAATATAGGTACTTCGTCTTGCATCAAAAACATAATATCTATCAATTTTTAGCATTGTTTATTGATGCCATATTGAATTACATAATGTTTGTGCTTGTATTGTAGATTTAACGCAAAAATGAGGCTGTGAGTTGAATTGGCTGTATTAGGTGCTTCGTCTAATTTGTTTATCTAAATAAGAATAACTTCGCATTGTTTATTGGTGCCATATTGAATTACAAAGTATGGCCAATTTTAGGCTGGATACAATTCTTTTATAATGTTTGTGCTTGTATTGTAGATTTAACGCAGAAATGAGGCTGTAAGTTGAATTGGTGTATTAGGTGCTTCGTCTAGTTCGTTTAAAATAAGAATAACTTCGCGGAAAACAGGTCTAGCCTCATATAAAAAAAATTGAAAAATGAACAATATCTGTTTAGAGATTTGAAAATTTAGAGAACAGATTTTATCAGCAAATTAATCCCGCAACTTGAATGGTTTACAAAACTGTTGTAGTGGTCTTAGAAAGAATTCATAGTATAAAGATGTGGAGCAATTAATGTGGATAAAAACATTTTTATGATGCTATCTGGTATTTTCGTCTATTTTTTTGAGATAATATAAGCCAAAACTATTTGCGGTAGATTCTATGCTATTGGCATTTTTACTAATCGTGAAGTATGAAAGGCCGCCTCTTTTTTTATGCGCCTCCTTTGAGAAAATGCCTCAAAAAAGATTGAAAATATTTTAAAGAGCAACCCAGGCGTAATATGGTATCTTAACAGCTCTACATATCAAAAGTCACTTGATTCAATGCTGTTATCAAATAGATAATTCTAACACAACTTTAAAATATGTATTCAGTTATTTTGTTATTTCATATTTCATGCTGGGAACCATAGTTATTTCATACTTCAAAACCAAAAAATCTAAATAGTTATATTTTCTCCCCGAAAACTTTAACTATCTCATATTTCAATTTTCCCATATAGGCGCTCTTAATTTCATTGCGGATTGCGGCATTTGGTTGATTTTTGCACGGTTTTGCGGCTTTTGCCCCCCCTATAATAGGCCCCCTTTAAATTACCAAAGAAGTAATAGCCCCCATCGCAATTTCAGCAACCAAAATAGCCGCAATTTTAGCAACCATCGTCTCAAAAATTTTCCTCGGACCACTTGCTTTCTATCTTTCGTTTTGACCCGGGGCCTATAAATCCTCTCCGCGGCCCTGATCACACCCTGGCCCTTTTGAAAGTTAGCTTGATAAATTTTTTGTGCTTTGCAAAATTTCCTGAGGGTAAGTAAACTAGGGACAATATTTTTTCAAAGGTAACTTCGACTGTCGAAATAACATTAAATGAAGCCCCTACCCCATCCCTCTAGCCAGGAAGTTAAGGAATGTCACTAGTGGCGGCGCCAGCTGCTGCAGAGTGGGAGGGTAATGGGTGTTGCCCGTGAGACTACGCCCTATTTGCCTCGTTTCAGTGCTTTGTATCAGGTCAAATTTGCTTAGGAAATATGATCTACCTCTACCTAGTGCTTTTTTATCCGTTTTTAGACAAAATATGTAGACCATGTTTCGACAAAAGTCGTCCCTGAATGCCACTATACATCAACTCATTATCCGGGAACCTTTGGTGCGCCCAGAGGTTTGGGGAGAGTTATTGGTCGAAACTTCACTGAATAAGGCGAATCTTCATATATGCCTCACTGCGAGCTCAGAGAGAAATTCGAGCAATTTGCGACTTCTTTGTTGGGTTTCGTTGAACAATAACACATATTTGCATAGTTTGTTATCTCAGGAACAGTTTGATCTCTTCAGAAAATATACGATAGAATAATAACAACGAACAAGACGTATTATTATGACAACTTGCAAATAATCACGTGATCATGGAGCCTTTATTATCTACTTTGATTGATATTTCAATATCAGAACAGATTCTATAAATAAACGGATACAATATCAACAACCGCATTTCAAAGCAGTAAACCACTAAAATGAAAACATTTCTAATATCACAGAAGAGTTATATATAAATCAATACTTCAAATAAGCACTGAAAATTGAAATCATGTTTAATTCTTTATCAATAAGTCGACAAAAAAGGTTTCATCATAAAACAAATAAAGATAAAAGTGCGGAAGACTGAAGCTCAATAAAAGTAGATTATGAAGAAATAATCCCAGTTTTAATGAAAGGATTGAGCGACGTGAACAGGAAACGAGAAACTGCTAATAAACTGATTTATATTCAATTGAACTATATGATATTCAGGATTATGAGAAATCCGATGAATATGATTAAAATTCCTTAACGATTAAGCCCTCAAATTTTTGATGAATTTTGTTAAGCTTTGTAGTTGCTTTGAGCTCGAAATGAGCAGTGGCAAGGCAAACTGTTACGATTTCTGAAACAGGACCTCTTCTAAGTATAAGTTTTTAATTTTTCACGTATTTAAAAAAAGCATACTACACACTTTTTTCATAAAAACCAGTAAATTGAAGTTCAGGCTGGCTGTTCTTAATCATTCCAAAACCATGAGGATGGATTGTCTTTATTTGTTCTCAAATTATTAGGTGGTGGGCAGTGCAATCGCTAGCTATGGTGGTGCTCAAATCAAGTGTTCAGGCCTTGTTAGCCAACAAAGAGAGTGAGACAATTTATTTGCTAAAAGGTTTGAAAATTCATAGACAAAACACCCGTAGATGACCAAAATTCCTTGCATTATGTAAGAGGTTCCTTTTTAGGGAGGTTTCACAACTTTTTTCAAAGTTACATGTTACTGTACCTCAGTCTCAGCTTCTTCTTAAATTTTGACTAGATTTGAGATTTGACCAGTTTTTATAAAATGGTGTAAAATAAAAATAAAAAAGTGTGTGAAATTACGGCGGCAATATAAAACCTCAAAAAATAGCCTTCATGGTTGCATTCATTTATTTTTCAGCAAAGGATAGTTTAAAGAAAAATATGCATTTTTAGCAACTTTGGTAAAAGGGGGCACTCAGCCGGATGAGAGAATAGTCTGTTGCGCATAATATGTATCAGGCTGATCAAGACAAATACAGTTTAAAAAAATTGCGAAGGAAAAAGATGACTATATGCTTACACGACACTTATTATCAACATAACAGATAGAAATACGGCGAACCAACAAGAGGGTGGATGTTTTAGGAAGGTCCAAATGTCCTCCGATATCCAAGTGATTGACTTTTCAACGGTTGAGTAAATCTAGTGACCATAAGACAATCTACCACAATTAACCATAAGAGATCCAATAAAGAAAGTCCAGTATCAGTCTTTTACGCTGAAGCGTTTTCATATGAGATAAGGAAGAAGCAGCCTCGTTCACGAAACACCAATCCGATTTGCAAACTCGTTTTGAAAAAAAAACTTTAAACATTGTAATTAACTTTTGACTTCATTTTAATGAAATAGACTTCGGTGGTCGAAATGAGGGAAAATTGCGTCATCGGTGAAAATAAAAACTCGCGAAGCATTTGAACCAAGAAAACGCTCCTCTCACTAACTTCGCGTCTTACTATCATCTCACTATGGCTTACACTACGACAGCTTCTCTCACACACACAATTTTTGAACACAGAAAAACATTATATTTTTGAATGTAATCCATTGTTCATTTTCGAACACAGAACATTCGAGTCACCAGACTTCCATCTAAAGAAGAGTGTTTAATGTTCCCTCACGTCAAGTAGGATTGGGCGGGTGCGGGCAAAACGCACGAGGACAAAATATCACCGAACAATATGTCACGGACAAAACTCCACTGGACAAAATGCCACTCAGACGAAATATCCTGACGGTTTTTTCATAAATCTTGCCAGTGTCTCGTCGGTGTTTTTCATTTCCCCGTCGGTTTTCACCGATCACCAGCCGTTACTTCGACCACTGGACTCACTCCATGAGCCTCTGTTTTGCTACTGCCTCACATAACGAACGCTAATTAAGGAACCGAAGTTTCGTTTACATGGAAGTTTTCACGATGATAGTGTCGTGGTACTGGATTTCACCACATAGATTCACAAAATTTTTAAGGGGTTTGAAAATGATTATCGACAAAGGGTGGAAAGTTTGCCTGGAACGTTTTGTGGTCATATATTTCTGATATGGTTTTTGAAACTTCACTACAATGCAAAAACAAGAAATGAATGGTGGAAGATTTTAAAATTAGATCAAAAGTAGAAAAATTGCTTGAAGTATGTCCAAAACTATGTTCAGTTCAGTTCAGTTTTATGTTGAATCGGCCGAATCGGCGTAGCTACTACAGAGCACCAAGAAGCAAATCATAATTGAAAAAACATACGAAATTTCCATCAAAACAAACGAATCTATAGATATTTTAGATAAAACAGAAAGATTTTCACCAAAAGTGTGGTTTACTTCAAGGGCAGGAGGAAACACCCCCCACCCTCCCACTCTAGACTCCGTTCCTCTTAGGCTAAACAACAACAAAATGACATAATGTTTAGTCCGTGATCAATAAATGAGTTTAAATCAACTTCCCGATGCGGATTGAAAATAAATAAACAGCTTGAATGCTGGGGGTAGATTACCATCCCAGTTACAGGAGGGAAACGTGTTATTTCAATTGCTTCTTCAGAGGCTGGACAGACACGTTATTTTTGACAACGGTCTCTGTTCGACAATAAAATAAAAATGGTTGATATGACAACCGACGAAAACACTGGAAAAGTCATTAGTCCAGTTACGACATTATCGATACAAAGAAAGGAGAGTCATCAAAAAACTTGCAAGGAGTGCAAAAATAAACACCTTAAAATCGAATCAGCATTTAGGGACATAGTTGGAAAACCTCAAAAGTCTTCTTAAGGAGTCCACAGACATTCTAAATCGGCGCTTTAATTTTTTGGCTTTAGTAAGAGGCAATTAATGGCTTAATAAAATCTTGAAATACTTCTGACAAAATAGCTCTCGACCTGCTCCTCTTATAAGTAATTGGTGATTTGGGTTGATACTAAAAAATAAATTGGCGAGCAAAAAAAATCTTTATGAAGGTTAAAGTCTGCAAGAGTCTTGAGCCAAAACAGATACAGTTGATATACGCAGAGATACTATTAACATAAATACATAAAATGACAAATATTTACCTCATTTTGTTTTCATAGATAGACGTAAGTTAGAACAGAAGCAAAAGTACTTTGGGTGTTAACACATTACCTGCCTAAATCAGGCAACGTGGAACAGGGAGGCTGTGAGGGCATTTAACCCCAACTTTTTGAAAAAAATGCAGAATATTAAGAAGTGAACCACCAGTAAAGCCTCTTTTTATTCGGTTCCAGCCCCCGCATTTTTTTTTACCCCAACTTTCTCAACGCTCCTCGGTGCCTGAGGAACACTGTACCTTCAAAGCCTTTTCCCAAATATTAATAACACTTCCGCACCCTTTCCCAGGACAATTTTGATTCATAGTTCAGAAAATATTGAGCCAAACGAAAAAACGCACTTCCTAACGTCCTACGACGTTATGGAGAAAACCGATATTTTTCCGAGAGGGAGTGTAGGATAGGTGAATTTGCTCTTGAAAACGGATTTGCTATTCAGTGAGTTTCTGGCAGAGACTGTAGGAGGTTAGAAAAGAAGGGTCTTTGGACTTTAAATTGGAGCATTAATATCCGATGTAAGATAAAATAAAGTGAATTAGAATTGCACCACGTCATAAAAGAGAGCGGAGAGGTAAAGAAAACTTTGAGGTTTTCGTGAAAAAAGGATGGGTGTGAATAAATCTATGTCAAAAATCCTGATTGTTGTCAAATCTGTGTCAAAAGGATTGTTAAGTTAAATTTCGGTTGCGCTTTCGATGAAGAAGTGTAGGATATCAAAACTAGTAGGTTCTATGATGCTCAAACCAAACAAAAATCGCCAAAAACGTTCACAATCATGGGAAGCTTTAATAAAGCCAAAAATGTCAGATACGAAGTGCAATTGCCAAATGCAGATGTTACAAAATACGAAAACCAGAGTCCAAAGATACAATGATCGAGGAGGTGCCATGAATTCTAATTTACATCATTACGAAGATATTATATTACATCATGAATGGTGGATATTGTTGTGCAAAACAGCGCACTCGCCTTGAAAATGGTAGCAGAAAATGTGCTGGTGTATGTTTCCTTAACAAGCTGTATCATGCAGTATGTAAAAGTTTACTTGACCATAAGTTGAACTCGCGACTTTAGCTAATGTGGACTCTTTCATCCGGTTTCAGACACAGCAAAAAGCATTTCTCAAAGACTTTCCTTACACCCTTTCACAACTGCAGATTTTCCCTGCTAATAAGTTTAAACATGCCAAATCTAATTGGCTGACAGGCAGTAGTCTGCCAAGAAAATGCGGCTAATTGGGTCCAAGACGTCTGCATTACAAGTAGCACCAACTATAAAAAGAATCCATTGCACCTAAGCCTTATTTAGTATATAAAATTTCGCATCAAGCTGTGAATTTCAAAGGGGCATTTAAATCTAGTTATTTTGTTTCTGGAGATCAATTTTGTCCTAAGGAGAGGTCAGCACTTGGAACAATATGGATTTTACATTGACATGAAAATCATGCAGGTCAAGGGCCCCTGTGCCGGAGGGCAGCAGGGGCAGTTGCCCCATTGCTCTTGTTAAATTGAAATTTTTTCTTTGTTTTACTATCTATATGACATTTTTCTTGGCGATTTCCTATCATTGCCCTCTTCATTGAATACAGTCATCCCTGACACAGGTCACAGATTCTCGCAAATAGAACCCCTTTAACAGAAGAAGTAGAGGGATCTTAGAAACTAGGGATGGTTTAAAGAATGAGAGAAAAATATAGCTGTTGGTGATAATGGTTGACTGAATGTCATGTCATAGACATGACAAAGTTTACATGGTTCAAAGGGGAACCAACGATCTGAAATCAAATCAAAGTTTACAAGACAGACATACAGAATACACTAAGGTCAAAACGTCAAAGTTTAGGAACAGCCTCTCAGAGTTAAGAAAGTGGGTTGGGGTGCAGTTAACTCCACTAACAGCATTTACAACTTATATCTGCATCGGATATGGCAATAAAGAGAACAACAACAAAAATGATCATGATGGTGATAATGAATGATGGTGATGATGGAGAAGACTGACTGATAGAATGTTGTTGGGAAACATTACATTTTGGAAACTCAATATGTCTTCTGTTGAAAATCATCTTTATCCTATTTGTCAAACTGGTGTCACTTCGAAATCTTCTTTCATGTCTGCTTTCATGGCAGATGCTTCTGTAAACTTAATAATTTGGTAGTTTTACTGCTTATAGAAATTGAGGGTGGTCTAAATGTCAACCACTTTAAAATGTCAACCAAAATTTTTAAAAACTCTACCCATATCCAAAAAACTACTAAGGATGATGGTCCGGAATTTTAGGATGTTTCAGTTAGAAGTTAGAACACATTGTTAAAAGTTTCTCATATCTGGGGTGCTGGATGACCTTGAGTCATATATTTAGACAGTATTTAGACATAAGAAAGAATAAAGGCTTTTAGTTTTTAGATCAGGTCTGAAAAGGTAAACAGGGCTAAAATAACAGCTAACTTTTAATGCTTCTTTGCAAGCTAGGCCTTGGAAAAGTCAATAGTATTTACAATTTAAGTTTATCTGGCATGAGTGTTTAGATTGGGGAAGTTGAACATAGTTTGTGTTTTCTGAAGACAGTTTTATCAGAAAGGGATGGATAGATTGGAAAGCAAATAGGCCCCAGAAATATGTAAGGGATTGCAACAAAATGAGATGATGACTAAGTCTGAATGGAATACAGGAAGTGAACCAATATTACAGGAAGTGGTGAGGAGAGGTGAATTTAAAAGGAGACAAATTCAAAAGGAAACTGATTAAGAGAAATGAAGGGGAGACAGCAGGAAATAAAGAGATTTCATCAAGGAAGTTATTTTCTAAGGCAACTGTATTCAACCAGCATAAAGTATAAATATTTTGCATTAATAAGATCATTTATTGTTTCATTAAAAAACTCCTGTCAAATCTATCAACAAAAATTGTTTGGAAATCAGAACTGGATGCACTGCCTGATGACAGTGGTCCCATGCATTTTTATTCATTACACAGGGACTTCTAGAAGTATTCGAAAAATTAATCATGATTTTTATGCCAATGGTCTTTTTAGGGGGTTTTGTAAGTTAACAATGTTAATGAAAGAAGAATGAAAGGAGTCAAATCTGATAAACAAAACATGGCAGACCTGTAAATTCTCATACATTTTGTGCGAGTCTCACACATTTGAGAAGGGATGGCCACTTGAACATAAATCAAACAATAGAACTTACTACATGAAACAACAGATCCAAACTTGACAAGTAAGAGCATGGTTATGATGCTCATGACAACCCTTCCTATTGGCAAAAGATCGTTTCCAAGAACAGGGCCTTAAAAAACAGAATTATAAAACCACCTGCCATCTACCATTAGAAAATATTAATAATTCAAAAGATTTTTTGATTTACTTCCTTGTTTCCGTAGGTTAGAATTTTATCAAATTTAACGTCAAACCTCAATTTAGGTGTACCTTAAAAGCTCAATTTAGGTATATATTCTTGCTTAATGAAAAAGAAGTCAAAACAACACAGCGTAACTAAACTATCCCTCCGTCAAATTCTTTGACAGTCGATTGGAACAAAAAAATTTTGTGGAGCAGCAAACAGCATGTTTATTTATAATGTTGAAATTTTATTATGTGATGAAGGACTCAATTGTTTGCAAGCAAAATGTAGACAATTCGTGATATTTCCCCCGGTAATGAATAATAAACGCAAAATAAACGCAATGCTGAACACACTACTGCCGGGCGATTAACGGTATTTGAATAGGAGAAAATTTCCGCGCCGTATTGTTTGTCGACGAGTCGTCAAAAATTTTGTGACCAGAGCGTCAGAGGGGTAGGTAGGCCTGTTCTTGAAATCTGGATAAACGGACAGTTTGAAATGAAAGCGGTAACTAAAGATGAAATTTCCACATACCTTGAAAGTGTATCCTAGTATCTTTAAGCCTCTGCTGTATCTGGAAAGTTTGAAAATTCTGAAAACTCTCACAAGACGCAGTATCCTTAAGATCGACAGGCTACCAACGTTGGTGTCGACTGAATTCAAGGCCAGCGTAATATAAAATGGCATTATAGCCACTAAATCGATCACATTTAACGGCTGGTATAAAAATTTAAATTTCTCGGGACAGCTGAGCAGCCTGACACAATATTCCAATGTAAACCAAACAATACAAAACATTTCAACTCCATTGAATACCGATGCATATTCTCGTTTTAAACGTTCCCCTTTGTCAGTTTTAGAAATGACCGTCCCGTTCGCATCTTTGTTTATTTGATAGTAAGTCTCTTTAAAATTGGGCAGAGTTTCAACGCAAAACATAGTAATTGATAATATGATAACAAAAACAGAAAAAATGGCAACAACTCGAGCGTATGTTGACGTATCCGGGTACTCAAAAAGTTCCCATATTTTTCGCTGGTGTTTGTTTTTAGGTAGTATTCTTTGAGGCTGCTCTGGGCCAGGCGCGACATGCATATCTGATTCATCCTCAAATCCAAAGAAGCGGAGCTCAGCTGAGAAAATTCTATCGTCTAAAGTCGGGGGTTTTATTAACACACCAGTTTGACAGTAAGTCAAAATTGCACTGAAAGCTTTACGATTTCGGTCGAAAAAGTATTCTTTGTTCAGGGGATCATAGAAAACATTCCGATGCGGCAGCGCGAGAAGACTGTCAGGAAATTTATCCAAAGTCGCGTCATATGTTTCATAATGTTTTCCAGATATATTGAATACAACGCGGTTCTGTGGTCCATTTTGTGAGTCGGTTTGCATTTTCGCCATCTCGACATCGTTCTTAGTGAATCCTTCACCCATTATGCCAGCGAAAAGGTGATCAATGCCCCGTCCAGGGCCTAGTAGTTGTCCAATAACTCTGCGGTTATCTTCCGAGGATGTCCTCTGCCTGATCGATGTCTCCGGTTTCAACTTTGACGCCCGCTCACCTTCGTGAGGATTCCTGCGCTCCTCTGTTGACGACGCCCTGCTATTTGGGTTTGACCATTTGTGCCTGGTGGCCTTCCCTTCCTCCTGAGACCTATAAGATACAAGAGAAGGACTTCTTCGCAAATTGTGCAGCAAATTATTGTTTGAGCTCAAATCTGCGATAATTGACGTGTCGGCGGCTACAAAATTCATCTTTGTTTGTTTAGCCCCAACGGTAATATCGACGATATTTATTGCTCATAACTCAAGCTGGTAGCAATAACACTAAATAACAAGAAACCAGCTCCAGCTAACAGTTTCATACGACCAGAGCTCCAGTAAATCTTCTCCTTCTCCTGCCGCGCGAATAACTTGAAACAAATGGCAAAACATTCCCAGATTTCATATGAAGCTACCCATGCATGTAAACATTATCTAAATTATTATGTTCCCGAACAGAAATCTTTATCTTCGCAGGATGCTATTTTTCATACAACATAAATCCCTGAACATCCTTTTATAAGATTGTATATAAGCTCTATGCAATAATGTGAGCATATTGTCATCGACAATCGCTAAAAATTCCTGAACGTAATTTTTTCATGCTCATTGTCCCATTCTTCTTTTCTTATGTTATTAACCAAAAAACAACAATCATTCAATAGTCCGTGCACGGAATTTTCCTTTGGAAGAAACTGTTGTTATTTGAAGCATTCAAGCCTCACATCGCATAAGCTTTCCAGAGTCAAGAAAATACCATGGTCCCACGGCCACTGGCCGGTGGAAGGTTGTAGAAAACAAAAATAAATTGAGGAAGGGTACCAAAAGTTTGAAAATTTGAGGAAGTTGAAAATATCGTATTGCCTTTTGGCTTTCAAAATAAAGTCAGACAATAAAAAATCGAATAATTTTTATAAACCTCCTGTTTTTTATTATTTAATGTTTTTGCATAATTGCTTTGCACTGTAAAATTTAGGCATAAACTTTTTATTATATATATATTTCAGTTATGACACACTATCCTTATCAATTTACATAAGCATGTAATTTTGAATCTGTCTCAAAAGATATCTCTAATTGAAAACAAGCTGCGATTATTTGGAAATGTTTTGGAAATAAGTTGAGTCGCCAAAATTTCCTGACCACGTCCATTTTTAACCCATTAACAGATCAGGAAAGTTTTAAAGTAAGATTTGCTTGGCCGGAGGAAGGTTGACAACCTTTTTGGACTCTACAGCTTCCCCCCGCAAGTCCATCCCAAAGAAACTCTCTCCTCTCCCATGAAAACTGCTTCCCTTCATCTGCGATTAAGTACAAACTTTTAAGAATTTGTACAGGAACGCAAGGTTCGCTAAGTGTGGGGGAGTCACCCCCATCCCCCTAAATCTTTGATATTCTGTAAATTAGTCGGAAAATTTGAGAGCAATCAGAAAATCTAAGTTGTACATTAAGTACCACAAATCTCGGTGGGATTCATTTTCGGTGAAGCAGGGCAACCGAAAGTTATTTACACCGAATTTTTTCTAATTTCTAATTTTCAGACGCTATAGAAAAATCTCGTTTACGCCTCTCAAAAAAACCAAAAAATTTTTCTATTGATATTGCTAGAGTATTACTATACATCCAATGCGTATCAAATTTCAGTTTCTGGTTCTCCTTCGTCATCAATAAATAAGACATCCAGCTCATCTTTACTTCCTTCTCTTTCGCCCTCTACATTCAAGTTATTTGAGTTTTCTATGGGCTAACAGATGCTCCTACTGGCACTTCATTATTTCTCTCAATTATCTCTTTTTAACGTTTCAGTGATTTCTATTTTGCGAACCATAAACCTTTCCAATTTATTTTCCATGGCTTATAAAAAATAAAATAAAAAAGACCTCTTCTAAACAAGATTTTACGCCGTTCTTGCCTACTCTTCAGTGCCATTTATTTAGCTGACATCAAAATGTTCTATTTTTGTAACCTTTTTTATTCCGTTCCAGTTAATTCTTTTTTTGAAGATAGAAATAACTTACAGAAAGTATTTCACTTCTTTACGCACAGGAGTTTTTTGCCACCGAAATATTTCAAATTCCAAATGAAATTTCATGAATGTGACCGAATTTTTTTCCACCAAAAGAAGAATCCACCGACATTTTTGGCACCACACGTTTTGGTGCTTCATGTAATTCCATTGCTTATTGACGTCAGAGAATCATATAACAAAACGCTTGTGCCGAGAAATCTCGAAATTTGGAAAGGAAATGGCTGAACTGTATAATCTTTAGGTTCTGTAAGTAAAAGCTTAGTAGAATTTTAATAAAAAATTACTATTGACTTATCATCAGTAGGAAATTTCGTACCCTTGACTCTCCCAAAAATACCCGTCAGTTATTCTCTGAACCTGGTTTACAATTGATTCAACTGACAAACTAAACTTCAATCCAAAGACTAAGCGGACGAGTAGTGACAGGCAAACATTGGTGAACAAAATATTTACAAAGGAATCCACGTCGGTATTCTGTAAACGCCAAAAATGAGATGAAGGCCAGGCTTAAGTTATTGGAATCCTCTAGACTATGCAACGGGCTGGGCATTGTTTAACCAAAAGCGGGGTCACCCTATTACAAATATGATATTGCTGCAACTTATCTTTTATGCAGTGGCGTAGCTTGATCTTCCAGACAGGGGGGAGGGGCGATGGCGGCGCCAACCACTAGGATCTGGGGGGGGGGTTTCTAGATCGGGACAATTTGTTTGACTGTGTGATGTTCAATGTTCTGTGAGGACTAATCACATCTCCAGAACGCTAAGCAGTTGAATCTCGTTTGATCGGAACTCAGAGGTAAGGAAATGGTCCAATTTTTTACCGGAAACAGGTAGAATAATCCAATCAGAATAGAAAGTTCCAGTTATCTGTAGTACGACTCAACATTTTTTTTTGCAGTTTCATGAACATGAACAGTTTCATGAACAGAATTACAGTTCGAGCGACTGTAATTCTTTAGCAAGGATTTTGAGTTCCTGCAATTCTTAGGTTAACTAAAGATATCGCTGTATCAAAATTTTGAAATGCTCTACAGACAGTGGCATTTTGTATGTAGGAGGTGTTCCATCCCCTACGCCCCCAGTAGTTTCGCGCTTTGGGGTATAATCAAGATGCCTTAAGAATGGGTGAGTCCCTCAAGTTTTCAACTGTTTCATATTTTCATGGATTTCACCATCCCCTCACAATACCACCCTCCTTCTCTTGCAAACGAGCAAAACGTTTTAGCTTAATTCCAAGCCTCGTGCTCTCTGTGAATTCAATTCTTTGTTCTATATACTTCTCATACCCTGGATGCTAGTATTTCAGGGGATTTTGCCCAATGCACACAATAGAAGATTCCACTGAATGATACTATAATTGATTTTGTTTTACGTCAGAAGGTAAAAAGATTTTGCAACCATGAACCACAAATCTTTCATAAGAAGTTTTTAGGCAATTACGCTGAGGTTTGATGTCGCAACTTCTTACAACATTGAGGAAAAATTTCAACAATTCTGGGAGATCAAAAAACTTCTTTGACATAGAGAAACCTGAAAATGGATTAGATTCAAGCCAATTGGGCGCTGAATTGTTGCAATGCTTAAGACTGTTTTCCAGTTACGTTCTTGTACGTAAGAGAATCAAGTAAAAAAGCATATGTTTTGCACTTGAAGGAACCTTGTTCACTTTTATTGAATCCGTTATCGACCTTGAGCTGGGGACAGCTCTGTCTATGACGTCATATCATAATTGTTCTCTCACACTGCAACTTCGGAGCCTGAATGTGACATGTAATAACGGGGTTATGCTGGCGTTTACGTGAATGCGATGTTCGACTGTGCTTTAAAACAAAGTTCCCTCGAGTGTCGCCATCGTGGTGAAGACGGGAATTCAAGTCATGATATGAACAAGTTGGAGTTTTAACAGAGGAGGAAATTAAGGGAAGGATGATGATACAGCCATGACTTTATTAGTGAAAATTCCAAACAAATTTCTTCGTTCGATCATTAATAAAACAAAAATATTGTCTCTGGTCCTGTCATCGTTAAAACTTTCAAACAGTATCATTCAAGACATTCTAAAAAACTTTCTTCTGCCAATCCTTCTACCAATTAACAGCTGTTGTTATCACCTGTTTTGGAATGGTATTTCATGATTCGATAATCATGAAGTTAGCCCTCCTCCCTGGCTTTTCATCAGACGTATTTCCCTGGGTACCAGACTCACTATATATAAATTAAAATAGAGAGTCTGGTACCCAGGATACAGACGTATCAGACAGACGTAGGCCTTTACTTCATGACTGTCCTGGAGATGACGACATTATCATTGACTAATTCTATTTTAAGCATAATGGTAATAATGATAAAAATTTTTTAATGTTAGTTTCACAATAGTGAGAACACTAATATACATCAACATGAAGAGATTTCAGAAATTGCATTATGCAAGTTATTGACTGTAACCGTTGCAGGCTCATTTTATTTTTAATATTTTATGAGAACTTTGAGTTGAGTTGCATTTTGGATGACTTTATTTCATTTGGAAGATAATTCCAAATCTTTTGGGCCCAAAAGATTATAGATTTTGTACCATTTCTTCGAATATTATAGCTAATGGATTTTGGGAGATAATGGCTAACTGATTAACGTCGCCCTCTATTGAACGTTGTACCTTGAAAAGCGGCGTTTATTAGAAAACACACCAAACAAGAAGTAACGAATAGTTTATACGCTAACTATGCGAAAGCAATGAAAGCCATTGTGTCATAGAGACGAGGACTCTAAGGGCCTGTTTATATGGAGAAAATCATCCCACCTTCCAGTTTGTGAGCTGAGAGGTGAGATCCCACTCTTCTATAGAATCCTTTGTGTTTTTCGTTTTGCGTTTATATGGAAAACAAGCTAGCCCGGTTAAGTAGGGTCCCGCTGCCTGGGAGGTGGGATCTCACTGAGGTGGGATGAACTTTTTCTATATAAACATTGGAAGGTGGAATGAAGCTGGAAAATGGGATGAAATGTTTATATAAACGCAATCAAATTTCGTTCGATTTGTCAGCACACAGGCTGGAAGGTGGGACGATTTTCTCCATATATAGCTGGAAGGTGGGATAGAATCAGCATGTGTGGAAACTGCCCTATTAAAATTGCTCCATTGAGATAGAACTGCCCGAATGGAGCCTGAACTGCAATAAATGCTTAGAAGGGCTGCAGCTCTCCCAATCCCATGTCTTCTACACCTATTTGTTCGGGAAACAAGCAAGAGAATGTTTTTTACTGAGTGAGGCAACCCTCTGTCCTGGAGTCGAACAGCATGCACGGAGGGTCCCTAACAACGATGATCCGATGATTCCATCTCACTTGCCAGATTATGGGCTGAAAGCTGGGGACACTTTTGCTCATATAAACAGACCCTTACAAGTAGAGTTTCTTCACTGCTTACATTTATTTTAAAGCCACCGTTTATGTAAAATTCTCGTTAAAGATAATTTGTCGTTATTACTAACAATTAGTGACTGAAATTTAGATTGATTGGCTGTCATACGAAATCAAACCATTTAATTTGGCAAAAGAATTGCTTAGAAAAATATATTTTCATAGACGAATAGCGGAATAAACACACAAAAGGCATTTCATCAGAAATTTTTAGTAAGTCCCCTTCTGGAATAGTCCTGCTCTGAAGTTTTAATAAGTTCCAACTTCGGGGCCTAATAGAACTTTAATGATATCTTCGCTATAACATAGAAGTTGGTTTATTATTGTTTGATAAGTATGACATGCATTTCTTATTTAGTTTTTTTTATTAAAAATAAGGTTGACCCTTTCATTAAGTAGAATAGCTTCATGTGTGGAGCATTTCATTTACCCAGTATTCTCTTTCATTCACCCAATTCTTGACAAAATGATAAATCAAGAGTTGGCTATTTCATCCCATTTGCAAAAACTATTGCTTGTCTTTCAATAGTTTATAGAACGTTTTCTATGCGCTTTACCTTGTTTTAGAGCATTAACATCTCTTCAGCTCCAAAACACATCAAGCAATGAACATGCTCTTTGTGACTTATTAGGTGTTCTATCTTATGTATATTTTTGAAATCAGCAAAGAAATTAAACAAATGGATGTTAATCCCGAGCTTAGTTTCTTATAAAAAATGAGTGTAGTTTTGCCCACCAATTTCTTCAAACCCTATTTCCCTCCATAAACACACAGCTGGGATGATTTCGATATCCTAACTGACTGTGTTTGTTAGGGATCCTCCGTCCTGGAGTCAGAGAGAGAGAGAGAGCATGCGTAATTATATCTCCCTTCAATGCGCATGTTGTTTGATTCCAGGACAGAGGGTTGCCTCACTCAGTAAAATACGTTCTCTTACTCGTTTCCTGAACAAATAGGTGTAGGAGATATAGGGGCTGGGAGAGTTGCAGCCCTTCTTATCAGGCAAAATTTATCGCAGTTAAGGTTCCATTCGGGCAGTTCTATCTCAGTATAAATTTTAAGCAATTTTGATCTGGTTTAGTTTGCCCTAAAATCTTCATAATAGCACAATTACACTCTTTTTTACAAGAGAATACTATAAATTTTCTCCAGCCTAAATATTCTCATGAAATGTTCGTTTTGAGCCTAGCCTGAATATATTCTAAAAGTATTCTTATTATTTTCAAGTCTGATCTTTTTGAAAAATGTGATATGTCGAACATGTGATTCTCTAATGTGAACATCGCAAAACAGGCAACTGCTGGAAAATGAAGCAAAAATATGCGGGCTGAGGCTGAACAATATCTAATGATATTCTTAAAAATTGGGTGATTCTCAGCCTTAATATTCTTATAAACAACATTCCTATAAAAAGCGTGTAATTGATGCTAAAAAGCTAGCGTTATAGGACTTGAATGACTAGACTTGAATGAGAAAATTTCTTCTGCCGTGATGTTGCAAAGGTTAATAGGTTTCACTTCTTTAATCTCTTTTACGAAATTTGTCACGTTTCAAACACAAGTCAACTCATTCGCCATTTAAGACTGTTGGTTACAAAATTTGATTCTTAAACTATGGAAATGACAGAATACGACATACCACGTGTCATCATCACTATACTCTACTTTCAAACGCCTAGTAGGTTCTGTGCACAAAGACTGCAGCATAAGTACCAAAAATCTATGGGATAACTTGAAAATCATGTAGAAAGCAAGCAATTATGTGACAAAGCAGAGCCAAGTGAACCTCTAGATGTCGTGTCTTCAAATTGACGTTTACATTGACTGGACCAAATTCATAAGCAAGATATTAAGTGATCGAGATATCATGCAGAGATCTAAAACCATCATTTGCATAACTGCATAAAGCTTTAAGCAGCTATGTGTCACGGAATTCATTATTTGATATTAGTTCCAACACTATTTTTAGTGGCAAGTGTTGGTTTGGAGAGCAGTAAGTAGGATTAGAACAATATTCAAATAAAGTAATTTTTAGGTTGTGTTAAATCCTGCAGAATATAATGATGATAAGGTATTTATTCTGCAGATTAGAGAATTATTAATTTAAACTTTGGATTGCTTTTTAATGTACGAGGCGGGGCCAACTGGAGGGCTGGACCGCTTAGGAACTTTGGAATTCTAAGAGTTTTAACACAGCGAAAGTATAAATTATGATGATGGCAAGATAGGTTTGTCCCGTATGAATATTATATACCTTCAGCGTACACATGTTCGACAGCTACTTATTAAAACTTGGGCTTTTCTTCAAAATTTGGATTTGAATCAAATTTTGTTTTGTTGTGAATATTTGGGTTTTAATCATGATTTTATGTTAGTTTAAAAATTTGGTTTGTCTTCAAAGTTCGGTTTATTATCAAAGTTTCTGTCTTCGTCATTTTTTTGGTATTTATCAGAACATTTGTTATTATCAAAATTTGGGTTTTTATTAATATTTGGGCTTTTATCAAATTTTAAGCTTTTATTTGGATTAAAGAAGCCGGCCTTTTCGTAGCAGATTGCGTTTTGGCTCAAGATTCAAGCCATGGCTCAAGATTTTTTGCAACACTTCTCATAGAATCTAGCTGACTACCAGTAATCAAATTATCTATGTAAAGACTAAAGAAGGGAATGTGTCTGAAAATCCCTAGAATACATACGAGCAGTGGCGGTTTTAGGGGGTCCGGGGGGACCATGGCCCCATGCCCCGCACTTATGATAGCCAAAAGGGGCCCCACACCTGAAAAAAGGTGGAAATTGTGAAGAACAAGGGCCCCACAGCTGATTTTGGCCCCGGGCCCCGCAGTCCCTAAAACCGCCAGTGCATACGAGTATCCTAAGGTTTGGAGCGTCCAAGAAACAGAAAGTATTACGCATCGTTGAGGTCGACTCTTCATAATACCAATGTTTTGAAATGCAGATCAATATTTATGGGGAACAGAGATTAAAATGGCTTTGAAAAAGCAAACATTTTGAAAAATACCCTAGCTGTGTCGAGAATCTTTGCTTTTTCCAAAGCAAGACCCTTCCTTGAAACGCTGTTTTGGCAAAAAGAGAAAGGAGATAAAAAATAGCGAAGGTAATTGCACCTTGCTTAAGCGAAGCATAAAGCGTAAGTTTCACTACCAGGTAACAAGGCAAGTGGAACGAATTGGAAAATGTTTTGCTGCTGAATTTTCATAAAAGCAAAAAGCTGTTTAATCCACTTGACCCAAACAGTCCTCCACACATTATTTTCGGGAATCAAGAAAGATTCCGGATTAGTTTTATCAGCTTCTTAGAGTAGGTCATAGCTCAAGTCAGCCAGGAATAGAGGACACGATGATCAACCAGCTCTGATTGGATCTACTGCTTTGAAAAAGAGAGCACGGTAAGCAAAGTGCACTGCACAGAAAAAGATTGTGGTACATAGGTTCTTGTGCGAAGAACATTGTATTATAGTACCGTTCAATAATTGTTTTAGTCATACTCCAATGATGGAGTGAAGTTGAGCAAACAATAAAAAGGCTGACTTAACACCATATTATATCGTTCAAGCAAGTAGAAGGAATTCAAGTATGTGAAATCTGGCATGCAAGCAGAAAGTAAGCTAGCTCGATTTCAGAACAGATCATGATGGTTGGTTGGTTATGAAACAGTTGATATGTATCAGGAATTCAGTTACCAATACTTTTTGCAAAATTAAAGAAAGTCCAGTGTTTTGAATGAGTAGAGCATCGTATAAAGACTATGTAAAATTCAATATGAGTGAGCAAAATGGTGTCCTTTTTTGCACCAAAAGAACAGCGTGCAAGTTTTTCGTCCTAGAAACTGGTACCAAAAGGCTCTGTGATCTCTTCAAATCAAAGTTCATTTGTAGGTTTGTTCAAATGAGTGAAGCGTTTCAAAATGGCAACCGAAGGTAACGATGAGAAAACGAGGCAGCGAGTCTTTCGGATAGTGGCTTTTCCAATATTTTCTCTTGTTTCTTTGCTTAAAAAGGTAATTGGGAAGCATAAAATGATTGTGAGAAGAAAAAAGTAAGAAGACTTCGTATTTCTTCGAAGTTCATCAGATTCATCATGGTTCATCAAAACATTGTCTTCGAGGATGAATTAGGATGAATCACAAATTTCGATGAACTTGCAGTTGTCATCAAATCGTGAAACAAGGAATACGATAAAGTTTGACAAAATATGAACGGCCCAGTCGTTGGTTCCTTAGTTCCGAAAAATTTCAAGTAAATAACACCAATTTCTCAAAAGAGAATAACATCAATAACATCACATGCGTATCGGAGAAAAAAACTACTTTTTGCAACAAGGATATCTATCTGTCTTTTCCAGTAAGAAAGAGGCTACGAAAGTAACAGGGATATTTGGTGCTATTTGAGATAAGCTGGTACAAAGAGAAAACATTTATAAAGCACCAGACAAAAACTGCGATGATGTAATTTACAGCGTCATAGAGTCTTTATGGAAATATTGCATTATTGTCAAGGAAAGAGCCTTTAATGCTTTACCCTATATTCCCTGCTGTAAATGATAGGATCAGAAAAGTTTGTACTTCTTATGACGTCAAACGAAAACGCTACGAAGAAACGTTTAATGGACGAAGCTTTTGGTGTCCTAAGCTCTTCTGGGTTAATATACAGTTATAAAAAAGCTTTTTTGGAATATTATCAACAACATAAAAAGTTATAGGAAATGTGCTATAACTATAAAAACTTCAAAATGACATGTAAAATTCTGTAAAGAGCCAGTTCTTACAACGCATATGCTCGATAAAATGGTAATTGCCACAAATAGCATTTGGAACCCGTCGAAAAAGTCAATCAGCTAGGGAAAACTAAACATGGTGCATCTTGTAGTGAAATATTTGTCAGAGCATGGTCAATGTGGTTGTAATAGGGTCAATGTCAACGAAAGAAGGCTGAGCACCACACCCAAAACCTGTCTAATTTGCCTTTTTCCCAAGGCTTCTCAAACTTAACGAAATGAATGGAGAAAGGATAAATACTTTGATACACCTAGTGACTGAGACACTGATAACGTGTCAGCCAATTTATCCTTTGAAAGTACAAACCATTGGTTTAGGCTTCATACGAACATTCTATAGGGCTAAACATTTTCAGGGGCAGACACCAATATTTTTTCATCATTCGGTGAATTTTGCTTTGATCCAGTAAGCAAATTTTTTTGGTAGTCAGTAGCAATCAAATAACTCGAACATTTTACTTCTTCAAATCTTCTTTATCGTAGAGTTAAAAATGGAACTGTTTAAAAGAGGGCGGTTCAATTTTTTGCTAGGCACCAAAATCAAACCATTATCTAAGACACCCCTGTCCCTGGCTATTTTGGTATTCTCCTTAGTTTGTATTGCTGGATTCAATTCGCTTCGTCACATGCGTAAAGTCGTGAATTTTGAGCTGGATTTGGCCGAAATGGGAGAGAGAAGTGTAAGCATTCAGAACAAAGAAGTATTCCACACTGAGATTTCATAAAGGAGATTTGCCCTAGTTTCTTATCATACTCAAACTTATAGCTTTGCAAAAAGTGAACTTGATTATTTCACAACTTGATGTCATGCTATAAGATAACATATTCTATAAGTCTCAGGTATGAGGAATACAATTATGTAGTGGAATTAGTAAACCCTGGCATTGTAGACCTTTGTCTTTTTAAATAGCATATTCATCTGTGTTTACGGGAAAATTTCAATATAGGATAAGCCTTTCTTAAGAACTTCCTTTTGACCATTAAATAACTGCTCAAGCAGAATATCATTCCGAAGAGGAAGTGGTCAGCGGAAACAGAAAAAGATAGCTCAGGGTACGATTTTGCTTCAGGTAACTATCAGGAAACAGTAATGGAGAATGTGGATCGCTTTTATGTGTCGTGAATCGACAAATCCACGATAAAAAATCTTGGCATGCGCACTTTGAATTTAGTATTTTGAAAAAAAGCTCCCTAGATATGAGAGCATTTTGTCAAGATGACCTGCACTCGTTGCGGCCCTCAGCTCTTTGATACTACCTTAATACTTAAAAAGAATTATTATTAAAACACAGATTAGCAAATTTGCTTGTTGATTTGTTGTTAAAATGAAGCCTTGTTCCCTTCAATTTATATAGCAAAATTGCCCAAGGTAACAAGCCGAATTTCTCTGGTGAGTTATCCGATTAATTTTGGATAGTTACGGGAGCTTGAGTAACATCACTATTCATTGGCAATGGCGCACCCAAGAGAGGCAGGCATGGTAGCGCTGTGGGCGTACCTAGCATTAGATCTTTAAATTCATATACCGTAAATCCTCGAAATGCCCCCCCCCCTCGAATAAGCCCCTACCTTAGAACTACAAATTGTCAGTAAGCCCCCCCCCTCGAATAAGCCCTCACTGCTACCGTAAATCCTCGAATTCGCCTCTCTCGATTTGTTGATTTTTGCCATCTGATGTTGCTTTTGGCGTTTTATTGAATTATCACAAAAATTCATACTTTTGGTAGCAATTAATTAAATTTTCATAAAGAAATTCTTACTAAAATATACGAGGTCGTTTATTAATGTCTTCTTAATGTCTACAATAATTTTATAAGCCCTCTTGCATAAGCCCCCTCGAATAGCCCCCCCCTACAAAAATAAAAAAGCCCCCAGGGGGCTAATTCGAGGATTTACGGTACTGGTAATGATGATAGTGCTGGTGAACATGGTATTTTAGGATAATTTTTGCGCACCGGCACTGAGGTTCGGGCTGTTATCACAAAAGATCTTATCAAAATCAGCCAAGCTCTGCAAACTGATTTATTCGGTTGCCATTTTGATTAAGGGTTTACTTTTCTAGTGTAAAATCATAAATACTGCAATATCACTAAACATCATTTACAACATCGAGGGAGATTTGATTTCTTGCGCAAAATTTATTTTTTTAAGCTTCGAAACATAAGCTATTCTGTAATAGCGATTTGTTTATGTAGCCAGCTTGTGTAGTGTTTGTGGGTTCAGTGGTGGTAGGTAGTAATGAAATAAAGCTGTCTGAAACCATTGAAAAAAACCCGTTATATAAGATTACAAACCGTAGGTCAGTTTCCTTGTGGCAAGACTAAGAAGTCATAGAACATTAGCGAAGTTGCAAGTCCATATCAATCAAGGGTGCAGCCCTAACAAGTTCGAGGGGGGCTTTGCTGTAGGCAACTACTAGAAGTCACACCCATCATGACCACACCCATGACAATACCCAATAAACTCGCATCTTTACGATAACTGCCCTTCGGTAGAATTGTCAACAAGAAAAGTTTTGTTGGAGGTATGGGGGTGATTAACTCTGTTTACACCCAACAAAAATTTCTGCAGTTCTCAACAGTTACTCGGGCTTATTACTGCCATTAGAAGAGAGAGGGTTTAAAATTCTAAAGATCTTTGTTAGGAGGGGACCATCGGGAAATTTCCTGGTGTCCCGGGGGTAACTACGTTTTCTGGGCTGGGGTGGGATAGGGGCTCTTGAAACGCTGATTGTCGGACAAAGATTTAAAAACACATTTATAATGGCTATAACAGCTAACAAACACGCGCTTAAAATAGTTTTTTTTTTAAAATTGAAGCGTTTTAATCCAGTTTAGATATTCGTTTAATAAACAAGATGTCGCCTCTTGTGCGCTAATGAACAAAATGTTGCTTTTTCTCAATAATTTCTAAATTTGTTTTTACAAGCAATTTTGCCTAGATGCCTCTCACCACGTAGTGTCTCTTGAAATGCCTTTCAAATTCATAGATAGCATTGAAAAAATAAAGAAATTTAACATGACCGCTTCGAATACCGCGATCATGTCTGACTTGAGGATTTCATTAATCGAATCAAGTAGAACCTTGTCTTTTGTCTACAGAGACGATTGGTTTCGGTCCTACACAGTATACACAGTTTGTTCCTTAAATTTTAGCTACAGAGCAGCCATGCTTGTTAGTATCTTTATAACGTATGCATAGACCAATACTTAGTTGGAACTTTAATCCAGCAAGCAAGAAGCAAGCCAAAGCATCTAGCGGATCCGTATTTACGAAGCTAGAATGAATATTAACCTGTCAAATCGCTCACGAGGCGAAGCTATTAATGCTAATAATCATTAATAGTAGCACAAAGATTTGCTATAATTCAATTGAACAAATATGGATGTATGAGAAATGATAATATCGATCTCCTACCGGCAGGGGAGTTTTGAGGTCATGTTTCCAAAATGTTCCATTATCTTCTTCCTCATTACAAATATGCTGACAGGCTGTCTTCTTGATCAGGTCCTACACGCGTTGAATGATATAATATGAGTTACCCACAACTGTTTCTTGCATCCCAAACGTATTCAGAACAAAGGCTTGTGACAGCACACCGGCGATGCAGTGGTTTGTTATTCCTCCGGGGGACTTATCCGTATTTTAATGTCAACAAAACACTTTTCGCTGCTTTCATTTTATCCAGTCGGATTTCATCCGATTTATCGCGATAAGGGAATTATGAAGTTTTGGAAATTCTCTCGAGATGTCTATAAACGTTTTAATCGTGGTTTAATTGATCTGCATGCCAACCATTTAGTTTAAATCCAGTATCGATATCTAACGAAATCTAAAGGCTACCGCAAGAAAACAAACGCTGTCCTGGGAATCCGCATTTGCAGTTGCCCACAATGTGGGAAAAATAAATGCAGAGTGCAGAACAAAGTCGGGGTTTTCATTGCAGAGTTCTGTTCAGACAACCCCAACATATTGAGCGTTCGACCCAAACAACTCTTAAATATACTGGATTTAGAGCCACTGGTCCCAAACGTAGCCCAATAACTGCACAAGAAGTCAACCTAAACTGAAAATTCCTTCTGAAATCTAGACTATTGCTGAAAATCGTTTGAAGATTGTTTCATCTTTTAAAGTTAGAACGGCATCGGTGCAACGAGCGTTTAGTACAAGGCGTGGCATCTGCATTGTCAATTCTTGCATCGTATTGAATGGTTAGACTTAACATCAGAGTGATTAAATAAGTTTGAGGCTTTAGAAATGATTGAGTGATTCAACAAGGTTTGAAGCTATTAATGATTCAATGAGTTCGAAACTTTCAATGTTTCAGTTATTCAGTGAGTTTGGAGCTTTCAATGTTTCAATGATTCAATGAGTTTATAACATTTCAGTTATTCAGTGAGTTTGGAGCTTTCAATGTTTCAGTGATTCAATGAGTTTGAGCCTTTAAGTGATTAAGAGATTCAACGAGTTTGAAAATTTTAATGTTTCTGTTATTCAATGAGTTTGAAACTTTTAATGTTTCAGCGATTCAATGAGTTTGAAGCTTTCAATGTTTCAGTGACTCAACGAGTTTGAAACTTTCAATGTTTCAGTGACTCAATGAGTTTGAACCTTTAAATTATTAAGCAATTCAATGAGTTTGAAACTTTCAATGTGTCAGTGTTACAGTAAGATTAAAGCTTTCAAGAGGATAAGTCTTGAGAGAATAGAAAAGGAATAGTAAAGAACATCTTCCTGTCTTGACGAATTTCGAAATTGCAACTGCATGAAACAGTGTTTGTATTTGCAACGATTTGCAACGACTGGCTTACGCTTGAGAAGTAGAAGTAAAATTTTTTCATCAAACTCTGAGCTTCGGTGGCTTAAAATGTTCAATTTTTTTTAAATTTCATAATAAGAAGAGGAAAATAAACAGTGTAGCTCAGTTTCACTCAGTTTCGCCCAGTTTCAGTTCTTTCCCTGTAACAACTTTAAACTTTCTCGTGTTGGTAATCAACGAGAATGCACTTTTGGTATAAGAGGGCTTTTTTGTAAGGTAATACAAATGTAGCAAAGCCATTTACAAAATCTTAAACGACTCAATTATGAGCAAATCGCCAGAAAAAAGGGAAATCGATAAATTGAAAGGAGTGTCTGGAAGAAAAACATTTCTATGTAGTGTGCTACAAGATCACAGTCTGGAACCTATATTGTTCCTCCGCATACATAGTGAGAATTCTACCCATGGCACAAACGTCAAATCAGTCAAACTCCAGCTTATCGTCTGGGCGAACGTAAATATTTACTCATTTTGAATACTATATGCCCAATAACGAAAGAAACATATAAAAGATTCCTCGCGCAAGTTAGATTTTCAATAAAACTTAGAAAACGTTATTCTTCTTTATTCATATATTGTTTGCCTTGACGAGACGGCTGACCTGATTCATCATTGCCAAAATCTTCAGTCTTTGATCTTTTTCCCTATGTGTCTTTACGGCCAGAAAACTAGGCATGTGTACTGTAGGGTTAACAGTATTTTATTACTTCAAGTGAGAGGGTAAATTCTACCTAAAAAGTTTAAGTAACCCTTATTTGTGCAACAAGCGGTAAAAATACTTGTCAAGTTCAATGAGTTGAACTGTTAGTTCGAATCCCAAGTGTTAATGGTTGCATCCCCCGTTTCCTAGGATGAAGTTTGCTGTCTTTTGTTGCAAAAACAGCGAATGTACTGATGACGACTTTGCCGATTCATTCTCATTGGCAATCGAAAAATTGCACTTTATTTTCTTTATTACCCTCCTTTGTCAAGTAAACCAACGTTTATAAAGCAGGGTTTAATTCAAAAATTGACGGAAACGGCGATCAAGTAGCAACTACGAGAGTTTAACAAAAAATTAAACGATCTGCTGATGAGCTTTTATATGATTCCATGGCAATGGAAGCTGGTTAGATTAGAGGGCTGATTATCAAAGGATATTGGATACAAAAGGAACCTTCAGCTTAGACATACTCAAAGACTGAATTGGATAGTCCTTGAATTATAGCTGATGTATTAGATTTTGTTATTCTAGTGATAGAAGTCCTAAAATGACAACTTTTTGATGAGATACATCGAACTAGTGATGAGTATAGTTGGTACTTAGATAAAATGCGCTTTTTAACATGCACTATGCTCAGTATGGTCTCAGTTACACTGCTCTGGTATTGCATGATATTTCACACCGTTATCAGCGTATCTCCTAAGCCTACATTTACCTACTGTTTCTATTCAGCAGAACTGAATTTAGGACAAATTCTGAAGGGCACTGACGAAAATTTTCTGCGGTCTGAACGTCGAACACGGATTATACTGTTTGGAGACTGTACGCTTCATGACGTCCCGACTGGACGCTTTGAGAGGAATATCGCTCCACAAAAATCTCATAAACCTTTACCAAAAAACTTTTTTTTTAAGAAAAATTCCCAAAAATCAATTAAAGTCTCATTGTTCCAGAGGCCTCTGACGGAAAGGAAGCAACAGAGCACCGAATATGGACATATGGACATAAGATTGCAGGCTCTGATACACAATCGCATTTGCAACCTAAAGATGCAAGAATGCAGATGAAGTTCTTTAAAAGCAAGTAGAACAAGCATTCCTAAATTCGGAAAGAAGAGTTAGGCTTCTATCCTTCGAAATTTATGCAGGATCTTTAGCCTAGAAAATATATTTCAGAGATACCAAAATATATTTCAGAACCTAAAAATATCAAAAGACTTATCGAATCTTTACCACTCGTTCGTGCTGCAAATAAAGTAGCTTTTCAAGGAGAGCTAGTGCCGTTAGTAAAAAATTACTTCTCTCATAAAAAAGGCTTGGGTACCAGTATTTCTAATATATCACCGATTATAGTGCTAGCAGGCAAAATATTAACATTTTTTGACTTCGTATTTACATGTATTTTTGGAGCCTGTATGTTTTCAATATTCGCAAACTAAAGTAGAATGTCTTAAAGTGAAAGCAACAAAACTGAAGCAGATTCCCAAATTTTAGTTTGCCTGATCTTTTGTAGAAGAGTTTCTTAAATTCCAGCAATTTGCTGCAAGAGTTTCCTTCCGATTGATTCCCTACATGAAAATTATTTTCAACGTTGACTAATTTCATTTTTTCGTGGAATTACAGAAAGCTTGTCGTGGCTCAGTTGGTAAAGCGTTCAGAAGCGTTTAACCCTTCCTGCCCTTGAGCAAACTATAAGGTACCCAAATTTCAAGCGTTCAAGGGCTCCACTCCACAAAAGGCCCGTTTGAGATGTAGCTTCTGCTGGAAAGAGGAAGTGAAATTCAAAAAAGAGAGTTTGCGACTCTTCTAATTTAAGTGAGAGTTCAGTTACCAGTTTGGACTGAACTGTAATCTCTAAGTTTCTGTTCTGTTAGATTTTAGATTAAACAACGGAGCAAGTGGAACACGAGCATGTATCATTTAAAGCTGCTGTTACGTTGGAATTATTGCTTAATCAACTGCCGGTTAGAAATAGATTAGACACTCCTCGGATGATAACGTCCCTTCCCCGGTTTAAGGGTATTGAACATGAAATTTTATAACTGATTGTTTCTGGCTGACATTCAACTTCCATGTCTTCCCTGACAGAGCATAACCATTGGACGATACCTGAGAAACCAGATTGGCAACAGCGAGAAATACGGTAGGAAGGTCTTAAAATTGAATAAAAAACATCATATCTAAAGAACTATAACAAATTATATACAATAATATAACCATACCTCTGAGACGCTAGCTTTCTTGACCAAACAAGACAGGTCTATCGGCAGACTGATAAATCTTATGTCTGCATTTACTTATATACTATTTGGCAAAAGAAAGAAAGTCCCAAACAGTGCCCACATATATCACATGATCGATGAACTTTATAGAAACAATCAGACATATGGAGAACAATTATTCTCAAGAATTGTTACACAGCAATTGAAAAGATGACAGAAATTCGAGATAAGGTGATTCTTTGCGTGTATTCACATCGAACTTTGAAAAGGTACACTGAATTATGTCATCTCAAAGGAAAATTGTAAATATATTTTCAGGTCATGTTTGATTATGACGAACCGGGTTCGGAAGCAAAGACCGTCAAACCATCAGTTGAAATCAAACTTGCTCTAAAAAGCATTGTTAGGTTGGTTTGCAGAATCTTCGTGATTCGTGAACTGGCTGCTAATGCTCAATATGAGATAGGCAGGTGCACATCTCAGGTGGTGCAAGAGCGGGTCGCCAAAGAATTCTCCAAATGTACTTGAAACCATAAATCTTATACTTGGTTTTAGCATGTTGAGCCGCATGAACCTTTTTCGCCCCCCCCCTCTCTTCCTATCAGTCAGAAATACGCTTCATGGTATCTGTATACAGGACTACCTATTAAACAATTTTGGGATTTAAATAAGAGGGAAAAAGCTCGGGATTAAAAAAGCTAGCTCTAAGTTTTCATTTCTTTTAGCCAAATCGGTTTTGCAGTCTAGTTTAGAAAAGGTGAACACATAATAAAAAAACCTACTTATTTCCCAATGTTTTAGACTCCGAAGATATATGAACAGCGATAAACAAATTTATCAATATTATGTACTCCATTCCTGCCTAAAACATTGTCTCTGTATTCTCATATGGCTCAAACTGGAAACAGTTTGGCCACGGTTTATTATTTCCACCAGTCACCCCTTGGGAACACATAAAAAATTAGGGCCATGGCACTGTTCGACAAGCATAGCTGCTAAATGTCTAAAAACCCACTTTCTTATGCCTAGCAGAGTTAATGAAGCACTGGAAAGCAAAACAAGTACTGCAACACAACTTCTATGACTAAAATACGTTTTCTAATAAGAAATAGGTTTGTAAGTGGCAAAGGCTAGAATCATTTCAACTCCAGTCAGAGCAGGAGCTTGAAAACGGAGCTACAAGCGAATAGGAAACTAATTTTCATTTTCTATCCTTAATTTACAACCTTTTATAAGTATTTGACATTATATTTTGGGAACAAGTCAGAAGATTAATCAAATTTTTTATCAAACCCTTAAAGGTGTCCGTCCATAGGTAGTGAGTTTCCACTAGGGAAAAAATGAGACCTTTACGCTGCGTGGAAAAGGGTTAACTGGCCTTACGAGCAACTTATGAGGCGGAATTTTCAGAACACAAGGCTAGGTGTTGAGGCAATTTGCTTATAAACGAGAAGAAACGCAAAATTTTTCCAGATATTTCATGACCCCTCCTGTCGTGTAAGCGTGGAATTACAGGTCCATTATCAGCTTGCTTTTTAAAGGAAGATAACTCATCATACTCTTCGACTAGAAAGCAAGACTCACTTTAACTGAACTTGGGTGGCATAAACTGAAATTGGTGACTTTCAAGAGGCTCATGACACCCTATCTAGCAGTCGCAAACTCTTTACAAATTCATAAGGAAAAAACATTTATCCATGTACAATGGATAAAAATGTGTCAAGGACAATCTGGTAAACATTGGATTTTTAGAGAGATTTTAAAACCCGAAAGGGTAAATGTCGCAGAATCCTTATATTAAAAGAAATGACCCGTCCAAATTCCATGGCTCTTTTCTTGATTTCTGAGAAGTAAAATCAGAAAAACATGTCAAAGCCACAAAGCATGATGGATTACACAGTCGTTTTTTTCAGCCTACTTTGGACATCCTGTTAACGTTTGGAAGTTTTCGACCACTTAGCAAAATTAGCATTAGTAACTTGACAACAAACTTTTCATCCAATAAAATACTCTTGTCATCATTGATTACCAATGGCCAAGATGATTACAAGCATTAATACTTTTTCACAATTACGACATACCACTAGGATCTGCCAGTGCACATTGATAAGAATCATCGTACACCTTCCTGGTTCTTAAATTAACGGGTTTGATATTCCAGTAATCAGGTACACTTTTTTTACAAGAACCAGTAAATATTTAAGTTCAGGCTGACTGTTCTTAATTTTTTCGAAAATCTGAGGCTGGATTGTTTTTAATTTGTTCTTAAATTAAGAGGGTGTAAGCAGTGCTATTGCTAGCTTTTTCGCTCTAAGGAGGTGTTCAGGCCTCATTTGCCAACAGAGTGAATGAGACAGCCTTAATTTGCTGACAAATTTGAATATTCACCGAAAAAGCACCCACACATCGCTAAAAATCCTCGATTTTGAGAAAAAACGTTGTTCAAAATTGCATTTTGCAGAAGCTCAGCCTCAGCTTGTTCTTAATTTGTTCTTAACTTCTGACCAATTTTGGGGCTCGTGTTCTTATAAAATTGTTCTTATAAAAAAGGAGAGTGTAAAATACTTTGTTTTTGGGTAGCAGAGTGCGGAGGACTAGTTTCTACTTAGAAAAGCCTCACCCTAAGAACGAAAATATTGGCAGCGAAGAAAAAAATCTGTGATGGTCGGATCACCCGAGCCAAGGATTTCAAGGCTCCTCATTCCTAGGTTTCAGCGTCAATGTTTTATAGCAGTTTTTCTCATCGTGGGAAATAGCCCCAACGGGAGCCACCTCTAGGGCACCTCTCCGTTTTCAGCCCGTTATGAGCCAAAATAAAGCGCATTGTCTCTTGGGTAAAAAGATTAGGACCGTCATGTCATTATGCATGGAAGAGATAAATATGGATAAGAGGACTTGGCGACTCAAAAGAAAAGGATTCAATTAAGATTTTATCAAAATGCGCTTTATTTTGGCTCTTTGCAAAATGTATAATATTTCCCAGAACTGGCGAGACGATGACACGTTTAGGCTTTGCAATGTCATGGGAATAGTGGTTTACTTTGAAAGCATATCTTCGAGGTGACGTCATGTACTGCATTTTCACACATCTGAACTCTTTTGAAGCAAACAAATTATTCAAAACGATGCTGAAATTCTTTTTAATTTTGATGCATAGGGCTGATAAGGTTTTGTGAAGGAAGGGTTCAAAACAAAAATACAAGATCATAGAAATTTAGTTATTTTGACAAAAAACAGTGAGAATTGAGAAAAATAAGGAAATTCATTCTGACAACACGGTTAACGATAAGGAGGAAATGAATGGATAAAAACCATTTCAAGAAACCGGTTTGTTAAAAAACATTTTTAGAAATAATATAAACTATGCTGGATATCAAATTTGGACAAAGGTGTAGACTCGAATAGGCTCCTATGTTCTATATTTGAATAGTTCAACGTAGGTAGATTTGCAAAACAGATTTGACTTTTGCAGCTCACTCCAAAAAAGCGTTATGAAACCATTTGGTTATAGAATCTGACCATTTCAAAATATTGGGACATTCTGCACAGTTCTGAGAGTTGCAAACAATCGATTACATCCAAATAAAGAAGTAGTTTGACATAACTAATTTTTTACACTAGCTGCAGTACACAAATATAATTAACCTAGGACTTTACATATATACAAATTGTAGGAATGTTAACAGTCAAGCCTTTCCGCAGCCGGTATCGGAAAACAGCAATAAAGAGCCAAACCAAACTGCGCCTGAAAGCTGGAAATCGAGTACCGAAGTGATGACGTCATAAATATCTATTTTTAGAATCGTTCAATTATGACGATGTATCCCAAAAGAGCATCTTATAAAACCTCCAAATTTGAAAAATAAGCTGAGCTATAGCCACATAAGCACAGGCTTTTTCCCCATCAAACTTCTCCAATTTGGTCTTGGTTCATAACTTTATGAATCAAGCCAGAATTACAGTAATCCGTTGGCAAACTTGAAATCTTTCATTGGCCATATCTCGCCCGATTTTGAACATATATACTTGATTTGCCTATTGAGATATATTTTATGCAGTTCTTTTAGATAATTTGGTAAAAATTAAGAAATCCAAAAAGAGATTTTTGATGACGTCACACTTCGGTACTCTATACTCGCCTGATTCCCCTTCCATGCCAGGAAAGAAATAGAAGTCAACATCATCAGATTTGCCTTTTAAGAACAAAAAGCATTCAGGGATTACCTAATTAATATAACTTTGCTGTTCAAAAACAGAATATTTTTACAGAATATTTTGTCATATAACGGTCTAAAACTTTGCTGTTCAAAAAAAGAATATTTTCATTGCTGTTCGGTGATTAAGCTCTTTATGGAACAATACAAGTCCAAAAGGCAGGAGCAGAACCCTGGAATTCAGATAGACCAACACTAAACAACTTGGATTCTTTCTAAAAAGCAGGGGACTGGTGATCTCCATACCCTAACGTACGCTAGATACGTCCGATTCCTCCAGTCTATTGGTTTTGAATGAACATTGACGAGGTAAAACTAGAAGCAGCAAGAATCTAGAAATGCTATCGAAGTTTCTAGAATATTTCGTGCAAAGAATGGGGTACAGAATCATTTTATGTAAAGAATGAGAAGAATTCAATACGGATCATTGCATTTGGCATTTAGAAAAGGATCCGTTAAAACTTACAAAAATTTATTAACAAAAAACAAGATCTGATACAGCAATATGCAGGTCTTGACATTTAGTTAAATATATAATCAGATAATATTTTAAACATCTCAATACCAAACAAGCATTACAAAGTAAAAAGTCAATTAGGCAATAACGCTCGTTCCTTAGTGCTGCAGCAAGCTAAACATCTTTGCTGGGTTTTAACGAAGAAAAAGAAAACTTACTTTTATATTTGATTATGAATTGCTAGGCCACCAACCATTTTGTTTTTTCCGTAAGCTGTTGAGCTACAAAAACAAAACAAAATTTCAAATTTGTTCCTCAGTCGGCAAGTTCAGTTAATGAAAAAAAGGAAAAACGTTTAAGACGAAGCATACCAAGTTGATGGTCACAAATCATGAAAAGGCAAAATACAGCCAAAAATCAACGCTGTTAGAGACGTATACACTACAGAAAAAAGAACGGAACTCCTTGTTTCTGTGCCTGAAAAAGCGACGATAGGCCTTGCGTTTAAACTAAGCATCTTGGTTCCGTCCTAGTTTGGGAACGGTCCCGTTCTTCTTTGGTTTCGCTAAAATATCGAAACTCTTTGGTTCCGTTCCCAAATCGTGCTTGTTTTTTTCTACTGTAAACAGCCAGGAACTGAACTTTTTGGTTACGATTAAAAACGGGGCTTAGTCTAGGGTTGGGGCGAGGCTTTCTGAAAATGTCAGACGTCATTACCGCGCCATTTCGCATGCTTCATATGAAAGTTCCGTTCTTTTTACTTAAGTGTCAAATTTAATTTGATTAAACGGGGTCAAATTTGGTTCCGTTCCTTTTTGCTTCAGTGTAAAAGCGATGAAAAGTATGCTTCAGTGGTATCGTGCCCAAACAAGAACGGAACCAAGAACGGAACCAAGAGTTCCGTTCTTCTTTCTGTCGTGCAAACGGGGTGATAAAGATGCCTGTCAGAGTCGTTATGTTGTAAAAATTGTATGGAACAATGGAGTACAGACTGTATAGTGGCAATGGAGCACATAAAAGAGGGGCTACAGACTATTATTAGCACTGATCAAAAGTACGGCAAAAACAAGAAGGAACTGGGGTGGTGCAATGGCTGAGAGAGTTCAGAAAGCACTGATAGCAGAGGAACAATTACATCACGAAATCATTTCAAGATTTACACGAAATCATTCCAAGATTTACACGAAATCATTCCAAGATTTATAATAACTAGGCGCCTGTTTTTGTGACAAATTAATTATTCGACGATAAGTGGAAATATTTTCATTACATAATTTCATGATCATTCTCGTTGTAACCTTCTGGTAACTTTCTAACTAATTGCAAATACTTCAAGAGTTTCTCTCATGAACTTCTGAATACGTTGGAAAAAGTACGCGAATGAAATGCGGCGATTGAAATGCGATGTACTACGTTTCCTTAATCTGTCCGTGTCAGTCAACTATCAACAATGGCAATAAAAAAGTTAGCTCTATTAAAGGTAATGTGTCCAGCTAAAGCAAGCAACTCTGCGGGGGTTTTCAGAAACATGTGATTTTTCATGTCATCGTCCCAGTCATTACAGTCGTTCTGTTTATCTACCCTGCTGCGAGGTTAGCTTTTCATGTGAGCAGTTTTGCATCGCAAGAATACTGGCCAATCGCAAACCGTTATTTTGATGTTACTTGACATGTTGGGTATACGCAGTCCTTTTATATGGACACATTACCTTTAATGGCATCTCTAGGGCACCTTCGATGGGGAAAATTTAAGACCACCATGTCAGTTTGCAAGGGCAGCCATTAATATTAGCCACAAATAGAGAGACTTTTTTCCTTTAATGTTTAAGCTGTAAATTGGCGATAACATTTTATCATAGATTAAACAAACAGTGAGACCAAGATGCGATAGAATCGTGATAAAAAACCAGCAAAACAAAAACGAAACTGATAAAATAGACGAATTTCACAGCCCAGTAGATGAGAAAATCAAAAGAGCATTCCACTCCACCAAGGCTCCGTATTCGCTTCACTCGGTTTTCGTTGATGAAAACACAATACGCTTTGAATAAGGTAAGTGTTCGCACTGCCTCGACTTCAACAAGAACGCTAAACATAGGCAGCAAATTGTGAATTCCCCATTTCAAATGATTGTGATTTTTGCGTGCCAAAAAGCACGTATGTTGTTGCCGTTGCTAGCGTATTCAAATGTCTCCATTTTCGGTGTTCACGCTGAAAATGGAGCGTATTCAATACACACAGTATCAAAGATATCCGCATACATTTGCGTATTTAAATGACTTTGTTTTCATAGCAGAGCAGTGTGGATGCAAGGCAAAAACGGATTAGTGTGACTCCGATTTCATTGAAAATGAAGCAGTGAGAACGGGCCCTTATTTCTTTATCGGTCTTGGGGAGGGGAGGGGGGGGGATTGATCTGTTTGCATCTTCCCTAGTTTCTGATGGTGAACGGCGTTTTGAGGCAAGTCCACAATCCTGTAAGCAGAAACCACCCCAAGGACAGTCAGCATAATTGGTCATTGGATCAATCAGCTAAAATTTACCTACAATTAGCATTTTTGTGCTTGGGGGGTTTATTCAGGGGGTCTCTACTTTTATACCTTAGCCAAAAGTGACGGTTTGGGCAAAATCTCCAAAAAGCAAATTTGTCGATAAATGGCATATGAGAAATACCAGGAGAAGTGTATATCGCAGAATTCCATCAACATCATCAAAACACGAGCAGGATATGTTTAACTTAAGATAATTTTTTTGAAAAATACCCACGAAGCAGCAAAATTACAGTATAATCCTCCAGTGGTAATTTTTCTTTAGGCTCGCGGCACTGATTGGTCAACTATACCGGTCTTGTGCTTGCGTTTTTCTGATTGGCCTATTTCGATCCACAACTGGGTATATATTTTTCATCGTGTTCTTTCGGACCCTTATTCTGATGTTTTATGCTCTGAGGGGTGTCAGACGAAAAAGCTTTTAGTATGTTGTAAAATGTTTGCTTTTTTCAAAGCCAATTACAGTATTGTTAGAAAAACTTGGTAATTTGGAGGGGATGAAAATTCTGATTTTTCACTTCATAGATCTCAGTTTAGTACGTCTGTACTTACGTCTAATGAAACATGAAAAATTATCTAGATAAAAGGAAGAAGCTGTTCAACAAAGAGCAAATAATCGTTGATTCAACAGATACAGTCTGTATCTTTCATGTACAAAGCTAAAGGTCAAACAATTCTGGTCTACATGCTTTACAACAAACCGTGGGAAAACAGAAAGAAGAGCTAAAGTTAAGATTTCAAAGAAGAAAAGAATTGATTCAACATTTAACAATGGCCGCAGATATATCAAATCCTAGAACTCTAGTCAAAACAAGTGGTTCACAACATTTCACATGTCTTGGGAACCTACAATGCCTGCCAAGTGTACTTGGAACACCCAGCAATTTACGCTAAATTTGATATCTTTCATTCCTTTCATGAAAAAAAATTACTACTTCCGCCCCCTTCCCCCTAAAACAATGTTGATCATTTAGAGAAATATCTATTTTAGGAAGCAAAGGAAAGTGCTTCCTAAAATCCTAACCCGTTTGATAGTAAATCAACATTGTTCTGTAGGGGAGAGGGGGATGATTGATTTTGAACTTTAAAATTGACGTCAGTGTTCCAAGACTTTTGGCAGGCATTGTATGTAGGTTGATTTTTCAATGTCGGTGACGCAAATAGAGACGCCTGTAAGATTATATTGGTTTGCAAGCTATCGGAGAAGAAAGGAGCAACATTCTGTCACGTATCACTCAGTTCCAGATCACAGTCTCTTCTTACTGTAAGAAGACGCATATACATGGTGGTCTAGAACAGGAGCATGTCTTTTTCTCCCCTGCCTTTGCCTGAGAATACGACAATTTCATTAGTCGTAATCCAAAAACTGCAAGCGTACAAGTAACGGTGTCTTTGGCAATGGCGAATAACATTCTTAAAACAAGTTGTACAATGAGCAGATAAACGGTAGTAAAGAGGATTTGTCGTCTGCTGTCGTCTGAGTTCGTCTGCTGTCGTCTGCTGTCGTCTGCAGGTACCACAGAACGATAAAGAACAAATTCGAAATGAAAAGACAAATTGATCGCACCGATACTATGTGAAAATATCCATAAAATTAAAATTTAATTAAAATTTTGTTGAATTCAATCTTGGACCAGAATAGGAAAAGACTTAAATGAAACCATTCTTGAGCAATCGAAGAATTGTCTGCGTTCACTAGGCGCCAAAACAACAGGATTATTAATTCCATTAAGCAGAGAAATAAATACTGCGATGGTTTTCGTAATTGAAACCCAACTAACGAACCTAAGCAGCTTATTTTGTCTATAAATTTTAAAAACCCAGTAGACCCCTTATTTTTATTTTGTAATATCATTTGCCTTTAATTTGATTCCTGTCAAACCGGAAGCGGAGACAAAAAGCTCAAAGTCGTTATTAGCTATATTGAATTAAGCGACCGTCTTCACTGCGCCCTTAAGAGGTATGGACGGATCTCATGGTACCCGAGCAGCAACAACAGCTTTGGTGACTGCGTAACCGTAAATTGCCCGTAGACAAGCATTCCTCGAAGGAGGTCGTCTCCTTAGAAAGAAGACAATGCTCGTGAAAAATGTTAATGCGGGGTATATGCGTTCAAAGATAAAAGGGAGTGGTTGTTCCCACCCCATGTCCACCTTTAGCCATGGGTATGCTTCATGAAAGACAATGAAAGTGAAATATGAATTCAAATTGTGACGTTGCTGCGAAAAGATATTTGGGTTATGAATGAATACAGTGCTCTACACACTGAAATTTATCACCGGTAATAGCACAAGCTTTAAAGAAAATGTAAAAAAACTAATATTTAATAGAAAATAGCCTCAATACAAGAGCAGCCAATTAAATTCCTAACATTTACTTAAAAATAGCAGTTAAATTTCCCAATAAGCATTTGAATTTCCCATACGTTATCAAGTACTTTTATTCTCAGAGTATGAGCATCGGATAATAATTGAAGGTAAGCAGAAATTCATATCCAGATGTTATTCGAAAGTAAAGTGATGGGAAAAATGGTGCGTTTAATTGGTTCCTTGTTTTTTAACCAATCAGTGGCCGCTAACCTAGTTACAGAGTCCAAGACAGAAAGCGAACACAAGTATAGATCCTTCACTGTCGTCGTTATATGTTTTGGCACACCCTGGATTCTCGAGTAAATGTTTTTCTATGACAAAGTCGCAATTTGTGCAACACTCTGATTTTAATAAAGAAATCTTCAATTTCTTGGTTTAGGGACAAGTTAGCAGAAACAGAAAAAAGTCATAGAAACATATTTTAAGAAGGTTTGAATTTTGACCATATACCCAACAAACACAATAAATACCTCGAAAATAAAATAAAAATCAAATCTGTTGCATTTTAAAAATAGATTTTTGTGACATCTCTTAAGAGATCTATCGTAGATATATCTGGCACAAGAATATTTGTGAGCTTAATTGAGACTTGTCATGAACAGCCGGCAAAAAGGCCAAAAATCGATCTATTATTTTTTCGCCTTTGATTGTCTTAGTTATCGATTAGAATGTGTTATTGCGAGTTATAAATAGTGAAAAACTACATTTGTTAACCTAAATTGTTTAATTTATAGAAATAAAAATTTTAGCCATTCATAAAGTAAGGCAGACAACGAAATTACTGAATTATCGCTTTTTACATTAAGCATAGAGCAAGGATATTTCACGAAAAACATGAAAAATTTAATAAACAAAGCCGATCACAAACCTCACTTGGGCTAAACTGTAATACAGTAGCAATTGCTGTTGTTAGTTGAAGTTTCACAGATTGCGAGTCGGATAAAATATAGCGAAGGAAAATATTTTTCACATATTCCATGTTGGCAGTTTCTCTTGTTCTAAAACATAAATGATACAAGAGATGAAGTCAATATCAATGGCTTGCATGAATAGGAACAACTATATTACATGACATCATGTTATACGACATCATATTTTTTGATATGATATTATAAGATATCATGTTTCATGATTTTATATAATATCATATCTTTTAGTATGATATTTTATCATATGATACCATATCATATGGTATAATACATGATAACAATATTATATTTTAGCATATTACATTTACAGTGTTATATTATCTATCACAATGTTATATTGTATTAGACAATGCATCATGCAAAGAGAACAGTTTTTCACACTAAGCATAAAAACACATTTTACCATACTTTTCTTTACGTTATACAATAATACGATAGCAATAGTACGGGCGATAACGTGGGAAGCAAAAGTCAATTATTCCCTAATAGCCAATATAAAAAGTCAAGCAACGATAAATAAAAGACAAGAACTGGGCTAAACAAACTAAATAAAGATACAAACAAATGACAAAAATATGTGTTAAGGCAAAGGAATTTGCTGCAATTGAAAATTTAGAAGCGCTAGAATAAAGCTTTCAGAGCTTCTTATTTATGTCAATGGTTTATATTTCGTCACCAATAATTTCGCTAATTTTTCAACACATTTGTTACAAAATAACCTTGAGTAAAGATTCATTTGAAGGAAAGTAAAAACCACAAGGTAGCAATGTTGAGTTTATACTGTTGGGTGATAATCTAAAATCCTGGTCACGCGTTTTCCATTCAGAAAGACGGTCAGGGTAGAAGCTAGCCTTGAAAAATGAACTATGTTAGAATCAGCCTAAACTGCATCTAATTTTATCATAATTTATACTAATATGCGAAGCAAGAGGCTTTTCGTTTAAAATAGCTCTAAGCATTATCATTAAAGTCTTACCTGTTTCTTTCCAACCTTCTAATTTCTTCTTTCAACGATTTCATCTGTTCAACAAATTGCTCTTCCCTGTACACCAATTAAAAATTAGTGCAATAAAATATCCTGGTTGGGTCGGTGTTATGGCAAAATCTTAAAAGAGAGGGTTCTAATAATCGACGACTCGTTAAAAAGCTACTACATAACTTGACAACAACACAGTTTGGCTGTTCGTGCTTTTCATCCTTAAAAATTATACAGGGTTTGTTGCATCATTTATTTATCTATTCAACAGAAAGCAGTGGACCTCCAAAAGCATTGCAGATTCAAAGATATCTGTGCAAGACCTTTTCAATTCAACTGGCAAAAAAACCTCTAAGGAAGCATGCTACTATTTTCTACTCATTTCATTGAAGTCAAATGCTTTTTATCCTTTATTTCAGAAGCAATTTTGAAGATTTCATCGATCTATTCAATATGACCATTACCAAACGATTAGAAAATAAACAACTGTATTAGTGAACCAATCAAATGTATAAATCAAATCCATATACACGTAAAATTGTAACAAAGAAATGCTAAATTACAAATAGTATTTGATGAATAACAACATTTTTCAGCTAAAACCTGCTCAACAATATTATTCCTCAAGGTATTTTATTACTTGATTCTATTCAAGCGCTGAATGTAACTAAAACATTTGGCCAACGAAGAGACTGGACTCTAATACGTCATTTCAAAACAAAGTTTCAATCCTACCTATGCTCTTCCTCGCGTAAAGAAGACTCAAGCTCCGAGTTTTGATTCCGTAGATTTGCGATCTCGGTTTGTAAATTTGTCATCTTTTGCAAGTAATATACCATTGTTCCTTCAGACCCTGCCTGAAAATTCGGATAGTTTTAATTGGTACAAAATTTTCGAAAAAAATTAAAACCTATCAAAATGCTAATTGCTATCAAATATTTCCTTGAGTATACCTTCTATATTTCAGTCCTTTACTGTGTAGAACAAAGTGCTAATATATTTTGCCGCAACTTGACTAATCAAGCTTTCACAATACAAAACTACCTTTCTAAGAAAATGCATTAAAACTTACGCTATTTTGCCTTGTCAGAAGCTGTGTCACAGCAACTTCAGTCTCAACTGAACGCTTTACAGCATTCTCTGGGTCTGCTAATGAGACCCCACTTGCCATTTTTTCATAATCGTTACTAATTTCAAGTCGCTTTCTTTCAACAGGACTCGCCAAATCACATCCTTTTAAGCGACGAATTTCAGTGTCCCTGTCTTCTAATAATTGCAAAGTTCTTTCTCGCTGTTTAACAATTTGTGTTTCTAAGTTTGTAATCTCTAATTTATATGCATCGTGAATTTTATCAACTTCAGCTTTGTGCTTCTCCCCGATTTCTGTCAAATCACATTGAAGATTCGATACAGTATCAATATAATCCCTTTCTTTGTCTTCAAAAAACATGTTTAATTTCTTCAGTTCCTTTTCCAATTCCTTATAATTTTGTTTAGCAATCTCTAATTCTTGGTTATCTAAAGTTGCATTTTCGTGTAAAACATTGGATTTTTTTATTTCTCTTTTATAATTTTCAAACTCATCCTTCAGTTGCTTGTACTCCAACTGGCATGCTCGATGGGCTGGGTCGTTGTGAAGTATGTTATCTAGCTCTGCAGCTGTTATGGGATCCGTATCTACGAAAGTCAGAAAAAATTATCTTAAACAAAAAGTTCTATAAATTTTGTACGTTTTCATTTTATTTAAGGCAAATATATTCTTGCAGAGTAACAATCCATACAAGTTCTGATATACAATAGACTTGATTGTCACTCTAATAAAAACCATCAAATGCATTTGAAAATATAAAATATAATTTTTGCATTAAAGTTACAGAATAGAGGAAATGAGATCGCGAAATGAGATTTCGCGAAATGAGATTCTTACCAATATTGTCGTTACAAACATCTTTACTGTTCCATGCTAGCTTCAATAAACCTTTTAACTTCAAGATCTGTTCCTTCATATCGCTAATCTGATTGTTTCTATCTAATTTTTCAATTTCTGGACTTGAGACACGCTGCTGTGTGGTAGAAGAGGTTAAATCGATATGAGACAGCCTCTCCTTCAATTTTTGAATCACTTGCTGATCTTGGTACCTCAGTTTTTCATAACTGCTGACGACATCAGACAATTCTGCGAGTTTTGTTTCTAAAGTATGAGCGAAGTTATGAATGTATGAAGTCTATACACACATTTTTGGCAAGCAATTTACTTTTCGAATAAAGCACAAAGAACAAAAATTATAGTAGCTATTTTAGGCAATGAATTTTTTAGAGTTTCTGATAGTCTACATGAGCTTTGATACAGAAATATCAATGCATGCAGAAAGCAACGTCATCAAAAATTGTCAAAATAAATAAAAACGTTTTTAGGCCGGCAAATATGAGAACTTGTTTAAACAAAATAAGATCATGAATTATATAGATCCTGATATGGTTGCTAAATTTCTAAATACACAGACCTTTTTGACAGCTAAACTTCGTAAAATTGCAGCAGAGCTACGGTATTGGAATAAGGTTCAGTTCATACAATAATACAATAACCCAATTTGAAAAAAACGATCACCAAAATAAATTAAAGTCATGTTATTCAACCATGGGACTTATTTCATTCTAGGGGTCTTAGAGGGAACAAGGGTAAACTATATCTAAGGTTTATTTTTAAGGTAGCCAAAATGCCAACAGTACTTTCGGCCAATGCTAGGGAGGGTTCACAGAAGAATGTAGACCAAGCCAGAGCTTTCGGGTGATAAATTATACAATGCATCTGATTGGACGAGAACGAAATTCCATCTTGGTGAAATAAGGCTTAGAGCAAAAGGATTGTTTGAGGAGACAAGCTTTTTCTTTAACATCTTTCTTGTTAGAGATGTATTCTTGTGGGGAAGGGGAGGGTTATTTAAAATTTCTCGCCTGAACAGGGGGCTTATCAAAGAGGGAGTGATAGTCAATGTTTGTGCATTGTGGAAATTTATCGGTAACTACTCTAAAAAACATTAGAGAGGGGGCCTACCAAGCTGTGCTATTCGCTCTTCTTCCATTAAAGAAAACCTTTTGAGCGCATCTTCTGCTTCATTCGCTCGTGTTTGCTCCTTTCTTAAGGCATCTGAATGGTATTTCTTCAAAGCTATCATTTCATCCGATATTTGGAGCAGCAATCCACTTGGCTGAGACGTGTCAGTCTCGAATTGCTTCAACTTCACTGAAACATTAGCAAGCTCATCAGAAAGTTCTTGAATTTTCGTCTCATATGCCTTTTTACTACTGAATTTTGTGTCTGTTTCTCTTCTCTGAAAAAGGAAAGAATATTTCAAGGTAAAAGGAAAGAATAATCCTGACAAAAGCTGCTAAGATTCATAAAACGTATGTATGTATGAAGTTTAAAAAATACTATGATAACACGTTCTACACTTGTATCTAAAGGACAAAAAATATATCAAGCAATGTGAGGCATTTTTTAACAGAAAAAAGCTCATCGGTAATACATTTACAAACACTTAATAACCAAAGTTCCAAAAAAGCAAATTGGTTTTTGGTTTCACTTTCTCCTTTATGAAAATTGTAGCAAAACAAGGGGGATAAAAATTTGGAAGATAGCACTTGCACGGAAATTCAAACATAGTCTATCATATTTGAGTAAGAAGAAGCAAAACTCTTTTCATTTCCATTATTCTTGATATAAACAGCTATTTCGATTACTTTATCAAAGATTAATCGACAAGTATTCCACGAACAGGACATGAATTTTCAAGGCAAAATAAAGATAGGGCCTAAAATTGGATTTTAATCTCAGAAGAATAACAACTGTTCGGTGATCACCTCCTGCAGACGAATCTTTAGTTCTTCTTTTTCCAGTCGTTCCACAGATACCAACTGTTGCATCTCTTTAAGCATCACTGCATTGTTTTCTTGTTCCGTTTGAAGTTCGGATTGTTGCTTTCTTAGACGTGTCTTAAGCTACGAATTTGAAAAGTTGCTCACTCACTCTATAAAAATAATTTCAAAGAATATTCGAGTATTGTTAAAGATCCAGAATAAATTTGAATTTAGTATGAAAGAAGGCAGTTTTCAATGTTAATTTTTGGAGAAATTCCTGCCTTCTTTTCTTCTTTCCTCTTTTTCTACTTTCCTTCCGTCCTTCCTTCCTTTCATCCTTCTTTCCTTCCTTCCTTTCTTCCTTCCTTCTTCCTTCCTCCCTTCCTTCCCTCCTCCCTCCCTTCCTTCCTTCCTTCCTTCCTTCCTTCCTTCCTTCCTTCCTCCTACCTTATTTCCTTCCTCCTACCTTATTTCTATCTTATCTTCCTTCCTTCCTCTCTATCCTTCCTTCCTATTTCCTCCCTTAATATCTAACCTTCCATTCTACCTACATCATTCTTTCTCTCCTTTATTCATTCATTTATCCACTCAATTATTCATCCCTATATCCCTTCCTCGGTTCTACTTTCCCAACTTCTACTTTCTCATTCCTACCTACCTCTATCTCTTTCATTTTCGTAGTTAATTCAAATGTTTATTATTTCTTTTAATTTATGTCACTCTGTTGCGTTTTATTCTTGTGTTTGATCTTCCTTTCATTATTGTGGTATTGGTTCATTTACTCATTTCAAATGTGTACATTTTGGTCTGTTTACTTTTGCTCTGATGAAGCCCCATATGCTGGGATGAAATGTGAGCCATAACTGATTCATGTGTGTTTGTTGTCGTTCATTCTCGTTGCATTGTGGTGTTACTTATTTACTACTTCTTTTCATGGTCGGAAATTTTCTCCCATGCTTTGGCATAGAGGAAATTTAGAGAAATAGACAACATTGTTTTTTGGATTACCTTTGTAGGAATAAGAGTATACAAACCTCTTGGATGCTTTCAATAAGTTCAGCATTTTTTTCTTGGAGAATCTCAATTTGCTCTTCAGATTCTCGAAGTCTCTTTTCGTGTTCTTGCTGCAATGTCAAAGTTTAAATGCTTCTTACATCTCATAATAAAAGGCTTATATACCACAGACTTTTCTTCACAATAGAAAGATTTTTTATACCTACAGCAGAAAAAGAGGAATAGCACACTGAGATCATTGTACCCGCAAAGTTTCATAAATAGATGTAAATGTGGAGTAAGCAAGCAAGAACAAGAAAAACAATACCAGTTTTTGATTTAGAGTTTGTATGACAGTCATGTTCCTATAATTAATAAATCATAAAACAAATACACTTACAATAGCCATCTTCTTGTCTGTTTGAAAAGCTGCTTCCATCTTTGACTTTTCTTGAGTAACTGTTGCCAAAGCCTTACTGAGGGTGGATATTTTTTCATGAAGATGGTATGATTCATCACCCTCATTTTCTTCACAATCATCATGTTTGCACTCAGACTGAGAAATATCTTCTCTGCTTTCATCTGCAATACTTTCTGTATCAGTTGAATCATTTTTATCGGTTGTCAAATCTCTCACTATCAAAGGGTCTGTATATCTTGATTCCTCATTTCTTTTGCCTTTCTTTTTACTTTCTTGGCTTGGTTTAAAAGACAAAGCTTTAACTGTTGATTCTAAAGCTTCTTTTTCATTCTGCAAACTTTTGTAAGCTTGCACAACATCTAAAAAGTGCAGCAAAAAAAGCAGGTAAACCGGATGGTTTTATAACTCATAATTTGAGGCAAATACTTCATACTTCATATTCTTCATTTTCTAGCAGTTTGTAAGTTAGTTTTCTTTGTAGTCACAACCATCTTGATCAAAAACCCTTACAATGTTTGCCTACAGGAGAGGCTTCAAGAAAGGGTTCAAGGAAATTTGTAAAAAAGGTAGTCATGAAACCAGTCTTTGAAAAAAAAATTAAGTAAGTTCTATTCTTACAGCACATTCCCAACTAAATTGCACTGTCAGGATACACTTGCGACAAGAGTGTAATTTTTTATGCTCATGTTGTCAAATACAATATACTGAGCTAATAATATGAAAAAGGTACATTTAAACCAAAATTTAGGACCTGAATCCAAATTTAAAGTCAGAAATTGAGTTCAGAAAGTTTGAATTATTTTTAAGTAAAAAAAAGGCCATAATTTGAATTGGTGTATAATATCATCACCACCTCAGTCACCATCACTGTTGTCATGGTCACCATAATTCTTGTGATAATATCAAATAATGATTTGTAATACTATTTCATTTAAGAAAAATCCTATGATGTAAGTGTGCCACTTGGCATATGCAAACAGAGCTTTGTTTTGTATTGTTTTGTCAGTGTGCGTATCGACCTGTATAACGTGTTACCTATCTGTGTTTTATTTTTCGATGGATTTTCATGTGCTTTATTTGGGGCCCGGGCTTGATAATAATTAATGTAATAAAGTAATTATCATAAAGTAATTAATGTTATTTTGCTTCATCTGTTTTTCTGTTGCTATTCATTCAGTTTTCAATTTTTGCTGGAAGTTTATTTCTCGAGGTTTGTTGAATTTTAATCTGCCTCATTTCTTATGTTGTTTTTATTTTTTGGGCAAATCCCACCAAAGGTTTTTTTACAAAAAAGAATGTATAGATTTCGTTTGCGATCAAAAATTAACCCATACCTCGAAGTCGAGTTTCGTATCGAAGTATCTTTTGCTCTTGCTCCTCGATTTTCTCGAGTAGCTTTTTGTCATTTCCTTTGACAGATCTGAACATCCTTGAATTGTAAAAAATATTTTTAAAATGATTTTCAAATGTCCCTTTTCCTACGTGTCTAGCCAGCTGCCATTTTTGTTGTGCGACAGCCTCGATTACGATTCTATAACGAGTCGATTCCAACATGACTTTTATGTTCAGGGATCAAAAAGGTGCACGTGAAGAATGAAAACTAGCCTAACGTTGGAAGGGATTGCACGAATAAATTTGCTGTTCAGATGATAGCTTAACTTTTACGCGTAGGCTGCATTCTTTGTTTTTATTGTAAACACTCAGTTGATTTTAGGAAATACTTTAAGAGATTGAGGATTTTTCTTTAAAGCAAAGAAAAGTGCATATTTGTTAAAAGTGTATAATTCTAATGCAAACGAAAAATATTTGTTGGAAAACACAAAAGGAGCAAAATAGGCTAAATAAATTCAACTTGAAGAACAAATTACAATTTGACAGTTAAGTTTATAGCTAAAAATTCATCCTGATTCCTTGCATGGTGAAACTCTTCTTTGACGACAACAAAATCCTTTTTTATTTGCCAATAAGTTATGCCCTGTAAACATAGTAGCCCCGATCCCATGGTGGAACATGTCTGATTTTCAGGAGACCTCTGACTTGGATGTTTCTTTTAAGGCCAGAGTCAAGAATTGGCACTGGACACTTTTCATTTCTTTGGAATAATTAGATATATATCTAGATATTTGTTTTCTAAATTAAAGTCTTGGCTTAGAATCTTATACCCACTTGAAAGCCTCCGTTGAAGAAATGACATTTTACCCAGCACATACCTCCATCCTATTTGTATAGAAAATATATTAAGTATTTAAGTATTGTGGAAAAAAGAATGTAGAGTCATTCCATGCCAATTCAACAAGCCATGACACCCATCATCTCAGAATTGCTTCAAATTTTTATAGTGTTTTGATGTACTAAATTTATGAAGAAATCCAAAAGTTCAGCTTAAAATTTCAATTGGTTGCTGAGATATTCAAATTTAAAATTCATCAATTTTTCTGCCAAATTTGGCATAGCGGCCATTTTGAATTTCTTGTCTGCCGAACACTTAGGATTAATTTCTTTATGGATAGTTCATTGATTTATCAATCCAAATATAACTTTGCACATACATTATAGGGTAATTGGTTATCTCAGAAATATCAATGCTATTCTCTAAAATAATTCCCTTATGCCCCTTGAGGGCCGTAAAGTTTTGCCCCCTAAAATCAGGATTTGCTGACTCAGCATAACGGCTCTTATTTTGATTCAATATATTTTTGAAGTTTGAGAAGTTTTATGCACTCAAATTTTTGCAGGCATATTTGCCATTATTTGAATTTTAACATATTAAAAAACTGGGATGGTACTTTGCTCTGTTTTCCATTTATTCATCACCAACTTTTGTAAAAAATCTGTTCATAATCGAGGCAATTATGACTTTGAATCGTGTAATAAGGAGTTTGATGTTTTCTATTGTGACATTAAAAAAGGTTCAGAAAATTTATTCAGTGAAACTGTTTCACAATCTTACCACAAATGAGTTGTCAAGATTGTCAAGCTTTGCAAACAGAGAGCTTCAAGTACAAGTGTTAATAAGCTCATATATGAATCAAAATTATTTGTCAACCAGAATTACTAAATTTTAGCTCAAGATATTAGTTAAAATAATATATTACAATGCTACAAATGTTTCAATGTTTCATATTTATTTATTTCTGCTTGGATCAAAATATGCTCATTATCTGTAAAATAGTATTGGCGTCCAGATGAAGTTGTAGGGGCCTTAATAACACATACAACGTTTGTTACTGGTACAAAGCACTTATCTTCTCGTCTAGGCCAATGAAATGATTTTGATGGAAAGGCTGGGTGCATAAACTTTACTTCAATATCACCATTTGCTTCATCAATGTAGCATGCTATACCAATCCACACATGATCATCGTAGTAACTGACGAGAAAGTCAGAAGCTTTAACATTGTCTTTCCCTTGTGCTTTGATACTGTAGCTCCTAAAATCAAGTCATACTTTATTTCATACTCGTGATCACTGGAAACTCGTTTTGCTGCAATTACACTCTGCGGCTGTATTGGTCATCACAGTAGAAACTTTCCACCAGCTCCTCTGTTTCTTTAGGTAGCTTCCTTCCTCTTTTCCCTTCAGGTAACTCAAACAACCCCTTTCTTTTCGAAGCTTTCTTGCTGATCTCACCATGTAATTTCTAACATTAAAGAATTCTTGAGTCTTAACAACTGACCAAGAGGATGGTACCATTGTCAAAATTTGAATTTTTTTTTTCTTGTTACAGGCTTGTAATTTTTCTTTCATAAGTAACATGAGTTCATCTAAATCTCTTTCCTTTTGCAAAAGTTCAGGCAAATTGTTGTGTGCTTGTTCTTCTACAATCAGAGACTCTCTTGGAACACTGATTACACTTGCCACTGTTTCTTGGAGGCTTGCTTCTTTCTCTTTGAGTTTTTCCTTTATTTGTTGGAATTTTCTCTTTCCATAAGACTCCCTTGAATGAGATGCAACTTCATGTAATTTTACAGGACTAACATCCATTTCCTCCAGTGATGTGCTGAGATACTCTTTATGGAATGAATCATCATTATCATGAATTTCATCACTGCTAGTGTCATCCTGTACTTCTCCACTTAAATCATTGTCATGAAGGTCACTAAATTTAATACGGCATTTCGGACAAAGCTTTTGTCCAGGTACCACAGGAATATGGTTGTCTTGAAATACTTTGGCCATTTGAAAAGTGATTTCCCGCAAAGAGCTTTTACTTCCTTTTTTCCCATGAACTTTGAATGAATCACAGCATTTCTTTTGAAGAAATGAGTATCTCAGAAGAAAAACCTGTTCATGGTGTAGGCACACTGTTTCAATTAAAGTTATAACAATTTCAGTCCTCCATGCCAGTATTTCTCTTTCTTGAAGATCAAATAAGCTTATGTCCTTCAATCCAACTTTTTTGCTATATGTAAGCAAATTGCAATCACTGGAACTTATTTTCCCTATTGAACAATTTTCAGTCATCTTTCACATTTGAGAAGCTGTTCTAATGTTGACCATTTAGGATTTTAAAGATTCTAATACCAGTAATAAATTTTCTGAACCTATTTTGATGTCACAATAGAAAACATCAAACTCCTTACTACACAATTCAAAGTCATAATTGCCTCGATTATGAACAGATTTTTTACAAAAGTTGGTGATGAATAAATGAAAAACAGAGCAGAGTACCATCCCAGTTTTTTAATATGTTAAAATTCAAATAATGGCAAATATGCCTGAAAATATTTGAGTGCATAAAACTTTTCAAACTTCAAAAATATATTGAATCAAAATAAGAGCCGTTATGCTGAGTCAGCAAATCCTGATTTTAGGGGGCAAAACTTTACGGCCCTCAAGGGGCATAAGGGAATTATTTTAGAGAATAGCATTGATATTTCTGAGATAACCAATTACCCTATAATGTATATGCAAAGTTATATTTGGATTGATAAATCAATGAACTATCCATAAAGAAATTAATCCTAAGTGTTCGGCACACAAGAAATTCAAAATGGCCGCTATGGCAAATTTGGCAGAAAAATTGATGAATTTTAAATTTGAATATCTCAGCAACCAATTGGAATTTTAAGCTGAACTTTTGGATTTCTTCATAAATTTAGTACATCGAAACACTATAAAAATTTGAAGCAATTCTGAGATGATGGGTGTCAAAAGTCACTTTTGCTTGTTGATTTGGCATGGAATGACTCTGTAAGAGTTATTGGTTATTAAGGGATCATACAATAATAGAAGTTCTGTTACCTTAACATTACAAAAGTTTTTGTGGAATAATGTAATTTCAAATATTTTGACAAAAATCTATACTTTCATCAACAATGGAATTGAAGATGGTGATGTTCATTTGGTGCAAACTTTGTGCTAAACATAAAGCTTTATTCTCTTGAACCCGCTTTGCAAAGGCAGTGCAAAGGCAGTGCAAAGGCAGCTGTTGAAGCCTACATCAATGGAACAAATTTTGAATGTTGTTGATTTGCCATTATATGAAATTATCGTTTTATTTTTGTCAGAGAATCGCCATCTTGTTTTGTTTATTCATATACTTTTATTATCGATTTTCTAGAGACTAAAAATTGCCCACCTATTTTACCAAGGAAAGCAATTTACCGCGCGCCTGCTATAATGCTCATGGCCAGGCCTGAATGACTGATCTGCCCTTAACATTATCAAGACCCTTAGGCAACAAGTAAAATCTACCTAACTTAGAAGTATCTTTAGCCTGTAAATATCCAGTCACTTCCGCTATACCCGGGTCCGCCTCCCTTAGTTCTTTCAACTTAGAATTAATGGTTTTACCCAATTCTACAGTGGGGTCCACCTCAACCTCCTCGTAAACCTGCTTATCATATAATTGTCGATTAGCCTAGCACTTATGTAATCCCCCCGATCCCAAACTACAACAGCTGAACCTTTGTCCGCTTCCTTTATAACTATATCCCTATCACATTTAAGATTATTTAAAGAAGCAGCAAAAGATAGTTTTCAAGAAGGGGGTCCGATTTAGGTGGTTGCCAGTTAGATTTAATTTTAAATTTGTTAAATGTCCTTGTCCCTAATGTCCTCATTATCCTTGAAATGCCATTTCAGTCTAATTCTCCTCTTGAACGCCTCCAGATCTTCCTTCAACTCCGCCTTGTTAATATCAGTGGGAGTGGGTGAACATTTAAGGCCTTTAGAAAGAAGATTGATGTCTGCTTCTGACAATACCTTTTTGGATAGATTCACCACACTTCCATCACAAAACTTAGCCTGCCGTTATCAAGCAACTCAAGTATAAAGTAGAACTATCCATGGGTGTAGCAGATGCTATGCAGAAGCTACCTAGACAATACATCAAAAGAGTACCAGCATTCTTCGTACACAGCGACACAATATCTATGTTTTTACCTAGTTTCAAATGATTAGCTTTGAAATGTTCATACACACTGTTCTGATAATTTTTCCTTTAATTAGATCAACCAATTTGGTAACAATGGCTTTTAGACAGCGAATACCAAGATTTTTTACCAAAATATTCAGAAAGCAAGGAATTGTAGCATCAGATTATTCATCAGGTATGTTGATTTCTTTCTCATTTCTAATAAGAATTAGGTACTATAAAATATTAGTTTTAAGAAAGATAGCGTCTGAAATCATTTCAGGGAGAGGAGAGGTTTATAATAACAATAATTTCTGATAATAATTTTTTTAAGCAATCATAGTGGCAAATAATCTGCTGCAAAAATAGGATAGTATGACTTTATAAAGTAGTGAAATTGTGATAAAATATTCTGAGGTCTAAAAATCTGTGTTTCTTAAAAAAGGTGGAGAATTCCAAATTCAAATGACCAGACTTTTTAGTTTTTAAAAAGTTATTTATGACAACTAAACAAAATGTAGCCTTTATTTCATAAATTTATTTTGGTGCAGCTTAGGAACCAAATACACTTTATATCCACACTCGACATTGTTCATCTGAACCTTGGGTTTTATAATTCCAGTTTGGAGGATAGGATGTGAGCATTGTATCACTTATCTTACGAAATTAAATCTTTTACTGAATATTTTGAATGTAAAGTACCATAGGGTGGTCATCATTGTGCAATTTTTCCCGAAACAGGCAAAAATGGTGAAAATTCTAGCTATTGGAAGTCACTGAAATGGTTTAGTATTCCTGCAAGTGTCGGTTTTACATACATAGCCTATTTACAGTTTCGGCATATTCAGGAAAGAGAGAGGAGGAATATGGCACAAGGCGCTCCACAAACTCGAGTCTTGGAAGAGTGGCAGGTAACAATTTTTTTTTTTCAAAAACATTTTACATATGGTGACACCTGTTTAATCTGCTGGTATACAACTTTGTTTACAATTTTTATAGGCATTTTTCATGAAAATTGTTTGTGAATTTCCCCAAAACTCTTCTTGAAGTTTCCTAATTCTTTGAACTTCCAATAATTATATCGGTATGCAAGCAAACATTGTGAAGGTTTTTTTCAAGTTGTTCACATAAACTTGAACTTCAAAAAGAGTGACCATGTACTGAATGATAATGCTTCATAAGAGCATTCAATAACAGCTAAAATGTTACCAAATGTTGTGCATGCTTATTTAATGAGCAGTGGTATAAGTCCATGCAAATATTTTTCCCAACTTAAAGTGAACATTTTATGTTTCTCTTTATTTGAAAATATTTGTCTCAAGGACAAGTTTTCTTGTGCAAGAAAAATACTATGTTTTATTGGCCCATTTGAACTGTGCCATGGTCACTTGACTTTGCTGTTCTTTGTTGATTTGAGATCAATTGACTTGTGTAGCACTTGTAGTGCAATCAGAAATAACATCAGATGCAAATGCAAAAGTTATTCAAGATTTCAACATCTTGAATCTTTTTGGAAAGGTTTTGGAAACATTACTATAAATGAATATTGCAAAAAGTTACAAAAATCACCAGGATTTGTTTTGTTCAGAGGGCAATCAATCATTTAACTGCCTGAATACCCACGTGAGAGGAGTGTTTTGAAACCAAGGGTTTTCAAAACAGGTAAGCTGATTCAAAATTAGGCTGAGAATGTTCATGTGAGAAAAGTAAATAAGCTGCTGCTTATTTTCAAAGAATCTTTCTTGTTATCTGACATTGATATATAATGTCTAGTTTTTATATCATCATATGGATACATATCTTGGAATTTCACACAATGGTTTCTGCAAACACAAAAGGGCTCTCTAATGATAGAAGTTTCCATGAAATAAATTAATGGTAAATATATTTTTGAAATTCGCAATGCTTTTTTGTTTTCTTTTCTTTTCAAAAAATTGTGTCTTGAACTTTTTGACAACTTTTTGGTGTTTTTTTGTAAATGCAGAAAATTTCCAAAATTGATATCCAAAATCAATGCAGAACGAAATTTGACTTTACCTTCGGTTCATATTACATCATAATAGTCAGAACTTATTACTTTAAGATATTATAAGATATTTTGCTAAAGACTGAAATTGTTTTTTAGGTGAATGCACTAAAGAAGCTCCCAACAAGGGTATTATCTCGTTGGTGGGGATATTTATCTCATCTTAAAGTTCCAGTATGGTTAAGAAAGCCTATATTTGGTCTCTATGTCAAATTATATGATTGTAATATGGATGAATCAATGATAGAAGATCTGAAGCAGTTTCCAACATTCAGTGAATTTTTTAAAAGAAAACTAAGACCTGATGCCCGTTCAGTGAACCAACATAGTGATATTGTAAGTACTTATTAGATTTCATTGATTTTTCATTGTTCCCTTGAAAATATATTTAAATCAGCTTTTAAATTTGTAACCTGATTTTGCTAGCTTTGTTACATATGAATTAAATTCTCTACTTTTTAATACTAAGATATTGTTATATTTTTGTAGGTAAGCCCTGTAGATGGCAGAGTTTTGTACTTTGGTGAAATAGATCCATCATATAACATGGAACAAGTGAAAGGGGTTGCATATTCTTTAGTATCATTTTGTGGTCCAAAACATCCTCTTGTTAAAGAGATAATAAGAAACAAAGAACAACTTCAAAAACAAAAATCTGAACATGAACATGTAGAAATCACTGATAAGACTGTTGAGGAAGATTCAACACTAGGAAGCATTTCATCACCCACTACTCTAGATAAAACCGGCAAAGTCAAGGGAAATGAAAGTGTGAAAAAGAAACTCTATTACTGTATCATGTATCTGGCTCCAGGAGATTACCATTGGTTTCATTCTCCAGCTGACTGGGTCATAGAACACAGAAGGCACATACCTGGTAAACTTATTTATTAAATGTCATTGAATATCTTGAAAATGCAAGATTTATTTTCTTACTGCCTCTTTGAGCGTTGAATAAAATTACTGTTTGTGTCAGTCTTGAAGTGTTTAATGCTGTATAGGCAAATATCTTACACATCTTATAAGTAGAACAGAAAGGTTCTAAATTCTAACACAGAGTTTAATACTTAATGTAATTGTCAGGAACGTGAGGGAATTACCATTCTAGAGTCCTCTTCTACCATCTCTCCACCACCTCCTTCACTCTCAGCCTCTTCCTCAACTCCTTGTTTGATACTCTGTTCTCTAAAGCTCTCAAACACCTGGTCTGCACAGCTTACGAAACAACTTCCATTCCATAGAGAAGGGAAGCCATTTCTGTCCTTTCCTATACTCTTGTCTTGGTTCTCAAATTTTTCACCTTGTTGCTTGATTTAGTTGACTTTCTAAGTAACTTTTGTGGCAGAAGGCAAATGAAAGAAAATAATATTGAAGGAAGTGGACATTCTGATTCACATCAAAACTCAAATTAACAAGCAGAATCATTTTGAAGCCTTAGCTAGAAGGCCTAACATTTCATTGCACATTGATTCACTAGTTGTTATATGGTAACTTTGGAGGGAAGGTCAAATGATCCTGCAATGTTGATTGAAAATTTGTGAACAAATAGTAACACAGCCACAACAAAACCACGGACATGCCCAATTCCATTTGCCTATAATTATTACATTAAAATTTAAACTTTTAGGACAGAAGAAAATTCAGAAAAAAGTTTTCATAAAAAAGTTTTGATTGTTTTTTTAGAATTTCTGAAAAAAATTGGACAAAAGGTTTTTGCATGGTACCACATTATGTGCTGAAACTAACTTTGATTTTACATTAATTGATAATACTTCCATGATATAGATGTAATAGACTATTTAATTTCTATGTAACTTGACAGGGCAATACTAAGAGAATAAGAAAAACTAGGGAAATATAAGGAAAATTTAGAGCATCACATAGGTAAACACTTTTCTGGGCTGTGGACGAAACGGGACCCAACCAAATATTTTTAATTGAAAGAACCGGATTGGCAATTTTTGAGCTGACTTATCATATTTGAAAGCTGACTAAGTGCAGGCAAACTATAAAAATCTTGCCAATACCCTGCAGTTGGGTGGGAGTGGGGGGCTTCACAGGTCCATTATGTGTTACCTTTATTCTTTAAAAGCATAGAATGAATAGAACATAATATTGAAGGAGATTCTGAAGAATCAACATTGGCAAATGTAGCATTAGCTACACATTTATGTTGTGAGCATTTCTATCAGAAGGCCTGGGTGTTGGAGTTCGGTGATGAATTAAAACCTTACAATTAAATTTCCCTAAAAGGTTTTTTACACCTACCATTAGATTGCACACGTTAGATTTGACTGAATCAATTAATATGCAACTATTTTTTCTGATGTCTTTATGATTGCATTCTCTATATATTGGTTACAAACATATCTGCCTTTTTTATCAGGTCATCTTTTCTCTGTAAGTCCTACTGCAATGCAATCAGTGGCTGGTTTGTTTAATTTCAATGAAAGAGTCCTTCTGTATGGACATTGGAATCATGGCCAGTTTCTCATGGCTGCAATTGGAGCCTATAATGTTGGGTCCATTCATTTACCCTTTGCAGTAGAAAAGGTATGTTGGAACCCCCTTTTTTAGATTTTCATAATTTAAATCTTTAATTCAACTGCAAAGTATCAATGTTTAACACACAGTCAACTTTTTTATGATGTTTTACTGTCAGGAGGAGAACATTTGTAAAGAGATGTAATATTTTCTTGTTCCTAATTAGATATTTTTTCAATAAAGATGTTTAATGTTTTTGCTTTCCAGTTTGTTTTGTAGCTAAGTTGGAAATCAAATAATCAAAAATAGAAAAAATTTTGATTTCGGCTTACAAAGTTGTTAGCATTTTTTTCTAACAACAAGAAACCAAAATGTGTTTGAAAATTTTGATGCAACTTTAACAATTCTGTTTACCTACAGAACTTCAAAACAAATGCTGGTAGACTAGAGATGGCCTACAATGATAGACTTTATGGTGCAGCTGGCTTCACATTTCAACGTGGTGAGCCACTTGGTGGCTTTGATCTAGGTTCCTCCATAGTTTTGATATTCAGTGCACCTGGTGACATGAAATTTCACATTGATGTAGGACAAAAAATCAAATATGGTGAGCCTGTTGCCACTTTTCAGTTTGCTGATGCTGGCAGAGAAAGAGCAAACAAGGACCACTAAAACTCAAGCAAATGATTATAAGTACAATTGCTTGTGATAAAATTTTGTTCTGTATTAAATATATGAATTGGTATGCTTAAGATAAAATAGATGATTTTTGCTTTCTCTTTGTTGCATGCTGAGAACCGGCAAGGAAACACAGTCTGATATGCGTAGGAGACATAGGGGCTGGGGGGCTGCAAAAGACATCAGGGCTATCGGATTCCCTAATAATAAGGTAAAATTTGTCACATTTAAGGCTCCATTTGGCATTTCTATATCAATGAAGCAAATAACATTTGGGCACTTCAATAATAAGCCCCCCTTCAAGCAATTTTTTACCTTAGCACAGTCCCAGGAATGTAGGTGTTTACGAACAACTCATAATGGTTTTTGGGATTTTATAGAAGTGGAATTTTTGTTCGAAAAATAGATTTTTTTCTATTTTATTTATTTATTAAATTCTTATTTCAACACGATATCCCATCAGAAACCTAAATACAAGTTATGATAGGCTAAAAAAAGACTAATAATGGAAGACAATATTTTAAAAAATTATTTAATAATATGTGTGAATTGAATTTGACGTCTGATCTTCCTGAGAGATTTAGTTATAGAAACATGCAGTCTTAGATTTTGAGGGCACTTGCTGCTTCTAGACATGTAAAGTTTTGGATAGTCTTGAAACAAAGACCAAGAGTAGGTGACAGAAACGATTTTCAAGTTCAAAGTCTTCTAGCAAATTAGCTCCTTTAGTCTTGAAGAAAGTTTTTCAATTTCCTTCTCCATTTGAAAGCTATCATCATTGTTATTAATAACAAAGTCCCAGTTGGCATAATCATCTAAGTTTGTTTCTGTCTCACAGTCATCAATTCCTTTTGTAAATATCCAGCCACGTTTCTCTCTTATTTTGTCTTCTGCTTTTATCCTCACTTTCAAGTTTTTGAATTGCTCAAAAAAATAAATATCAGTAAAGCGTCTGATATCTGCAATGATCCAAATTCTCACTGTATTGTCTAAAGAAGTCTCAACAGCCTTCCTGCAGAAATAGGTTGGGTCACTTTTACGTTTCCTTTCTCCCCATTCCACCATATCAATTCTGTATTTTTCTTTATAGCTTGATGAGTCCATTAGACGATCAAAATTCAGGCTATTTATCTGTCATAATGGATTGAAAGTGTAATATGTTAGTTTAGTCCTAGATATCAAAAACTGAAAAATGTAAAAAGCTTTGATAAATATTTAACATTTCTCTTCATTTGTGAAAAACCCTGACAAATGTAAATGATGATTCTGGTTTGCTACAAATGATTTAAAATCCATTAAGAGTGTGACAGAAAGTGTGACATTCTTTGTACTATTTGGATCTAGATTAACAAGTGGGATAAAGGGTTCAACTAATTGGCTTTGCTCTGTAACTCAAACATTTTTGACCCATTTTAACATGATTACTAGTCTTGCGAACCACTGTTGGCAAAAGAAGGTAATGGGTCAATAAATTCACATTAACTAATGAGCAACCAAAATTCTTTGACCAAGACATAATAGTGCTTTGTTGGGGGTAATTTATCAATTCATGCAAGGCCCTAGTGCAAAGTGATAATGACAAGACACATGCTTAGTCATACAGACTAAGTATTCTTCACAAATGAAATTCTAGATTTCTGAAAACTAATTTCAAAATAATGCAGCAATGCAATGTATTTGAAAAATACCATATGAATTTTCAGTTTCCATGTTATCATCCTCACAACTGCTATTTAATTACTCCAAGCCCTCCCCCACCCCATTCCCAAGCAGAACTGGTAAGTGGCTCAAATATTTATCAAATATTTCCACAAATATTCCATTATTTGTGTAAGAACTATTGAAAATGCAATTATAAGTCCAAAATTTAAAATTAGGTCTAAGCATATGCACACAATGAAGATTTGTCTGTAGCAATCTTTCTAAAAGGTCTTCATAGAGAAATTCAATATGAGCAGAGAACATGAGGACTTTCAACTAGAACCTTCAGTTATCAGAAAAATTATTACGCCTTAATAAAAACAGTAAGTGCAATGTGAAGAAAGTTTTATTTGCTTGCCAAGAAATCACTAAGCTCTGTTTTCATTTCAATTCATATACCAACTACCAAAATCTGCATTGGAACGGAAACACTGGAAGGATGATTGATTTTCACATTTTTCTTTTAAAACAATACAATAAAACAATCATCTTTGCTTATCAAAATGGTCAAATGTACTCAAATTATGCATTGGTGTTTCAATTTTGGTTTGTTTTCAATTTGGTCTGTTTTCAAAGCATGTTTTCAAATCTTCTTTTTTGATATCAGATCAATCAGAACATAGGGCAAAATGATATAATTTGATCCATTTTATATAAATATAAAGTAGAATAAATAGGGTAAAATGGATCACTATGGTCTGACCACCAATTCTTAATTTTTGACTTTCAAAATTTGCTATTTGCCTCAGCTTGCAAACAAAGTATTAAGGGTTACAACGAAAATTTGAAACAATACAAAGCCAAAGGTTAGGAATTTACAGCTTCATAAGCAACTTTACCAACCAGATCAACAGATCTAAATTTTTCAGGAAGGGCTGTGTTGCCTTTTTTATGTTGTGTCTCTTACAAGCAAAACATTGTTTGTGTGGGAAGTCATTTGTAAGGGGACTGATGAAGGTGAATCACCCATGTAAGGCAACAAAAAATGATTTTTTGTTCTTTTAGACACCTGTAGTTTATCTATCCATTTGTCTACAGATTCACAATCGCACACTTATCCAAGAAATACAAAACTGCAACATGGCTACTTTAGCAGGTGTAATATTTTTGAAAAAGCAAACATCATACCTTGGCATACTCTCTTTTTAAGGGATCGGATATATGTAAAATTGTTGAAAGATCAGAGCCTAACCTGAAACCAGAAATGATCTGATGATACATGATGAATAATACTTCTGTTGCAGGATATGGCATTATAAATATGCATATTTTACAGGGTTGTTTATGTGTGTTGTACTAAGACCTAAGATGCAACAAGGCTCTTTCATAATAAGTTTGGTTGTGTAAAGACTTAATTTTTTTCCTAGGTTAGCTTTATAGGTGTACCAAACTGGCAAGAAACAAGTGTGAAGTATCCAAAACCATTTGATCACCAATACTTGCCAAGCCATCAAAGTCCAATTAAAACAGGCAATTACATTGATTGTAGATTATATGTTTGGTTGCAAAAAAACATGTTTTGGAAGTTTAAGCTGTGCAGTTTCCAGATTTTGGCTGAATTCTAGTAATACTTGCAACACCTGCAAAAGTGGGCCAGTATGAAAAGTATAACAATTGTTTAAGAGATCTCTTTTGTGCACAGAAAGGAATTGCTCAGATGCTGATCATGGACCAATAAATTCAAAGCAACAAGTCACTTTTGACTGGAATGTCCAAACCCAAATGACCTTAAGGAAGAAAAAACAGCCTTGCACAATGAGCTTATGCAAATTACCAAGAGAAGGTATGGCAGTATCAATCCAACGAGATCTTGGGTGTGCAAGAGCTAAATTTCAAGTGTGCAAGTTTGCACTTCGGTTAAGTATGCTCATTTGTGCTCATTTGCTTGAGAAGTCAAACCCTGGTTTAAGGACCTTGCCAGTGGCCAGTGGTCCTGGTAACTGTCATTTTTGCTATTTAATTAAATACGATTGATGTTATGCTCACGTTCTAACAATTATTTTGATTGGTCATTAGGCCTACTCTTTAGCTTCAAACTACTTTTAATATCAAATAACTTTTAAAAACTTCATCCATAGAAAACCAAAATACAGCTTTGCTTGGCAGAATTACTTACTTTTTGTGTACAGTATTAGAAAAATAATCTTTTCCACTCTTCCTTTTCCCGCTGACAAGTATCACCAGTGGATCATAGTCTCTTTGACCCGCCATTACACCAGTCTCGTTTGCCTGTACGAAATACTATAAATCAACTTATTGGCTCCCTGGGGGGGGGGGGGGCTTGTAAAATCGAGGGGGCTTGTAAAATCATTCCCAATCTGCCGTTTTGCAGTTTTTCATGTACATTTGGAATTTTACTTTATAACTTTCTATGACACCTAACCAAAGTATAAATCAAATCATAGAGTATATCTTAGACCAAAATATTGATTAACCCGTTATTACTAGGATGAAATTTCACTGTATTTGGCGGTTTTTTCATTAGCATTGGTTTTTACATTCATCACTGAATGTGTTATCAATCGTGGACAAAATTTGTGTATCTTTTTGTTGTATCTCTAGTAACCCCCAATGGGGGCTACAAATTTACCTGATTAAAAAATCATTGCCTGAAATTGTTTAGCTGCTGTCACAAACCTATGCAATACATTTTGTCAATCTAACTCTGTATGATAATAACGGACTTTCCTAATAGTTTTGTCAAATATCTATATCGGGACGGGCAAAGGATATAGTTACTACCTGAGGCGGCACCATGGTTGCCGCCGAAGAAGGAGGAAATTTTCAAATTTTGATGCTTCCAGTTCACTGGAAAATGCACTCTTTTATGCAAATTTCACTAAAGCAATCCTCCTAATCCTATTGAAAATTATTTTTTTTGCAAAAAATTTTTACAGCAGATAGAAGCAACAATTTCGCCGTGGTCTCGAAAAATACCAGGCTGTCAGCTACTTCTAAATTTAGATCCCTCTCTCCATCTTACCATGCCTTTTGAATGTTAAGCAAAACCTGGAGCTCATAGTGAATTGCAGTTTTTTTATACTACACTTCAACTACAGTGCAACTAAGTATGTATAGAATAACTCACGGCCCTTTTCAACTCGACTTGTGGCAGAGAGGAGCCGAGAGACAACGACTTCTTTCGTCAGCATTTTGAACCAACAGCAAGATGCTTCTCCCAAAAAGCCCCCCTCTTAAAACTACTACAGCGTATTTATAGATACAAGCATTTTACAAGTATTAAAAACAACCAATCAGCTAAAAACACGTAAGACCTAAAACCAAAAGAGACATCGATAATTAACAGCGAAGTTATCCGGAAATTAAGTGTTTGCCAAATATTTAAATTATAGCCTACAATGGTTCGAGTTCAAAATGTCAAAGTTAAAAAATTAACATCGTTCGATTTGGTGTACAGCAAGTTGACGCTTCTACTGAGAAACTTTAGGAGAAATGGAGACAAGGTACAATTTTACCTAAAGAGGGCCTGGATTTTTAGATTTATTGCCAACAAGCAATCTTCAAATCTTCAAATAATTAGTTTGTAGACCTTCATTCATATCAAGGAATATCATATTTAACCAACGGAGCAACTACCTTTGCTTGATCCTTTATTGATTTTATGACATGAAGGTCTCTGAAATACCTAAAGCGTTTCTTCCACCGAGCGGATTTTACCTGAAATTTCCTATTGCGATACTATTGGGGGAGGAGGGTTTGACACCCCCATACCCCCAGTCGCGACGCCCCTGAATATCAGACACAATCTTTCAAAAGCACTGTTCTCGCAAATATGCACAATTATAATAATCCAAATCACACGTGTGATTCCATAAATCCAAATGCGTATTCTATGAGATCATGCGTCATGCCGACAAGATCTTTAACAAGCATCTTGCCACATTAATTGATCGTCGAGAACCTAAACATATATAACATCAAATCTTAACCTTATCGTACTTATCCATAACTCAACACACCCAAAATATAACATAAACAAGAACGAATTAAAAATCTACATAGTTACGTATTTACATAATAATAATGAATGCTAAAGATATTGCTCCCAACACTAATTACATTAACCGAATGATAAAACCAAAAATCCCTCAAGAAATAACTAATAAATTTAAAGCTGCAATTGAATTACAAAATGAACTATAAACAATCGAATGTGCGAAAATTCAGAAATTACTATAGTTACAAATAACAAAATTAACGATGTTTTAGCACTATTACAGAGTGGGGGCTTATAGGAAAGAGTCTCATATGAGGAGGGGGGCGAATTCGAGGATTTCGGTGAAAAAGTGTACAAGAAGGTACACTCAGCGAACCAAAAGCGAAATCTGGTGAAAACGAAGAAATTGAAACAAGTTTACTTATCCTGCTTTTTATTCACGCCTTTAACCAAACCAGAGTTGATGTAAGGGGTAAATTGAATGTGCACTGTGAATGTGCAACGATCAATGCAAAAGGTCAGCATCTAGAGCTGGTTTCCCCAAAGATGGAAATTTTATGTTCACATATGTATTTGTATTGCGCACCATATAATGCAAAAGCTCACAATCGCGGGTGAAAGTACAAATTTCAATCTCCTTATATGGCGTGATTCCTATTTCATATTTCATATTTCATATTTCATATTTGATTTGCCTTCAATGGAAGTTGTTTTCAAGGGGCCCTCTAATAAAAACTAATTATAATATACAATTAAAATGCTAGAAAATAAAAAACCATAAAATTAAGAGCCTATTTACAATCACATGGTATTTTAAAGTATAAAAGGAACTAGTCAACCCTGTAATGATTTTTTGAATCCACCCAGGGAGAATGCCGTCCTGCACAAGGTTACCCTGTTATATGCCCCTTTACTCTGTCAAGAAGTTATCATTGCCCGAGAATAGGCTCCAAAAACCCAGAAACACCGTTTTGCTTTGACTTGATCATTATCGATGCAACAAGGAGCAATTAGTGGATTCAAACAGGTTCGTAATGCTTGACGAAAGGGTCAAGATTGAACTGTGACTGCAGAGAATATTGAAGGGGCTAAAAAGTTTTAGGGGTCAACATGCAGAAAGCCTAAGCCAAGGAGATTTTTTTGCATGGTTTAAGTACATTGTTTGTGTGTGACACCCCCTCCCTCTAGGAAAAAGTTTCATTGTAAAAACGAGAGGCTTTTTGCCATCTAGGGGTTCTTCATCGGCAAATTATCACATTTGTTAGCAAATGAAAAGCCGAACACATTCCTTTTGATTAAGATATCCCAATTGCTGCAAATAAAGGTAATTGAATTCAAAGCAGTGAGATAAAGTTAAAAGTTTGAAATTTCCTAACTAAAACACTACAATGTGATGTTGTAGTATAATTTCCCCAGATTTCAATATTTTTATGAGCGATATAATCCGATAAATATCTGCAAACGATTCAATCCAGCGATACAATCCCGATTCAGTCAAATAGATACGATTCCAATTCCGAATACATCCGTCACGTCTGTTCTCTCCAAAACGTCCCTTTTATCTTACAATGAAGCTGGCCTCATTTAGACCAACAGGAGCTGTAAAACTGACTTTTGACTGGGAAGGGAGAGGGATAGAAGGTCGTGAAAAAAAGGGCAAATAAAAGAAACTTGGGACAAAAAATTTGGCTTGGGGGAAGGGAAAAGCCCAGTTCCTTTGACTTTGAAAGGAAACTCCCAAGTCTGGAAATTTTCCACCGGGAATGGTTTTTGCAGGGCTTGTTAAACTGGGGTGTTCCATCATTTTGGCGAATGCCATTTCATATTCTGATCACAGCACGTTACACGTTATCACTGATCACTCTAAACCTTAATAATTGCTACAAGTTGTACCTTTCTATACGATTCCACTTAATTAGCAAAACAAAGTAATTCATCATTGTTCCTACATCGACACGTCCAGAAATTAATAGACAGCTTACGTATTTCACATCTTATTCAATAACGAATGACATTACTCGCGATGTTTGAAATATAGGACATTTACCTAATTATAGAATTAACTGGTGAATCAGTTAAAAAATCAACGAAGCTTATCCTAGCATTACCGATATGAAAAAGCTCCATATTTTAATGCAAACAAAAAATTAGCGGATGTTACTGACGCCAATTGATATTTTACAATAAGAATCAAGGAAAAGAATTAGGTGCTGGAGTTATGGGGTAAGCCTTTCTTCCCATAACGAAAACCCTTGACTGCAGAATATCAAACTGTGGCGGCGGAGGCAGAGGCAGAGACGGAGGTGAAAGCAGAAAAATGGCAGAGGGGGAGGCGGAGATGGAGGAAAAGGCAGAGGTAGAGGCAGAGGCAAAGGCAGAGGATAGACAAGATAGAGGTAGATGTAGAGGCAGAAGTGAAGATGAGGTAGAAGCAGAGGCAGAAGCAGAGGCAGAAGCAGAGGCAGAAGAAGAGGCAGAAGCAGAGGCAGAAGCAGAGGCAGAAGCAGAGGCGAAGAAGAGGTGAAGAAGAGGCGAAGAAGAGGCGAAGAAGAGGCGAAGAAGAGGCGAAGAAGAGGCGAAGAAGAGGCGAAGAAGAGGCGAAGAAGAGGCGAAGAAGAGGCGAAGAAGAGGCGAAGAAGAGGCGAAGAAGAGGCGAAGAAGAGGCGAAGAAGGGGTAGAGGAAAGGCAGAGGTGATACATTTGAACAAAGTAATATTGGGTTAAATTGTTTAAAAGAGGCTACTCAGTTTATTCTTTAATGAGATAACGTCATTTTTTAATCCATTTCGAAGTTCACGAATAGCAAGAATGTAAATAACCGGGTCGAAAAGAACAGAAAGCATAGCTATAAACCCGCTGTAGCGATATAGACTTAGCATATATGCGTCATCAACCCAAAATGACATAATCTGCATCACCAAAGATGGAAAAGCCAGAACGATGTAGTAAGTAGCGACCAAAACAGTGCCAGCTGTTTGCTTAAGGCGAACCTTAAACGTTATGCATGATGCATGTATTCTTGAGGGATTTTCCCTCATTGAAGATGAATCATCAGCTTCTTGATCATCCCTGATCCGTTGGCAATTGTTATTCGGGTGAACGCTACAACTTCCAATAGGTGTAACTATATTTACTTCTCTCAATGCAATTTGAACGACGGGCTGTACTTCGAGCTTTCTTCTTGCGAAATCATACAGCAAACATTGGCTTGCCGATATCAAGAATAATGCAACAGAGAAAATTGCAATAATTACAATCTTCAAGTAGATGAAGTCAATAAGCAGCATATTCCTTTTGGCTTCAGTGAAATATGTAGTGAAGATGCATGCAATTGTTGCACTTATTACAATGAATATTGCAAGTAGCATTTTTTTAGTAGTGATAATCAAATGATATCTGATACCAGAGACGCAATAGCAGTAGCGGTTAATTGATAAAAGAACTGCACTTTCTAGAGATAGGATATAGCATGGAAGGACAGTCAATACAAATGTAGCTAACGATATTTCTGCTTTGCAGTCATTAATCGAGCTCCGGAGAATGAATGTGGTTGTCACCATCGATATTCCAGCAAGAGTCCCGGTAGTGAATAAGGTTACCAAAATTGCAGACTGTGGCCCGAGGCTGGGGTTGCGGTATTTCAGCGTAAGCCTTAGAGCATTGGCATGCAAAACCAATAATATAGATCCTACTGTTGCAAAGAAAACCTTCATTGGCCTAATTTGTTCAATCGTCAAAGGGCAGCCTTCTGTTTTGTTGGTCACATTCATAATGATCTGTAGAAAGTTTCATCTTTGTTAAATCAATGATGTATCATGAACATTTCAATATGCATTTTTAATGCAAAAAAGACAACAGATGTAATGAAATGACATTTATGATAGCCACTGAAAACTAACAATGTAAATATCATCAATATTCAAGACTTTTTGTGTACGAAAAATTGAGTACACTATGTAATCGGTCGAGAGGAACGCATATATATATATATATATATATTCATAATATATACTTATATAGAGACGCTTTTCCGTAACTTTTTTGCTATGCAAAGCATTCTCGTTTTCAGGCATGCTTGTAATTAGGGTACCGATTTCTATTGCTTGCGGCAGCGAAATGACATTGACTCAACCAGTGGCGGAGCCACGGGGGGAATGTCCCACCCCTCACTTTTTCAGAAGGTTGGTCCTTGAGATTCTTGCAAATCCGATGAGAAAACTTCGAATGGAGGGGGGGGGGGGTTTATGTACGTTATCTAGATCGTCAGAAGCTGGTTTTGGTGTGAAGGCATAACATTATTTTCCATGAAAAAGTATCACCTTGTCAGTAAGATTGTAGATTACCATCCTTTGTTTCTTAATGTTGTCTACAAAGCTAGAAAATATTCTTTTAATAAGCAGCGAGAGAGATTTTTCCAACAGGATTGATTTATCAACTCTTCGAAAGCAATTTGCCATAAAATCGAGGAAGCTGATCTTATAGTCCATAATATCAAACAGCTATAAACTTGGTTTATCGATTAACTTGTACTTTGAAAAGATCGTTGTATTAGATTTCGTGACAGTGTAGCTTTTGAAAGTTTTTACTAGTAGCACTTGATTTTAGGTCTTTTCATGATTTTTACACACGAAAAAAATTTCTAATTTCAAAACTCTGAAATTAAGCTTTAGGCAAAAGTGCTCATTGCTATCGGTAAATTCAATGACATTTCTTGGATAACAAGGGGTGTTTCCTCCGGAAGAAAATGCTTCTCGCGGGAAACGGGCGTGGCCCAAAAGGGTCTGGTCCTGGACACCCTTTTGTCCCTCCCACTTATCCCGGGCTGGAGCCGCCACTGGACTCAACGTCATTACTGAGGCTAAAAGCTTACCCAACTAATAAATAACCAGCTTTCGGCTGAAAACTAATTATTCAAAGGAAGTTCACCTGCAGCACATGAACGACAGGGGCAAGGGGTAACAGGGTCAAGGGAGGCACGTCCTTTTTAGAAGAATGCAAGTTACTTTAGTGGTGGCCTTTTACTTAGAAAGACTTCAACTTACTGGGTGGATGTTTTGCCCCAGTGCCCTGAGACAAATACAGAACAAGTTACGTCTCTAAAAGCAGACAGGAAAATTTCATTTGTAACTGGTAAAATCTGTTTAGCTTGATATTAGGAATGTTTTCTATTGACTCTAGACGGACCTGACAATGACGCAGTGCTCAGCACTTCTGCACCAACGCACTTTGTTACTAACACTGAGGTTTAAAAGTTTTAATCACGTCGTGTCAGCAAATAATGAAAAACTTAATAACGGTTCCATTCCAAAATAGCAACTCAATTTTACAACACATAAGAACAAAAAGCTACAACAGCATCATAAGTACGGCAGTATTCTTTGCACAAAGCGACAGGATACCTATATTTAGGAACTAAGTGCATATTCGTAACATGGCCTATTCCAAGGGAAATTAGCTGTGGGGGCAGACATTTGTTTATATAAAGAAAAGGACAATAGCCTATTGTTTAAAACAATGGAAAGTGATTGGGGCTGCAAGGGGAATTGCCGCCCTAGTTAGTATGTTAAAAAAGGCCCTGATTCGTAATCAGTTAATTAAATTACTTGAATGTTGAATTATTTGTGTGTGGAAAGAAATTGTTCTATTTTTCACTATTAAGGCCTATTAAGTGTAACAACCTTCTAGAATCACAAGTGTATAATCATAATCTTTTTCCAGGTAGGTATATCTTGTATAATTATTGAAACTGCCACCACAAGACCCGTTGAAATTACAATAGAAATCATCATCAAAGTGAGGTAATTTTAGCATTTTGATTACATCAACCTATTCCAAGCGCGAGGCAGTTCAATTTTGCAAATAGCGTGCGTGATTTCAACGAAAAAAATATTTCCAGAGATTTTCTGGTGAATTGATAGGATTTCCACCAAAGTTGTACCAGATTTTAATATAGTGATTCGCCTCTCGATTCCAAGATCTGTCCAAAGCTCAGTTTTTTAATTTTTAATTTTTTATATCAATGATGTGTTTCTTTTGTAAACATTATACCATAAACATTTGAAATATTGTAACGTTGCATAAACATTTTAGCGCTATACCATATCAGTCGTTGCATAAACATTTTTAATATTGTATCATATGTTTATTTAATACAAATTCTTTACAGATAGTTGGCCTTAATTAGCTTCTTTATAGCTATCAGATGTTTATTTAGTACGCCAACTTTAAACAAATTATTCATTTATTTTTATTATTATTATTATTATTATTATTATTATTATTATTATT